>JADAZS010000333.1:0-21697 GCA_014872975.1 Diaporthe citriasiana | reverse complement strand
AATAACTATACTAAGCTACTTAGATATTAAGTAATTTATATTATATTTAAGTACTACTACTACTTTATCTAAGACCTAAATATTAGTATTAGAATTTATTTTATAATAATAGCTATTAGATTTATATATTTATATCTAAAGAAATAAAGCTAGGCTATCTTACCTAGTAGTAATCTATTTTAACCACAGCTATAAATACTTTTAATAGGTTTTAACTATATATACTTATTAAATTATACTGTATTAGTCTTAGTGGGCTAACTAATTACTTTTAAATAGTCTTGGTAAGGTAACTAATTACTTAAATAGTCTTAAGGGACAAGGATATAGTGGATAATTACACGTTTAAACAGAGCCAGATCTTTAATCTAGGCTATCACGGCTTTTATTATTATCTATTTTGGGTAATTTAAAGGCCTAAGTTATATAGTAAAGATACTTTAACCTAGTACTTAACAGCTCTAAACTAGGTTAAGCTTACAGCTCGAGATAGCTTTAACCTTTATAGCTTAATAGCTAAGTTGGAGCTTATTAATAGTACCGGCACAGTATAAATAAATAAGCGGTAGAGACTAGGTATAGCCTAACATTAAGACTTATAGTATAAAAGGGTGGTTTCTAATAGAATACTGGTATATAGAAGATTAATAGTTACTATTTAAAGCCTTGTATAACAAAACTTACTGTTATAATCTACAAAATACATTATCCCTTATCTTATTAGGATAACCACTATTGTTCCGGCTTAGTAGAGGAACTCAAAGAATACAAATAGTCAATATATAGACAAATAGCCCCCAGGGCCCCGGCAGGGGCTTCCACCTGGTATTGTTTATGTAAGCTTGACCTTGCCCCAACCTATACGGTACCCAAGACTCACTCTTCACCAGCGACTGTATTGAATAGGTAAGCTGTGGACGAGAAGTCGATCTTTAGTCAGTTCACTAGCTACCTTATCAGGGCCAGCCGTAATATGTAAAGATTATGTACCGGTCAATTGAAAACCAAGATTCAGTGAACAGAGGGTCTCCTGCAATGCCAGAGTCACTGCACTTGAGCAGAGCCTCGTCGTCCCAGAAAGGCACCAACAGGCACATGCCAAGAGCCTGCAGGGCCGAATGAGTGGGACCACCAGCCCAGCATCTTGGCCGAGAGGTTTCACACCCGATATGTCACATTTGATGGGATCCAATGTCGGCCGCTTACCTAGGTAAATAACTTCGGACTTTTACCGAAGTTGATGTGGCCTTGCAGTACATATTCTTGAATAGCAAATTTGCCTGTTTCTCCGGGGCGGCGGATGAGAGGGCCGCTCGTTGTTGAGGACGATTGTCTTTAAATAGATCTATCCAGTCAATGACCTTGGATACGTAGCTGTGCGTGAGAGACCAACAGTGTCTCTGATGCAACCCCATGCACATCCACGGAAGAGTTAGCCTTGACCGCGATCTCCACTCCAGTCACGGATGAAATACTATTGTAGGCGTACCGTGCCTTCCATGCCAGGGCTCCAGTACTCCCAAGGAAGATGCATTGCAAGACAGGATAAGAAACATCAAACCATTGTAGGACCAAGTATGGTCAACAATGAGTAAAATGTGCCAGGAATATGGAATTCACATAGCGCCATTTCTGTGAATTGTGCTTTGGTAGCCGAGTCCACTGTGGGTATCTTGAGGAGACCCTCTGTCCTACTCGGCTAAAATGCGGCCGGCTGGCCTTCTTCTTGTCTTCGCCTTCGCCGCACGGCTGCCTGAGTATCTATTCTGGGATCGCGACACTGCAGTAATTATAAAAAGCTCGAGCGGGTCTTACAGGGTCTGGAGGGCTCCACCCATACATGTGTTGCTGCCTTGAGCGTCCTCGTCTGGTATGACGGTTGCAAGTGATTGTCTTTAGTCTTGATACATTATTTTAAGATGATTCGGAGCTTTTTCGAATCGGAATAGTCGGTCTTAGAGGGAGAGTTCCAATGAATTTGTAAACTGTAAATCTCACCTTTGATTCTCCTAGAACATCGTGCAAGTATACACTGCCTACGACTGAGCAATCAAGCGATACTTAAACCTGGTCTGCTGCGCCAGGTATTCGAACCAATGCCCAACGATTCGTTCCGGCCACCAACAGACTGTGCCTCGTCCTCTGTGGAGAAATGGTCGCCTCCAGGACAGAGCCGCATTCATGGTCCAACATGGTCGACAAGGTGGAACTTCTGGTCTCTTGATATCCCTCGTGGTGCGGTTCAGATCTATAAAGTGTCCAGGCTTGCCAGGCGGTGAGTTGACGAGAGCTTCAAGTCCAGACATCTCCTTCTCAAGCTCATTACTCCCACTCCCCAGCTTCAACACAAGCGATTCCCTGGTGGAATATCTTCCTTTGCATCCTTTTCGTCGCATTCTCGGCTTGCGTTCTCCAGCCCAAACCTCATCAAGGCTCTCTCTCCCATTCGAATTTTTGTTTTTCCTTCGCCTCATCGACTACAGGTTTAGCCTCCTAGAACAGTCATGGTCCAAGATACGGCCGATACTCAGAGTTCTGCCCCTAGCCTGACTGGAAGTACTCAAACCAGGAACGCAAATCTGTTGGACACTGGTGCCTTGCGACATGCGCTCAATTCTGCTATAGTGCGCTTCAAAAATGTTGATCAAACGGAGAAGATTGATCCACTAGAGCATTGGACAGTCGCCTTCTGGGAAGACCTATACAATAAAGTATTGCTGAGGGGCTACTCTAACAACTCTCAATGGCCACCGGTTAATCAGACCCTGAAGAAAATGGACATTGCTACATTCTACTATGCGCAAACGTCTCAAGGCCTCCGGAGGATGTCCCTGATTTTTACAGAGGCAAAAAGAGCAAGTACTGCGACATCAACAAAGTCGGGCGAAACGCTTTACGATTTGGAAAAGCAACTCATTGACTACTGCTCGGCGTGGCTTAAGGCAGCTAAGCCTGCAGACAGTGAACAGTGGCTTTATGCAAATGCAGTTGCGGGGCCATACATCCGCTGTTTCGTTGTCACACTGAAAGAACACGGCGGTAAAAGGTATGCTGTAATGACGGACACCAGAGGCCGATCTGGATGTGATAAGGGTGTCAAGGTACAGGATTACCTACAGAATTATCTGGACGTACGCGACCCGGAGCATCAAGACATCATCCGCACCCACTTCCAAGCGATCAGGAACAGTCACCCCCCAGAGCCAGCTCCACCCAGGCCAAGAACCCCAGGCAGCAGCGGCGGATCAGGTGGATCGCCAGCACAACGGTCCCAAGCATCAAGTATTGTATCGCAGAGTGCTTCAGCGGGTGGGTCTCCCATGAGCATCGCGGATCCCGGCTCCGGTAGGCCATCGCCGCCGGGGGGAGCCGGGGCAGGGAGTCTAACCAGGCCTTCTAATCAGCGCTCTGCATCCCCGCCTGATCAATCTACTTCGAATATGCCATATCGTCAACGGTCTCCCCCTGACAGAAATCACAGCCCGGGATCTTAGGAGACCAGCAACACTATACCAAGCACTCAGAAGCCCGACTTCTGTATAGGTATCTATGGTCGCAGCTTGCCTATGTCATTAATGTTCAGACACGAACTGGACCTGTGATAGACCTGCTTGGTTCGGTTCTCAATATGGCGGTGTCTTTTTCTGGTAAAGCTTGTTGGATTGCCGAAAAGACGACTGAATTTACATGGGGGATATGACTGGAATTTTCAGGGTACTCATCGTGTTTGCTCACCGTGGATTGGCGGGTGCTGGGGTCTTTCGTTGAATTTGGCCACTACGCTCTTTTTAAATGGGAGGATATCGTTGTTTCTATATTGGAAGTGGCATGTACCTTAGATATAGGGAGTTCTGGCTGGTCTAGCTTCGCTTAATCTATGAGCAGGTGCCCAAAATCGCTGGACGTTCAGATTTCCAGAACCATTCCTGCAATCCAACGCGGCCTCATACAGCCGTGCCGTCATAGTCAACTTGTATTGTCTTGAAAAAGTCACCGGTGTCAGGTCTGTTCGCTTCGGCTTGAACAGCTGGGTTCCCATGATCACGGCTTATATCGTCACTTCGAAATGTAAACCACCACGCAACCCGCTGTGAACTCGTCGTCAGAACCCGAAGAACAGTCGGGGCAGATACAAACAAAGGATCAGAGTTTCTTACCTGGGACCCCCGGGTGCAGTCGAATGTTCTCGTGTTTTTCGACGATGTCGGGTACTGAACAGGGTCGCAGTTCCAACGGTGGTCCGGAGGGTCCACGGAAACCAGTAACGAAGGATCCAGAGACTGACATTCCCACAGAGTATCTTTTACCTCTACACTAATGTGTTGCACAATTGTGGCCTTCGTAAAAGTTGTCAAATGAAACGATAATCTTGTCAGGAAGCCCTCGCTTGCATCATATATTCTTGAAATCGAGGTTTTGTCTCTGGGATCCCATCGCCCCAATATATCGACGCTTGAATCGTGATGGACTACGCGCAGCCCAACGTACCAGTTTACACTCTCTGATTTGGATAAAATAGTCTTCTTGCGCACATAAAGGGCTGCTATGTTATCCAGTGACGCTGTCGAAAAGCCGTATCGCTTCTTACGCTTCCGGAGGTAGTAGGTGAAAGCTGGGGAGGGGAGCGTAGGGCCCCTTACATGGACTGGCAAGAGCGGAGGCTGTACTCCCTCATCGAGTTCCTGTGAAAGTAGAGCATCCTGAGACACTCCAAGCATTGGAATGACATATCCAGCCCGGATACAATGGCGCACGTCCATGACTAGTCCATGTATCTTAGCTGATCGCCCGGTGCTGAGACGAACCCACGCCGAATTGGCGAGCTTCCTCTGATAAGAAAATGGATAGGCTCCGAAATGTTGAACTCGGCCAAAGTTTGTGGCGACCTGTAATCTCAAAACAGTCAGCTTATATTTGAACCTCTTCAAGGGTGGGGATGAAAAATCCCACCACGAGCATCCCATTAAATCCCCCAATCGTCTGTATTGGTTCTAGATGGAACCAAGCAGAAGTTAAATACTCTCCTGGGCTGAACGTGAAATGAACAGGTATTCCGGGGTAGTCGCGAGCCTCTTCGTCCTTGTCCTCGAAGTGTACAGCCTCCCCAAACACAAAGTCAGATGACCCGTGGGAGACAATACCAATCACTCTCGAGAAGTCAAAACTTAAATAGACTGTCAAGCCGGTCGCGTACTCTTTGCCGAAGGCCAGTGGCAGATACTGGAACTGTTCCCAACCCGGATAATAGTGAAGTTCCCTGACTGGATATATTCTCGTGACAGTCTGACTCGCAGCAGGAGGACCGCCACCCCACCACATGACTGATGTTCCTGTGCGAGTGACAGCACTTTGCTCCATGTCAACCCGGATGACCCGAAACTCCTGTGATACTTCCACGTCAGTCCCGGCCACCTCCATTTATGAACTGGTTCTGTTGAGATTCCGGTAAAGGGGAAGACCGTCTTTGAATGGGCATGTGGTGACAACTCACATCAGCGACAACTTTCAAATTGGATAGATCGCTGCATCGAACTGCTCCTATCCAGCAAGACGATGATTCGCCAAGCCACGGGGACACAGACCCATCCTCATACGAAATGCGAATGCCTCGAAGGCCGAATCTGCCCAGAGCGAACTGCACGCCCCGCAACGCTTTCTTCGCTATAGGAATATGCAACCCTGATTCTTTGGGTCGTCCGAGAGCCAATTCCCTCAAGTAAGACCGGCCCATGATGCTAGTAGGGCGACACGAAAGGATGCCGCTGCTTTCTTCACCATCTGCCCGAAGGGATTTCGTTTTGGGTAGAATTGTCCAGGTGGGCCTGGGGCGTAAGCGAGGCATCATTTCCGAAACAAACGTCTTAGTCTGCAGTAGCGAAGCAAACATTGTGCCTCTCAGGAAACCCAGTAGCTGGAATTGAAGCTCCGTAGGTAGCATGCGGACCTTGGCGAGAAGACTTCCCAAAGGGCTACCCTCGTGGAACAAGCTGCTATCAGGGGGCACCGAGCCAAGGACAGGGGTGACAGGATCCTCGTGACAAACCGAGATCTGGTCCTTCTTCCTCCAGGAACGAATTTCAAATGGTCGGGTCTGGACGGCTAAGCGGGACCAGTCCATAAAGGACCATCGGTGGCTGGAGAAGGCAACCTTCCAACAGTCCCGGTGCGAGAGATAGACCATGCGATCTGGTCTGCAATCGTCGCAGTAATCCCCACACAGGGTCTGGTGGCCGCACTCTTGTACGGACAATTTTTTGAGGAGGGGGTTTTCCTCCCAAAACGGGGTGAAATACGCAGTGGGTAGCGTCAGGTACGAAATATCATAGCTTTCCGTGCAGTCCACGTGGGTGGAGCTCAGTTGCTGCTTCACAGATCCGTCTTCAGCGATGTAGGGGAAAACTAGACAGATTTTAGTGAGCAAGCAGTCCGAAAAGATTTCAAAAGAGATAAAACGTACCGGAGACCAGAGGGCCTTGCCACTCGGGGTAAAAGTCGTCTTTGTCGACCTTGTACGGTCGGGGGAGTGGCTCATGGCACAAGAAACAACGCAACAGCGTTCCCACATGATTCCGCTCATCATCACTTGCTTCCATTTCATCCGTGTCAGACATTTTGAATTCACTGCTGGTTCCTCACTCACCATGAGTCTGGAAGGAAGCGAAGGTGCAGTTGTTATGAAGGTGGAAGAATCATGATCAGCGGCAGTCGTTGGCTCGCCCGCACGTCATGCAGGCTTGAGGCAGCAGCGCCCCCCGGTGCTCCACCTACAGTAGGGCCCACTGGGTCTGCAGCCTGTTGGTGAACAAGGGTCCTGGACCACAGCGGATGCATGCGACCACCAACTGTTACGGCGCGGCGCCGGCCAGCGGCTCAAGACCAACAGGCTACCATACGCACTTGAATTGCTCACAATATCTCTAGCGATAGATAGTATTTGTAGCGATCTGCACCGTCTATGATGCAGGTGGATCCGCAATGTCGGTAGGCTGTGCGCAATTGCCCTCCGGCTCAGTTGGCCATTCCTCCTCAGACAGCACAATCCGCGGATCTAAATTGCCCGGATCGCCGCCTCCTGGAACGACTTGCTCGCCCTGTTTCATCGGCGCCGCCTCCTGGTAACCTGGTTTGAAGTCCGTCGCTTCAGGTGTCCCGTAGTAAGCTATGCCCACGTCTTCATCGTCATCATCCGAAGAGGTCTCGCAGTTGTCATCCGAGTATTCATCGTCATCGCCGAATCCAGAAACATCGTCTTGCGCCTTCAAAAGCTCAGGGTTGAACACAGTCCCAGCCTCGACTTTTGCCGCATGTTCGCGAATCAGATCTGCGACAGCTAAATGACCGTAGTTTTCAGCCTTGTGAATGGCGCCGTCATACCCATTTGCACCACGAACACAGCTTAAAGCATTGGCGCTGAGGAGGAACTTAACCATATCCAAACGCCCCCCGGTGGCAGCTTCATCTAGAGCTGTCCCATATGCTGACGTTGCGTTGACATAGGCGCCCTCGCGGAGCAAAAGCGCAGCTAACTCCAGATCTCCGCGAATTGCTGCTATCGCTAGGATCGTGAAGCCCCCTTCAGAACGTGCAGGATTGACATCTGCGCCATTTTCTATCAGGAGAAGGCAGATTCTCATCTTGCGTTGATGTTCCTCCTCGGTGGCTGGAGACCACCAACAGATGGCTTGCAACGCCGTAGTACCATTGAAGCCGCGCCCGGGGCTGTTGACGTTAGCACCTTCCCGTAGGAAGAGGCGGACCAGATTTTCATCTCCTCTGGACGCCGCGGTCTGAAGAGGTGTAAATGCCCTGCTGCCATGGGCCCAATACGCGTCCAAGTCGGATCCGGAGTGCAATACGTCTCGCACAAGTTCTTCCCGCCCACCTGCGTAAATAAGCGCTGCAAGTGGGGACCCTGGGCTCACCTCTGCCCCTTGCCTGAAGAGATATTCAAAAATGGCCAATCTCTCTCGAAACCTGTCGTCCAAAAACCTGTGATCTATACCCACGATACAAGATTCCAATAGAAATGATGGGAGACGGGACGATCTTTTACCTCCCATCGATGTGCTGAGAACGTATTTGATTTTGGCGAATAAATCAGACTCGTTCCTGTTCCGGAGCAGATGACTTGCGAAATCAAATGGCTTTAAGTCTTCTGGGGTGACAACTAGCCTTGCGCCATGGCTGGCCAAGAATTGAAGCATCTCGAGGCTGCACCCGCCGTCCGGCAATTCGTAGAACAAATCCTTAAAAAAGGAAGCCTGGGTTGCGACAGCCGGTATACTATACCTGTGACCATTCGAAATGACGAATGCGTTCGGATCGACGCCCTTTCGCAAGAGGAACTCGACGTCTTCAAAGTTGTTCAACCTCGCTGCTCTGACCAATGCCCGAACGGCCTTCGTTGGGAAGTCTGGCAGACACATTGCTGGACATTCCAGTCCGCCGGTCCCGTGCTGTGCAACAACCCCTTCAAGAACGTGTTCCCCTATGACGCCCCCCTGTGTAAGGAGCACATTCAACAATCCCATTCTTTCTTTCACATTAGCACATTGATGCCAAGCAAAATCGAAATATCCTGCTTTCAATGTTGGCTGAAAGATCAATCCCATGTCATTTTCATCTTTTCTCCAAAAATCGTTGACATCTAGCTCAACGAACGGCATCTCAAAGCTGACGCCAAGCTCGAAAAGGCCTTGCACAATCTTCATATCGACTGTTCTCGATATTTCGAACTGTTCGGTCAGTAGTAACTCTAGTAATGATTGCACATGTCGCGAATTGAAGGAGCGCAACCCAGACTGTCGAGCTGAGAGATAATTCCGCAGTGTTTGCGGGCCATCCTCTAAAGCGACCAGGAGACCGGTTCTGGTTATCCTTGAAGCTGGTACTCTGCTATAGGGGCGTACTTTGTTGAACCACGAGCGGTGCAAGTAGAATACCTCGTCCAGAATAGTCGGTCGTGTCGCTTCAAGAAGTCCGTGTCGGCCGACCAGTCTTCTCCACCTGCGCGTGAGTCTCTTCCTGGCAGAATTCTTGTCGACGTTTGCACCATTGGCCAAAAACAAATCCAGTGCTAGCGCGTGTTCATCATTGCTGCTGTCCAGATTTGCAACGAGGTCTTGAAACATTGACCTATCATTTTGCGGTCGGACCCTTCTGGCATTGACGTTACAATGCTGAACCAACAGGCTTGCGCATTCGATGTTGCCTTTCCTACATGCTTCTAGGATTGCCCTGAAACTGTCTCGCCACCAATGACTGCAACTAGATTCACAGCAATATACCACAACTTTGGCCACAATATCGTAGCAATCCATTTCAACGGCACGCCAGAGGCACTTACCCGAGGCCGAGGCATTTAACCAATTGTTGTGGATTCCGATGTCTGTCAAGGCTCGAAACGTATCCTTTCGTCTTTTGTATATCGAAAAACCGAACAAAGACTGCCATGCAGCTCTGACACTTGGCATATGACTTTGTAGCAATGTGGTGGTCAGGAAAGCATCACGATCGAGAAGTGAGCATAGGAGCTCTAATCCGCCGTCGCCATCCTCGTAGCGATGGAGATTGTTTGATAATAAGAAAATGGCCGTCGAAATGAACTGGCCAAGCTGAATCTGGCCTCCAGACTTTGCGACTCTGTACCCAATGTCGGGTGAGGGGCGCGGTGGGATGGGTCGATTATCCCGAAGCAAGTCCAAGCGGGGTTCCGAGGATATGATTTCATTGCGAATTTGAGACCGGACAGCGCGGGCGATGGCACTTGTTGCCAGGAATTCGTTCAACACCGATGAGAACGACATTTCGAGTTGTCGAGTATGCTTCCCTCCAGCAAATATATCTGCGATAAACCGGGCTTAATCAGAAAAGGTCCACTCCAGCGGTAAATGATCTAGTCGGACTTACGTTGTATCGACTGGCACATCTCCAGCCATGGGATGGTTGAGGCGCACTCTTGCAGGAGACAGACTGAAAGGGCGTACGTGAGGCTCCTTTTTTGGAGAGTCGTCGTAGCCACAGAACTCTCTAGTGGGGCTACTGCTGAAGATGGTGTAGAATCAAGACATTGCGACATATCAGGAATCACTGGCTGAGCTGCTAGTGGAGTGGGTGGCGAAGTGAATGGCACCGGCGATGGAGTTCGTATTGTAACCTCGGGTGGGAGCGGATTCGGAGCTGCTTAAGAATTTCATGTCAGATCGCCAGCGCTGGACAGTTTAACCTTTTCCCTTCCATTTACTCACTCGAATGAGAATCCATTCCAAGCGCGCCGGACCTTCGAATTTCCTTCCAAGCCTTGTCCCATGGTATCTTGGAGCCATTCAGACAAATAACTGTCTTCCTTTTAAGTTGTTTCTTCCTGGGGTGTTCTAGGCGTGGAGCAATGTGTTGATAAATCAAAGGCCAGTCATGAGATTTGGCCTTCTTTCGAAGTTGGAGTTTTTCTCTCAGTTTAGACTCCCATGTCGATAGCCTACCCGATGGGCGGAACCAAATCCGTCAGCTGCATGCAACGTTAGGACAGGATGACGGGAGTTCTTACGGTGTCTTCGGAAAGCCGTTCTCCTCCATCAGACGCTTCACCTCGCGTAGTGTTTTTCTCTGGTTCTGATATAGATCTTTGATTTGAGCCTCGTGCCGAAGCCAAACATCGTCAGCAGCACCTACGGGAACGGTTCGGCTGGAAGCTGGCATGTTGATGGAATGTTGGAAACCAGGGAGATAAGGAACAGCCAACTAATTTCTGACGAGTGAACCTTGTATATTGTGTAAGAGTCCCAATGTGTATTTCATTCGTAGAGTGAATAAACGCAAAGTGATCGGAAGGGGGGTTGGGCAATTGATGGTCAGCTGGTGATTAGGCTGGGTTTATATGAGGGGTTGCAGAACGAACGGCAGCAATTGGGCGCATGACCAGGCCAGACTTCAAGTATTGTATGCTACCTAGGTACCTAGGTACTTGGTAGGATTGACCGAAATCTGCCTGCATATTGAGCTTAGTACTTTTCAGGCCGTCCAGCTGCTTGGTGGGTTGCACAACGTAAGACTGTGCCCAATGTTCAAATGACACTCCTCCCTGCTTGCCTGTGCATTCCTTGTACAACTGCTTAGCCACCACCACGGCCCGCATTCTTGCCAACTTTGGAGCGTGTACAAACGAGGCTGTTCTTCATTTGTGTGACATTGACGACACTCATGTGTAGTACAAGCCCCCAACGCTTACCTTGACATGTTGTCCAAATTCTTGTCACGTGCACCCCTTCTCGTCACTGCACCGTCCCCATTGGAGCGTTGGTCAATACTATTGGCTGCCATCAAGATGCCCCCTTTTGAAAC
Organism: Diaporthe citriasiana; assembly: GCA_014872975.1. Classification (NCBI taxonomy): domain Eukaryota; kingdom Fungi; phylum Ascomycota; class Sordariomycetes; order Diaporthales; family Diaporthaceae; genus Diaporthe; species Diaporthe citriasiana. The sequence continues at coordinate 10,357 of JADAZS010000333.1, read as the reverse complement.
GGAATTTGGAGCTCTTCAAGCATTTTTTCGCACTAGTGATTGAGCGTCTTTACGGCTGGGACCGTCAGAAAACCTGCCCTGTGTGTACTTGTCCGAAATCTGGTCACTCTTTTGCCACAGGTTGACTTCAGGCATTTCTGCATGTGCCTGGGAAAATTTAGAATTCGCCCCGGAGTACCTTGTCCAAAGTCTGCTTCTCGCTGAAATAAACACTGACGAGCCGCAACTCTGACCGCAATGCAGCCATTTCCTCGGATATGGGCATACTATATAATTTGACCATGCTGTTGGGCCTGTCGCTCCTGCAAAATTGTCCTTTACTCAACCCATCTATATCAGCTTTTTCATGATACTCATGAACATGCCTACCATGATGTTTGATAGTAACGCAATTATCGGCACGTTGACACTGTTTGTCACTTGCATCCCGGGTATTTGGTTCCTGCTGCGCTGCAGGGGACGCCGCCAGAGGCTGCGTCAGCAGTTGACCCAAGATTCAGAGACTGGTTTGTCTCGCGCTGTACGTGATGCCTTTCTCAATGCTTGTTTCGCACTTTCCATACCTCCCGGTCTCTTGGTTTTCCCTGTTCTTACCATGCTGCTGCCATCACCTTTCGTAGCCGAATTTTCGAGCAAGCCCGAATCGCATTATTACCTAAAAAGTATTCTGACCATTGCAATTATTTAACAGGATCATCACGGGCCTTCCATTGCTCTGCCACGCAGAGCATACATTCCCTGTATTGTCTCAACCACGACTTTGCCTCCGTCTAAGTTGCCTTAAGTACCCAATGTACGATGAGACACAAACCCGTCCACACATAGAACATTAAATCTCACCGAGTCCAGAACAAAGAGGGGCTTGCTCCCGATTCGAACAAGCTCTCCAGGCACAGGTGCCTCACGACTGCAACTCACATATTTCTCCGGCATTGTCTCAAGTATCGCTTGGACTTGTGATCGCCCTCGGCGATTTTATACAGTTATGAAACCTCGGCTCTAGGTTTTTGTTATAATTATAGAGTTTGGCAGCAGCATGGGTCTTATTGGAACAATGAAAGCAGGACCGAATGATTGCTCAACCGAAGGACATCACAACAACTCGAAACTTTTGACCTTGGACTTTAATATTGATTGATTTTAAATACACTTGCACGATAAATATTTTGCTGAATAGGCCCTATGTTGAAGTTCTCTTCATCCTATTGTTTACAAGGTAAAGGGTTTAGTCAACTGGTCATTTACTAATTAATCTATGCTTTTCTTGGTAAGCTTTATAATACTATGTTACTCATTACTCTTTCGTTCTGTGGTAGCTGCCTGGGGAATCATATATAGACACAATTCATTCAACTTTTCTTCTTGAGAGGGGGGGGGGGTCTGCAGAAGAGAGGAAAGAAATCCACTTGCAACCTCGCTACCACACGTTCTTAGGTTGTTTCTCGTTCTCACAACTAGTCAAAGACGGGGCCAACTGGAAAACCGGGCGACTTATGAGTGGTATTCGGTGCAATAAAGGGCTCCTCATTGATTACTGAGTCTGCTGTCATCCTGAACGAATCAGGAGACAGAGGCACTTACGGACTTCCAGTGTCAGCCCAACGGAGGATAACACGATGGGATGGATTGAAACAAGATAATCATACTCCTACAGGTACGACCACTGCACCTTTACTGGGCTTGCTCTTCTTAAGACTGAGAAGCTTCAGTAAAAGGTGGATCTGAGGATTCTCCTCTCCCGTAACCTCTTCCAGCCTCCTAATCCCGCGTTCGATCTCGTCCTCCATCTTGTTCAGCAGCTCCCAGCAAGCCTCAAAACTTGCTGCTTCTTGCAAGTATTCGATAATCTCAGCCTTCGCAACGCTGGGAATCGGACCTGAACACCCGTTTCTCTGCTGAAAGAGACCCATAATCCGGTCTCGAAATTTGGGGCTATTCTCAAGGCAGTGGATGATGAGGTAAGAGAATTTCTCCTCGTCCAAGTCCTCGCACCAACCCTTCCGGTTGCTGTCCTCGCGAGAGTTGAGGTTCATGTCGTCGTCTCTGACCTGGAAAAAGCGGCTAACCATAGATACTAGGGCGCATCGCAGACGAATTCCGTGCTGGAGTGAGGGCTAAGAGCCTGCATCATCCTCACCAACATTCAGAAAAGTCCGCCGGTCTTAAGGTCAATACTCATCCTCCGTTGGACACCTCATGTTATGTTTCCAGTACGGTAAAGATCCCAGCTTTGACCGACATGCAGATCCTCCAGCTCCTCGAGCAACACGGTCATCAACGCTGCATTGCCATTAGCTTGCACTTCTTGCACTTCACGTACGTACAAGAAGATGGCACTGTTGATAGACTGAGCCTCGCCAAATACCAAATGTGTTGCAGTCTTGCCACGTCGCATGGGAGAATCATCTTGGATTTCATCGAGAATCAACAACGAGTTGTGGAGGAGATCGACGACCTGCTTGCCTACCGCAAGCTGAGCAGATGGTACCTGGTACCATTGATTCATCGCATCGATCAGGGAGGACCGCACCCCCTTCGAAGGCATGCCGCTGACGTAGTCAACAGGCTCATTTATTGCCGTCCGGCCCAGCATCGGAACGTCAAAGTCTGAGCGCTTTGAGGGTTCTTCGGAATGTGAGCTCTGGCTCGTGATGTCGGTGCCATTGCCCGATGTCGCGTCAATGAAATCATCACTGTCGGTGCTGGCAGTACTTGGGGCGAAGCTTGTTTGAGGCATGTCGTCCATCTGGACAACCGAGGCCTCGATATAAATGTCAATTGGCTTGGCAGGCTTTGCGGGCAGATGATGTCGAGGAGAGTTGGCGCTCCAGAAACTCACGCCAGCCGCCATTGACCCTTGCAAGTTCAACTCGCTTCCGCAGGTACAGACGTGCTGAAGGATCATTGTCCTAGAATTGAGTTCGCAGCCGAAGGTACTCGGCCTCGTACCCCAAAATCAGGTCTTTGATGCGATCCTTCCCCTCATGGGCCGAGATGCCTTCCCTTCTCATCAGCACCGCGACGGCGTTGGTCAGATTGTCAATTTTTTTGATTTTCCAGATAGTACTCGATGTCCCAGCTCCAGTAGTCGTTGTTGAGCATAGCAGCCTTCTCAGCGGCCCAGACGAGGGGACGAATGAGTTTCTCCTCGTCATCTGAAAGCTGCTCTCCGAGACCAAACACGGTCTTTCTCCAGTAGATGCTGCTGATATTAGTTGACCCAATCATTTACACACGAGAAAGACTTACTGAAGACCTGCACTATGTCTTCGGAAATTGAGGTAGTCCTCCGTCGTTTCCCACTCAATGCAAGCCGCCAATGGAGCTCAGCCAGCCCTGGCCTTACAGCTCTTCACGAGATCTAAGCCGAGTGCTGAGTCTAACCTCATGAAGTCAAGCATGACCCGAGCTACCAACTTCTTCTTCTTCATGGTCACAAAATCATGGTCACGCTGAGAGGTTTCCCCGAGCGAGTCCGTCATTGCCCCAGGAGAGCCAGCCCACTCCTTTTGGGCGACTTCGTCATTCTCAACCTCTTCCGTTGCATTTGTCATCTTGGATTAGTGAGATCTATTGAAGGAAAAATGGAGCATTAAACGAACCATCAATCAAGAAAAGGAGGTCTGTGAGGTAGGATATCGAATCCAAGCGTTCAGGGATGGTCTGGCAATAGATCAAGGAGCAAAAGCTTCCCACCTGAGAGAATGAGACCTGGTTTGGGTCTAGGTTTTGATTCCCGGTGTGTTCTGCCCAATCTTTGAGCACACGCGAGGATGCTGCGTTTGCAATGTCGTCTCTATCGTTGATCCTTGCGGGCAGGGCTGTGAAGCAACCAGTCTGCCTGACCGTCTCCGGGTCGATAGCGGTAGAAGATTTCTACATTTCTTCGCCCATTTTTGAACACGATCGTTTGCAGGAGATTGGTGTAAGTTGGGGATGGCCCCAAGCTCTGAGCCTGGAGCTTGTGTTTGAGCGCAGTGTCTTTGTATCCCGATAATTCATAGTGACCATATCCCAATGTGGAATGCTGTTACAGTACATGAGTAGTGACCCTTGACATTCAGCATCGCGTATTAAGGGGCACCTTAATGCCGCCTCTCTCGTCTAGCCACGTCGATCTTGGATAGGATGTTCATGGGTATGAACGAGATCACGGGCGAGCTGAGATCGAGGCTGTCTATCAGGGAGAGCATGGGCAGCATAGCTATCCTAGAGGCATGGCCTTATTGGTGCATCGATATTGCTACCTTTATCATTTAGACAACATGCTATGTGACATCGTAATTATGCCGACCTTTGTTGTACATGCTCTTGATTGCAACATCCATCAACTCGAATAATTTTGCGTCCTCCAGAACAACATCATCTTCCTGCCAAGACCCTGAGCCTTGTTCAGGCTGCACCCCATGAGCACTGAAGTAATCATGTCCGAGTGCACCAGCCAGGTTCCTGAAGCCCTTGTGCAAAAGCCCCTCGGGCAGTATCTCCACCATGGCCGAACGCTCCTTCATCCACAGCCCATGTGTAAGTCCCGCCCCATGGACGCCAGCTAGGACATCTGAATCTCTCACCAGTTGTACTTGTCGTGGGAAGGGCATGTCGGCGAGGTCCACACGTCGAATCTCGGCATGCTGATATCGATTCTCCAGGGCCACCATGTGCCTCTCAATGTCGGCGAGCTTTCGGGTGCCTCGGCGGTCGATGAATGTGACGATGATCTTGGAATCTCCTGTCGCAGCTTCAGTCGAGTCCCTGATGTCCAAATGTGTCAGCACCCGACGAGCGAATGCGCGGAGAATATCTGAGTGCTCGCAGACGTTGGGTTCCCAGTCGTTCTGCCAGACAGGGTTTGCTCCCCCAGGCAGTGGGATGATGATGTTACCGATATTGGACCCGCTCAGACCTTCTGAGAGGCGGATGATGGGCTTCTTGGCGAAGAGGCGCCATAAGTCGAAATATGGGCCGTCGACGGCATCATCCAGAATGACAATCTGTGTGTTTTCCGCATCCTGTGGCGTGAGGAAAGGCCTGCCGGAATTCGCATCGTTCGGTGACATCTGTAGGACATCAAGGGTGGTGCTAAGCGACATGATCTCCATCAAGGAGTGCCAGAGGTTCTCCGGACCTTCTCTTTTGATAAGGATGGCGAAGTGATCCGGCTCTAATGGGTCATCCGAAGGAATTTCAGCTTGTTCAATGTCCAAATCCAAAAAAACATCCATCACTGTGTGCGGCCCCGTCTCGTACCAGTATCTCGGGAAGTCATCCAATGGCACTGATGGCGCGTCCGTTTCTATGCTTCGGCCCTGGACTAAGTGGCAAGAGATCCCAAACTTCTTCTTTTCATCCTCGAACTTCGCTCCCTGTCCGATGCAGAACGAGTCGATTCGACCGCTTCTATCCGTCTTACTATGGAAACATGTAAGTTGAGACCTAGAATCTGCGGAGCAGTAGGACGCCCGAGAATGTTGCAGCTCTTCTAGATACAAAAGACCGAGACGTTCCAGGCACATCGATGGCTGCTCATGACCACGGCTGTAGTCATCAGGGAGTGCCGGCCTTTCAAAATCCAAGGTGCCGTCTATTCGTTCTATTGGAACAACAAGGTTTTGAGGAATGGACTTCTCAGGGCCTCGGCCAAACCAGAGGCTTCTCAGAGTGATGACGAGGGTAAGTGCTATGCAGAAGTAGAGAAAAGCTGCAAACAACTTAGCAGTCGGCAGGCGCAGCATCTTCAAGCGCGCCCCAATACATATGAAGTGAACATTGAAGCGAGAGAGCTTCGACGACGACGACGATGCTGATGATGATTATGACGAGCCTCGGTACTCCGTATGTGCGATTCATTCAAAAGAGCCCGTTAGAGTATTGAACGATATTTGCAAGACTTCAAGCGGTACTGGCTTGATGGTCGATTGAATATGTGCGAAAGGACAGTCCTCCGGAAGACATCTCGGATTGCACCTGTGCTGAAAGGCCCTGCTGGGTCTCACAGCCCCTTTTGCATAGATCGACCTCTTTCATGGCTTGTTGCAAATAGAAGTGCGTTGTTACACGACAGGAAGCAAGCTGAATCCGGGCGGGAGTGTGGCGGTCGTACCGAACGCGGTTAACCGCAGGTCGGTCAGCAAAAGTGCAGGGTCAGTCGGAGGCTTGGCGATAAAAATGGTCCAACGGGACACTTCAAAGGGGCTGCACTCAGCATGGTACAAAGGGCTGCAGGTCGGTTAGCAAGATGCATATCTAGTCGGACGCTGGACGAGAAGACATGATCCAACTTGATCATGATACGCACAATACTACAAGGCTGATCCTTGGCATACATATTGCCACACATTCACAGTGCAGCGTGGGGTGCAACATATCCTGTGTTGAGAATTGGTCCTTTTGTACAACCCCAGCCGTGAAGACTGCAATTGCAGCTCGAAGAATCACTCCAACGCACTCCAGCGGCTGAGCTGCCGTTGCGTGCTGGGTCTTGTCGAGAAATCATATCATGATACTTTCGCTTGCTTGATGGGCTTTGACAAGTCATATATGACTAACTCAGCATAAAATGAGCTTTTCTTTTATTTCTGTCTCAATTCCAAACTTCAGGGAGGTCAACTCATTAGCAAGTGAATGGCAAGGCTACGATGTGTGTTCACATGTGAGAAAGTGTTATGATATGCCTGCCCGGGTCTGTCAACCAGTCAGCGTTGCTTATCAGCGGGGAAATTAATTACGCGTACTCGCACTGCATCTTCTCATTCCGAGCATCTCGCTTGCAAGGGCCAGATCAGGTGGTCTATACACAGACAGTTCGAGATGATCTGTGGGGGATCGACGTGTGGACTTCAGCTGACTGTTGCCCCCTCTAAGGACCAGGGAAGCGACAGCCTTGAGAATGTACAGCAGACCATGAAATTGCGCTCGAGAATATGGCTGGTTCCTTTTGAACAGTTACACGAGGCCATGTCAAATGTGTCGTGGCCAATATCTTCGCTTCTCCTCCTCGCTGTCCTCGCATGGCAAATGCCCACATCAACTTCGATCCACCTTGTGGCAAACATTGCTCAGTTGAACGTTGGTCAATCAGAATGCTCCACCATTTCTTCGCGTCTTCTCACAATCTCTGCTGGGTAGAATCACTTCTTGTATTTTATCTTGCCGCTGTGGTTGAAGGACAATCGTCATGCGTCCCGCGTCCCATCTCCATCCCAATTGGGGACGTTTTTGTCGCGAATTCACGCAACAAATCTCTGGCCAGGGGTATCGCCATTGATATTGGCGACCCTCCTCAGAGCTTTGCTTTCTTGCCCGATACGTGAGTAGACCTTTCCATCTCGGTTCGATGCTTAGGAGTCCAAGCTTCAGAGCACAACCAAAGCTGAGCAATCCAGGCAGGACCAACAATAGTTTCGTCTACCGAGATATCAACTATTGTCCCAACATAGAAGTCAATATCACCGACAGCGAGTGTTTTACTATTCGAGGCGGCGAGTACAACGCGGCTTCATCCACAACACATGAGGCTGGGGTCTCTGATGACACCGTTGCCGATTCCAAATACTACTGGGATACAACACCACACCGTGATTTCTGGAGACTCAGCGACCAGGTGTCTCTGAAAAACTATACATTCGAAATTCCCTCGAGCGGCAATGGCGATCAGCTGTATCGGCCTCAGGCCTTACTGGGACTCGGTCGAAATTCGACTTTGCTTCAGGAATTGCGCAATGAGGGACTCATAACCTCTCGCACTTGGTCTTACTATTGGGGCCGTGATGGGCGTAACACGATCAAAACTAATGGAAGTCTAGTGCTGGGTGGCTACGATCAAGACAAGATATCAGGGACTACCAACTACACCGCCAATCTGAATTATACTTGGTGCGACTGGGGCACCCAAGTCGAAATATCGGACATCAGAATCGAACTCGAAGACAATAAACGACCGTCACTTTTCGATAATGCAGATGAGTCCGTTACCGACAAGCCCTCTCTACCCCTCTACGCCTGCATCGACCCCGGGCAGGCGACTATGTTTGAGTTACCTTATGTCAATTACATGAAGAATTTTGTCGAGTACACAGAGTTCGACAGCTTCAAGCAACATGAGAATGGAAATGGCAGTGTACGGTCCCACGACCTAAACTACTGGAATCTCAGGTATCTCTCTGGAGTGACGCCGTAAGTCTCATCGTCTGCTCACAACATCACGCATAAACTCTCTCACTAGCATAAGACGTTGCCATTTACTCCTCCAAAATTCTCTTTGTGTTGTTGACAAGATACCAACCAGATATCGTTTCGGTATATCTGTTGATGTAAAAGATGAAAACGGAGATTTGCAGGGCTTAAATCGGAGGGTACAGGGGTATATATTGCCCCTGGTATAAATAAAAAAGTATACTAACCAAATTTATATAGTATACCGTTTTTTTTACTATACTGGCTATTATAACCGTATATCCTTATTATATATTACCTTTACTTTATATTAAAGCTATTACTATATATATTTTATACCCAATTGGCTAAAGGGATAATATTTCTAGCCTTATTTTAAGCCCTTAAAACCTTAATCTTACCTTTAATCTTACTCTTACTATAATTAGCCTTAATTATAATAGAAAAGTTTTTACTTATAGTATTTAAGTATTTTAAATTATAACTATATTATAAATAGGTGTAATTTATACCCAAATCTTACTTTACTATAATATAACCACATAATATTATTATAGTATCTAAATTAGCCTTAAGCTTCTTATAGGTATTATATCTATTATAAAAGAGTTTTAAATAGCTAGGAGACGGTAAAAGTACTAATTTATAGTTATTAAGGGTAGTAATATTAGTGTTTTATTTATAACAGTTAGCTTACCACTATACCTTAAAACCCAAGTAGTCTAGTACCTCTAATATTACTAATTATTAAAAAAATAAGATATAACTAGATAGAAATAATCTTTAATAGCAAATTAATTAATTTAATTAAGTATTTAATTAATTTAAATTATAAGAGTATAATAGGTATTATATACTAGGTATAATAGATACTAAGTCTAGAAAAAAGGGTCTACTATATTTAAGTATTAAAAGAAAATAAGATTAATTCTTACCCCTTTCCCCACTAATAGCAGGGACTGTAGCTATAGCTTATAAAGACTTAGACCCTTACCCTTCTATTAGAAGGCGGGTATAATAACTATACCCCCTCCAGGAAGGTATATCCCTAAGCCTTTAGCCACTTTCCTATAAGTTACTTAGCCTACTTTTAGGGCTAATTTATAGCTACCTTAATATATAACCCTACTTAGCCCTCTTATAAAAGCTAGATGATAGACACAAGTTTATAGGATAAAAGGAATAAATTCGGGAAGAGCTATTCTATGGGAAATGGGTGAGAAACCTCTACTATTTGATATGGTGGTTATCCCCACACACTAAAATACTTTAGAAAGCCTATTTACACTATAGCAAATACCCACCAAATAAGGAAATACACTTATACTGTATTAAATACCCACTAAGCGAGGAAATATACTATCTATAGTATAGGTAAAAGTTTCACAGTATGTAATTTTAAACCCTATAGTTTAATTCCCGGTATACCTATATTTTTTTTTAATACCCTCTTCTCGTCCCTAAGTTTAGCCGTAAGTAGCCCTATAAGGGGAGCTGTAGGTAGCCCTATAAAGTCTATATTCTAATTAGTTAAAAAGAGTAGATACAGCTGGTAGCTAGCTGGCAGCCAGCTATCAGAAAGTATCAGATTATATTACCAGGAAGCCTTATAGGCCTATCGGTTATCAGGTTAACATGGTTATTTTTGGTATACCCAGCTTTATAGGGTAACTTACTATTCGGCTATAGTATACTTAGTTTTAAAGAGTAACTTGCTATTTTAAGGCTATTTGGAAGTAATTATAGCTACCATTTAATGGACACAAGTCTATAGGATAAAAGGAATAAATTCGGGAAGAGCTATTTTATGGAAAATAGGTGGGAAACCTCTACTATTTGACATAGTGGTTATCCCCACACACTAAAATGCTTCGGAAAGCCTATTTGCGCTATAGCAAATGCCCACCAAATAAGGAAATACACTTATACTGTATCACTAGACCTTTAGAGTTTTAAACTTTTTTTTTTTCTTTTACTTATAACCTATAATTATTTCTTATAGGTTTTTTAATAATAATTTATTTCCTTTTTTATTAATTACCTTCTTTTTTTCTTATAATTATTATACCTTATATTAACTTAGAAGATAATTTTAAAAAATACTTATAATTAGGATAATTAGAAAAATAGTTTTTAATTATATAGTTAATTAAGAGTAATTTAAGGTTTTTAACTCTAATTTAAT
>JADAZS010000332.1:0-21926 GCA_014872975.1 Diaporthe citriasiana | reverse complement strand
TACCTTAGGTCTCTTAGATACCATATAATTTAATATAAGTAGTTTCTTAATTAACTTTGATTAAGAAATAAATTTCTTATTATTAGGAAAGTTTCCTAATACTAATTTTAGCTATTATTAATAGGTTAGTAAAAGATACATAGTTATTAGCTTATATAGTTATACTTTTAACCTAAAAGATTAATAATCTTTAAGCTATAAATATAATACTTTTTAAGTATTAAAGGGCTAAAAAAATATATATATAAGATAAAGAAATACTTACTATATAAGAAGCCAGAGAGTTAATTAATAAGAAGAAAAAGGAAAAATAGCCAGCTAGTAAAATAAGTGGTAGCACTAAGGAGTTAGTTTATAACAGACCGATAAAAAGATAATATGGTAACTACAGCAAGACTAGGTATAATATACAAACCTGTAAGAAAGATATAAAATTATCTATAGTTTCCGATTCTAATTAAATTTAATTAATTTTTTTTATTATAATACTATAATTTAGGTTATTATAGTCTTGGTATTAAAAAGTATCCCACTTAGTGGGGTATCCCGCTTGTTGGTGCTTAATATTATCTTAAATAATAAGTATATAAAGTATACTTTATTTTAATTTACTAACTTAAAGTAGCCCTTAATCTTTTTATAGCTACCTAAATATAATAACTATAAGTTATAGATTATAAGAAGCTAAATAAGAGGTTAAGTTAGTAGATAAAAAATAAAGACTAAGGCTTATAATATATTCCTCTTAACCTTATTAAAGCTAAACTTATAGTCTTTATAAATAGCTTCTTTATAAATAACCGTAATTTAAGCTCTTAGATTAGCTTTATTATAGTAATTATTAATAAGAAATATAACTATAATAGTACTAAGTATAAGATATATGGTAATATCTTATACTAGTTTTCTATAAAGTATAAGAGGGTTATTTAAAATATACTTACCTTGGAGATCTATAATATAGTTAGAGGATTTAATATCGAAATTATTATCTTTTGTGGCAGACACCATAGGGTGTAGCCACCTTGGCACAGATAGCTATTAGTCATTCAGATAGCGGTATAGAAAGTGGGCAGCTAGTGCCAGCTGGCTTACAGCTGGCAGCACACAGACCACCCCTTTAAGCATAACTTGAAGGCCATAACAGTATAACCTACTACTATAACCCTCCTTCTACACTATACATAAATACAATATAATTACACCCAACTTACATACCATAATTAGTAGCTACAACTTCTTATATTATAGAAATATCAAGAAGTTCTTTATCATCATTATCTTTAAGCAATTAACTTAATCTTTAGTAGGTTAATTATTTACTAACGCTACTCAAGGAGTAATACTATTAGCAACTTAAGTAATAAATATCGTTATTAACGGCTTAATTTCTAGTAGGCCCGTAATAATAATACCGATATTAGAAGCTTAATTTTTAGTAGGCTAATAATATTAATACTTTAATAATCGCTTCCTTATAAACTACCCGATAATTAATAATAGTCTGTATCTTTAAAGCTAAGTACCTTTCTTACTTATAAAGCAGTTATTGGTAAATTTTTAATAGCCAACTATATAACCTGGTATTATACGCTTTATAATCCCTATTATATCCTAAACTCCTAAACCGGCTTAATTTTTAGTAGGCTGGTAAAGGTAGTTACAGATATTGTAATTCTACACGTATAAGCGAATTTAGTAGCTTTTACACCCCTTCCTCTTATATTTATTTTAATTATATTTACTATATTTTATTTATTAAGAATTAATTTACATCTATACTTAGTAAGTAGGTACTATATTAGGAGATACCCTAAATACCTTTCTAATTAAGGGATATAGATCCCCAAGTATAATACCACCTACTATAATACTGCTAACTACAAGTATAATACTACTAGCTATACCGATAAGCTAAAACCTGCTAGGATATGTGTTTCCTATACTAAATATGGTTATACTAAATACCTATTATACCCTATAATACCCTATAGCTTACCCTTCCCAAGTATCTTAAGTAACCCAAGTAAGCCCATTAAGAAATATAACTTACCTTACTAAATTCTTTAGAATAGATAGTAAAGGTAATATATCCAAAGACTTAGAATAATTACAAGCAGAGATAAGTATAGGCTTGGAAAATACTATATAGGAGATAGGTATAAAAAATAATATATAAGGTAAAGAATATAAGATAGCAACTTTAGAGGAAGATTAGGAGCTACTACCTAACTTTCCTAAAGAAGTCGGTTATAAATCAAAATACCTATATCTAGTATAGAAATTATACTAATATAATAAGAGAATTTGGGTAACTAAGAATAAGCTTAATAACCTAGGTATTATAATAGATAATATAATAACTATATTAAGAAATATCTAAGCTAATATCTAATAGCTATCTAGTACCAAAAAGACACCTTGCTAATATATTTAGATTAGTAAGCTGCCTAAGACTACCTTACCAATATTCTGGCTTACTAGATAATATCGTAGTAACCTTCTAGTACCTAGCTAGACTATTTAGGAAGCTTTAAGAGAGAATAACTACTTAGCTAAGTGTAACCACTTAGAGCCTTTAATTAAGTATAATCCTCCCCCTTCTAAATACTATTAGGTAAATAATTACTACCTATTATAAGCTCTATCTACCCCTATATTATAGGTTTCTTTTCCTTAGCGGCACCCAGAGAATTATTTACTTCTTGATAATAAAAAAGAAGAGTAATAGTTACCTATACCTTACCACTTAAGGCTACCAGAGCTACGTTACTTAGTATAGCCGGAGCCACGTTAATTAATACTATTACAGCTACCTACTAACCCTTACGGTACTAACCCTTACACTCTAAGTATACCGCTACAACTATAGTATCCTTTTTACGGATACCTATACCCGTATTTAGGTTACCCTCTATAGGATTAGCCTCTAAATATATAGCCTTATAGACTACCTCTAGGATACCCTTTATATCTACCTCTATTTAGTTAACTACTAAATCTATATAACCGTAAAGCTATATAAGCTACCGGTAGAATATTAAAGTTATATAATTCTTATTACCTACTATTTAAGCTTAATCCAGTATAGCCTAATATTTATAATCCTTTAGTTATAAATCCTGCTTTATATAATCCTTCTTACAATAAGCTAAGGCTATAAAAGCAAATTAGTATCTTTAACCCCTTATATAATAATAAGGATAGCCTTAGCCTGGTTTTTTCGGGGAAGAACACTATCTATACAAATATTAACTACTTTAAAGAATATATCTTAGGTCTTCTTAATAACTATTACATACTACCTAATTACTAGTAGGAAATACTATCTATTATTACCTAAACCTTTAGCAGATCTTACCTTTACTATTAGTATACTAAGTTAACTTATAAGGAGTATTAAGCTCTACTAGATGGTAGTATAGAAACCATTATTAATACCTTAAAGAAATAATTTACAATTAAGTAATCTATTACCTTGTAAGAATATAACTTGACGTATATCTCGCTAAAGATACTCTATAAGAACTATAAAGCCTTAAATAATTACTTCTAAAAGAAGATTTATTAGGCTTATACTATAAAGCTTATCTCTCCTAATAATAACAACTAGGATAATATACTTTATTAGATATAAAATATAATACCTATTATATTTTATCAAAATATTAAGCTGCCAGATAAGTTTACAATACTTTAGGATTATATAAAGCATATTAACAAGAGCCGTGGTACTCTTCTAGCTCTTATAAAGAATACTTATAGCCCTAATAAGTTTTTAAATACCTTAGCTATATCCTACCCGCAATATAGTAATTATAAGCACTTAGATCTAGACTATCACGATAACTATTAGAAGCCTTGGTGTAATAATCATGATAAGGTAGATAACCGTGGTAGGAAGTCCTACAATAAGGCTAAGCCTTGTAATAATCAGTATAGTAAGTGTAATAAGGTTTATAACGTTATATAGAAAGCTAACTCTAACTCTAACTCTAATAATACTTATACTATATATACTGATAATAAGTGTGGTTTCGATATATCTAACTCTAGCAGTAATAATAAATTTACAGGTAATATTATCTCCTCTAGAGATTACTATAAAATCCTAGGTATAGAAAGTCCCAAAGTTACCTATAGTACCTACAAAGCTATGTTCCTAACAGGTAATACCCTCTTCCGTTACTTGGGTAAGAACCAGATTTATCCGGATCCCAAGCCTACCTCTTATATTAATAGTATTACTTTTACTAATATAACTTATGATTATCTATACTTTACTAATAATAATGTTATTATAGAGACTCCCCCTAAACCTACTAATATTACCATCCTTAGTAGCTTTACTTACTTATATATTAAGGTACGTAGTAGTATTCACAATAAGGATATTAAGATTTATCTTAACCCCGGTACTAGTTGATTACTAGTAGTAAGATTTTTTCTTAAGTACTTTAAGTATATAATCAAAGCGATCCCTTAACCCAAGGTGGGTAAACCAAGAATAATCTCAGGTATCAGAGAAAGCCTTATCTACCTTAATAAACTTACTAAGTTTACCTTCTTTATATCTAGTAATAAAGCCGATAAAATACTAGGTATTATTAAGTAAGATACTAAAGCTTAGATTATTAAGGATTATTATTTAATAGTAAACTACCTGCTTGGTAATAAATGGCAGTTTCCTTATAATACTGTGATCTTATATAAGACCAGTATAATTACTTACCCTAACTATTATAACTTTATGGTTTTCTTTTATATCCTAAAGAAAGCCTCTAAGCTAGTTATTTAGAAAGTTATATTAGCTAGGTTATTTACGTTAAAGCTAAAATAGATAATTTATATTATAGTATACTATACTAATCTCCTAGAAGACTGTATCTTTACTTTTACCTCTTTACACCTAGCTACTATAAATATTATACTAGATTCTAAAGTCTCTAAATATATAGTACTTTATAATCTAGGTATTAAACCTATAAAGGTAAATAAGTATATTTACCTTGGGACTATTTATAACTATAAGGATACTATTTACTTTATAGTAAACTTTAGTAGAATTATTAAAGTCTTTACTATAGTAGACACGATAGGTTAAGTTACCCCTATCACTAAATCCTAAAACTGTAACCTTACTAGTAGTATATCTAATATATTATAAAAGCTAATATAGGATACTATTACTACCCTAATAGGTATTAAATTTAAGATAACTCTAAATGTTATTATTTTTACTTAAGGTAAAGATATTAACACCAAGCCCTTGTAAATTAATCCTGATTTAGTTACCCCTTATAGCGATACTATATATATAGTAATTACTAATATAAACCCTAATCTACTAAAACCTAAGGAAATAATAGAGATACTCCCTAGTAGAGTATACCTTAATTAAATTAAGGGTTTACTTAATATTAAGATACCTAATAAAGCTCCTTCTATTATCACTAAGAATAATATCTATATCTATAATAAGAAACCGGCTTAAGTAGCTAAGCTTTACAAGATAGTAAAGGCTTATCCTAACCTCTAGAAGGATAAGAGTCTAATTAATCTACTAGAGAAATAAATGATAAAAGTCCTACTAATTAATAGATAATAGTATGTAAAGCTTAATTGTTACTATTACCTACTATTACAAAAGGGTAAGAAAGTATTTAATAAGATCTATAGGAAACTCCACAAATAGGGATATATAAAATATACCAAAGAGATTTATCTATTTATTCTCCCAGTATTTATAATATAGTATATAGTCCACGGAGTAGAAAAGGGATAAGCTATTGTTAATCTATAACCGCTTAATAAGTAGGCTATACCTAATAATTACCCTTTACCCTTATAATTAGACTTAATTAATATAGTCTATAGTAAGAAATATATCACTATTATTAATACCTCCACCTTTTTTTATTAATTCTTAGTTTATCCTATATATTAAGATTACTTTACAATTATAAGTTATAAAGGTCTTAAATATTTTAAGGTAATACTAATAGGGTATTAAAATTCCCTAGTATATATATAATACTTTATAAACCATATATTAGAGAAATACCAGAAATTTTACTATACCTTTATTAATAATATAATTATCTTCTCTAATACCTTTAAGGAATATTATAAGTACTTATTAATTATCTTTAACCTATTTCTTGATAGGGGTATTTTAATTTTACCTAAAAAGTCTTATCTTGGGTACCCTTTTGTTAAATTACTTAGCTTTTATGTTAATTTACTAGGTTTAGCTACTACTAAGGAATATACTAAGGGATTTTAAAACCTTAAGTTCCCTATAATCTTAAAAGCTCTTAAGATATACCTTAGTGTAACTAGTTTCCTGAGAACTATGATTCCTTATTATACCTAGATCTCTGAGCCTCTTTAGAAATATAAGGTTACCCTTTTTGCTACTAGATAAGCTACTGGTTATATTAAGCCAGGTAATAAGAGTAAGCAGTTAGTGTATACCACCTTTACTTACTTTAAACCTACTTTATAGAAAACTACTTTATTTAAAGCTTTCTAGGCTTACATCTACATAGAGCTATACCTTTATCATATAATACCTAATAAACTTTTATTCCTTTAAGTTAATAGTAACCTTTAGTATGGCTTTGGTATTATGGTTTACTACTTAAAAGATGGTATAGTATTTAACCTAGAATAGGATATACCCTTCACGGCTATTAAACCTATTATATTCCTTAGTTACTACCTTTTAAAGCCTAAGTTTAATTATAGCCTATCAGAGCTTAAGGTAGTATATTTAGTCTAGGTGGCTAAGTATTTATATACTATACTGTATTTATCTAACCACCTTATTATTATCTTGATAGATTATAATACTATAAGAGGTATAGTTAAGTAAACCTTATTAAATATAACTTTAATAGATTAATTTAACTATTACTTAGTTAATACTAGTATTTACCTAAGTAAGTATAAGCTTAAAGTTTACCATTTAGCAGAATACCTTAATCTTATACCTAATACCTTGTTATAACTGGGTATAGTGGGTAATAAAATAGCTAAGGAGTGTTTAAAGAAGCTAGTACTTGATTTTATCTGGGATAATTAGGAAGATTATATTTTATTTATTGCTAAAGCCCAAATAAATAATAATCTTTGGTAATATTTTGCTAAGGCCTATAAATATAATAAAGTTTACAGTAAGATTATCGATAGCCTTACCATATTATTAACTATTAGTTATAGACTTATAGTTATTTAGGATAATAAGGATATTATTTTAGCTTTAAAGCCTGGGTATATATTTTACTTAGTTGATTAATTACTATATAACCGTAATAGTAATAATTATAAATACCTGGTAATTCCTTAATATTTAATTTAGGAAATCCTAGCTAGTATTTATAATAATAAATATTACTTTGGCTATAATTATATAGTGGTAGTACTTAATAGTATTTATATATAAAGAAAGAGATATAAGATTAAAAAGTATGTAAAGTATTACTACTAATGTGGAGTATAATATAAGGATAACCAGATACCTTTTAGGAATCTTTAGCCTATTTAAGCTTCTGAGAAGCCTATGTATACTATTACTATTAATTTTATAGTTAGCTTACCATCTATATTATCTATAGATATATCCTGGTACCTAAATGGTTTTAATTTCTTTAACACAATAATACTAGTTATATGTAAGATTTTAAAATACTTTCTTTTAATACCCGGATATATTATATATACTGCTAGCGATTAGGCAGCTATTCTAATATACTAACTACTACTAAGCGACTGGTTATACTTTTAAGTAATTATCTTGGATTAAGATCCCAAATTTCTTTTAGAATTTTAGTAAGGCTTATAGAAGGGCTTTAGAACTTACCTTTAAATAATAACTACCTATTACCTGTAAGCTAATAGGTAGTCTAAATATAAGAACTAAGATATAAAATTAATACTTTACTATTATATTACTAAGTATTTTAATAATAATTGGGTTAATATGCTTCCAGCTTTGTAATAGAATCTAAATAGAGTATACTTATATATGCTGGATACTAGTCTTTATAAGTTTCTATTTAGATTTAAGATCCTTAGACCTGTTGATTAACTGATAAGCTCTAAACTTCCCCTCTAAGTAGTAGATATCCACTTTACTCGTAAATACCTTTGATAAGATACTAAACTAGCTATAAATATGGTTATTTTGGATAATAAGATTTGATATAATATGTAGTACTGATAAATCGAATTTAATATTAGTAACAAAGTCTGGCTTAAGATGGGTAAGATGTATAAGCCTCTTTTTAAGACTTAAAATATAAAGTTAATAGCCCTGTAAGAAGGCTTATATACCATTATTGGCAAGGTATCTCTACTAGTATACCACCTTGACTTTAGTAAGAATAAGGACCAAATTAACCCGGTTATCTTTATTTAGTATCTTTTTTTATATAAAGCATACAAGGATAAAGAGTTTAACCGGAAGATTTTATAACTACTACCTGTTAAGTATACTGATTTATCGGCTAATAAAAATAAGTAATATTATAAAATTAAGTATATTCTTAATAGTAAGCTATTTAATAAGATGGTTAAGTACCTTGTGTGATAGAAGGGATATGGCTCCTAATATAATAAATAGAAGATAAAGTATAACTTTAAGCACGCCAAGGAATTAATTAAGGAATACTATACTTGTAAGAAGAATTTAAAGAAGGATTTGTGATGACTATATTGTGGTTAGAAGTAATAAAAACATCACGGCTTTTATTACCACCCCGGTACTTATAGTAGGTACTATAGGGTATAGCCACCTTGATATAGATAGCTATTAGTTATTTAGATAGTGGTACAGAAAGTGGGTAGCTGGTACTAGCTAGCTTACAGCTAGTAGCGTATAGACTACCCCTTTAAGCATAACTTAAAGGCCGTAATAGTGTAACCTACTACTGTAACCCTCCTTCTATACTACATATGAATATAATATAATTACACTTAACTTGCGTACCACAGAGATAAGGCAGCTGTCCTTAATACATTAATTAAAGTTAAGTTAAAGCTACTTTCTATCTAAGGAAGACCTCCTTTTAAGGTTACTAGGCATAGGTTTAAATATTAAAGGTGTGGGTACTAGCGCCACAGTAAATGTACCAGTAGTAAATTATAGTTATTTATATATATATATACTTTTAATTAATTAAGATTTATATCTAGGATATATAATAAAATAGTAATTAAATAAAATTATATTTAATTTAATAATTAACTTTTTAATATTTAAATAATTATTTTAAAAGTAAAGGGTTATTTTCTAATTAGCTTAGTTAAAAAAATAATAATTTTTTATACTTTTAATTAGCTTACTTTTTAATTTCTTTTTTAAATAAAAAATATTTTACTTTTTTTAATTTAATTAAAAATACTAAAAACTAACTAAATTTTAAAGCTTAGTTTTAATTACTTATAAGGACTAAAACTAACTTAGTTATAAATTTAATAACTAAAAGTTTTTAGTCTTAGTTAGGGCTAAAGACTAAACTTAGTCTAACTAATTTCAACCCTGTATGCGGATGATCTAGACCTTCTCCGGATGACTCGCAGTTGAAGCTCTTGAACAGGCGATCCAAGGGGTTTTTCTTTCTTTCTTAGTCCATACGTGTCTTTGTATAGTTGTCGCGCAAGGACCCAGAAGTTCCAATATATGAGAAGCAGAAGAATTCTTGAACCTTGATTAATCGAGGAGAGTCCGATGCTCATGAAATATTCAGTACCTACCTGAGAATGTTTGAAATAAATTCACACGCAAATCTGAGCTCTTTGCACACGAGGGCAGCATACGCGGGGCGCGCAGAAACCGAGAACTTGACGCGCCGTTCCCCCACGGCGCAGTGCACATACACCCCACGCTCGCCCTCCATCAAGAAGCCCCCCTCGTCCCACTCACTGCTCTGCTCGTCGCCGTCGACGGTGGGCATGAACCCGATCTTGAGGTCCTGCCCGGGCCCCCCGCGGCGCGTCGCGTCCCAGGCGGGCGTGCGGAAGAGCGCCGGAAGTTCTGCCTTGTTTTTCTTCCCATCGGTCGCCGCCTCGTCTCCTCCTAGTGCTCCGAGGAGAGCATACATGTTCCTGACGTAGCCGGACCCCTGGGCCGCGCTCGATACAAGACGGCTGTGGGAGGCCGCCGCGGCGTCGAACAAGGCTCGCAGGTTTTGAGCTGCCTGCGTGCCTCGTGAGCCCGGCGGGCCGGTAGCAGCTGCCGTTGCGGCGGCCTCAACGAACGTCTTGACTTGTGGCGTGACTGTCTGTACCCAGTCTATGCGGCCGCGGCGAAACGTGGCGAGCGAGACGACCTCCCACGCCGGCCGTGTCTCCCTGTCGACAAGGTACATCGCCAGTAGCACGGTGAGATGAGCCGTCGCGTTCAGCGGCGCGCGCCGGGCTCGGAGGAAGTCGGAGCCGAGCGATTCGACCTGTACCACCTTGTGGTCGATGGACCCGTACGCCAGGCCGCGGAGCTGAATCTGTTTGATGTGTTGGACGTGGGCCTCGTCAAGCCTCCAGGTCAACTCCTCAACGCGCCGTGCTGCTCCTGTCTTCCCAACAGCCTCCAAGCACTCCGCGGGACAAGAAGAGATAGCCGCTGTCAAGTGGTGATGCAAGGAACGCACATCGATCCCGTCCAGCTTTGTGTGTTCGTACATCCCCGCCGAGGCCCCATTTGCGCCTACGGCTAGCTGGAAAGGCTTGTCATACCAGCGGTTGGAGAGCCGGCTGTTGGGGCAGTTGAGGAGGAACTGGGTGAAGCGCTCCCCGCCCGTCGCGGGGGCCTCGTCGTCGAGGCAGACGACAAAGGCGCAGCTGTCGATAGCGGCCAGGGCATGTGAGCCCTCGGGGTTGCACTCGAGCTCTGCGCGGACCTGCGCCCAGGACCGGCGCTCGTCTGCGGTGAGGCTGCTGACGTCTGGCTGACGCTCGTCGGATGCTGCAAGGATATGTTGGAAGGCCGCGTGCATGGCAGCGGGGTCTATGTTCTCGTGTGGCTCCGGCAGGGCCATCTCAAAGACGTGTCCGCGCCGGAGGACCACGATGTTCTGATTCTGAGGGAAGCTTTCCATGCGGTCAACGTCTGGCCCCGGAAGGCGGGTCGTGTTGAACAGCCACTCCCGGCATCCGCTGTCCAGCGGCGCGCCGTGTAGCTCGTCTGGGGCCATCTTCCCCGACGACACCTGACGGGAGAACTCCAGAGCGGCGATTGTCAAGATCGTGGCACGAGCAGTCTGCGAGTGGGTCGGCGCCGTGGCAGGATGAACGAGGATGAACGAGCTGTAATCTTGCAGCGGGTCGCGGCGTCGGAGGTATACCTGGCGCTCGTAGGCCTCGGATAGGGACTGTTCCGGCATCTCGGCTATTTCCCGATGTATCGATGGCCCTAGACCTTCGAGGAAATCTAGCACTGCACCCGCAGCGATGTTTTGATCCTCGGCGGAATCGACGGCCTCTCTCGACTGCTGGAAGAGATCAAGCACAGCTTTCAAGTTCAGCTGGGGGAGGCCCGGCAATCTTGGAGACTGTGCGACGATGCCATTTGATGCTTCGCCGGCCACTGAATCAGAGCATACGCTGCCGGACGTTATTGTTGTCGTAGTCGTGGTCGCGGGTGTCCTGATCGTCGCATCGTCCTCAACACTGCTCTCCTGGCTCGTAGACGAATGTGAGTGTATTCTAATTCGAGATAGAATCTTCTCGGCGAGAGAATTGATAGTCTGGCTGACCAGAATCTCCGACGACTGCAAAGGCGCGCTGAACTCGCGGGCGACCCAGTTCCGCAGCTCGATCGAGATGAGAGAGTCAACGCCGAGGTCCAAGGTCGATGTCTTATAACGGTCGATGTGGCTTGTGTCCAGGGATATCAAGCGGGACAAGTAAGTGACTAAGGAACTGGCGACAACTTCTCTCATGAGGTCTGGGTCATCAGTAGCCATTGCTTGGGCGAAGGATACAACCTCGTCGGCTGGGGACGAGGTTGTGAGGCCGGCTGTTTCTGGCAGAGCCGACGACCGAACATGGCAGAATAGCGGAGAATGGACGGTGCCGTTGTGAGTGGTGGCGTTTGCGATTGAGGCGGTATCGAACCCGAGCGTTGCTTGGGCAGGACGAGTCTCGGGGGGCTTGTCGACAGCATCAAGAGCGTAGTCAAAGTACCGTATCAGCTCCTCTGCCGAAATAGGTCGCAGGCCTGCACGGCGGAGACCACTGTGTGAGTGAAGTGTCAGCTCTGAAATCTGGGTATTGACTTCAAGTCTAACAAAAGAATATACTAGAAGAGGATACCTACTTTAGCCGCGGGTCATTGCCGCTGGTAAAGGCAGCATCATCGATCCACCCTGGACTGAGAGACATGTAATGACACTGGGTGCCGCGCCTTGTCTGTGAAAGGGCATCTTGGACGCTGTTGCCAGCGTTGTAGTTTGCCTGCCCGCTGGCTCCGAGGATATTGACTGCCGATGACAGCGTGAAGAAAAACGCCAGCTCGGGCGAAGCAAAGCACTTCTCCAGCTCTAGCGTGCCCTCAACCTTGACGCTCGCTGCGCGTACAAAGTCCTCGTATGTCATTGAGTCCAGTGTTAGGTCCTGTATCCGTTAGCGACTGGGTCCCTAAGTTGCCGAAGGACAGGTGAAGAAACATACATTGAGCAGTGCAGCTGACTGGATAATCCCCCTGATCGGGGCCAGCTGGAGGTTCCGAATGCACGCGGCAGCTTCTTGCACGCTCTCGGCCCTGGTGATATTGCACGGTAGGCAATACAAAGTGCAGTCCGGGTTAATGGCTTGAAGCTCGTGTTGTAGTTGGCGATAGTCGTCGATATTGCAAGGGCGCCTCGACAGCGTGATTAGGTGCTTCGCGCCTCG
Organism: Diaporthe citriasiana; assembly: GCA_014872975.1. Classification (NCBI taxonomy): domain Eukaryota; kingdom Fungi; phylum Ascomycota; class Sordariomycetes; order Diaporthales; family Diaporthaceae; genus Diaporthe; species Diaporthe citriasiana. The sequence continues at coordinate 9,032 of JADAZS010000332.1, read as the reverse complement.
CTGTGCCAACAGACAAAGGAGCCGTCGGCCCAAATCTCCAAGGCCTCCTGCAATTAGGTACGATGACTTTTCGGATTTCCAGTCGAACCTTTCCACTTCAGCCACAGGGTTCAGAACCATCATAACCTCCGAGTCCTGGCCTGCCTGGAGGACTACGGTGTCACAGGCGTCAGTCTCGATGAGCTGCAGAGCCTTGGAAATCTGGTGTACGGGGCGGACGCAATAGTCGAAGCCATCCAGAGGCAAGTGGCTCATCGCGGCGGCGGCCTGTGCCACCAGGCCCTCCATCAGGTCCGGACGTCCTCTCAAAAGCTCGATTATGTCGCAGGAATATACGGCAGAGTTCCGTGGGAGCTCAAGGTTCGGGGGATTCCTTGGTGCCTCGGGTCTCGCCAAGGATGCTTCACCACCAAGAACAACCACACTGCCGAAGGGTTTGAGGTAAGACAAGACTTGAGCAGGTACGCCTTCCATTTCTGTGACGATGATATCAAAACTTCCAACTGAGGATTTTCTTGGAGACCTATGCTGGGTCACAGGGACGACCTGGTCGGGAAGAATTCCAAATTCCTCTTCCACCTGCCGCACTTCTTCCGGCCCAGTGGCAGTAACAACAACAGCGGCCCCGACATGTCGGGAAACGGCGACTGTCGACCGACCCGCAGCTGTGAGAGCTCCGTGGACCAGGACCCTTCCTCTGGAAGTAGTGCGAGCAAGGCTCTGCAACGCATAACAAGCCTCCATGACGGGGATGAGCATTCTTGCCCCTGCCGCTGGCAGAACGCACGGCGGTATCTTTGCGACATGGACCTCCGCAACGGTTAGTCTGTTGCACCCTGTAGAAGTACCAATGGCGATGACCTGCTCTCCCGGCCGCAGGCCGCTGACAGCACCACCCACCCGGGTGATAATGCCAGAGTAGGCGGAGTAGGGCCCTGTCCAGCTGGACCTGGAGAGCAAGAAAGAACCTGTCTCCAGCTCCACCTCGTCATCAGCCAGAAGCTCAGATCTCTCGATGTCAGACGTGTGGAAAATGTTTGATGTCATTCCACATCTGGCGTCCTTTATATCTTCTCGCGGCAAGGTCAGAATCCGTGAGTCGTCGAAGAATCGTCCGGGCACAACCTCGCAACGCCTTGCGCACCGAGTCACGGCATGGTTGAGAGATTCATCAGGCAAAACTCGTGGGATGGCAACAATCCCAACGTCTGACACTTGATATTCCCGCTCTCGGGCCTGGCCGTCGGACTGGATGGCTACGCTTAGAAGCTCGAGAAGTCGATCCAAGTTCTTACATTTGGGGGAAAGTAGCTGTGGCGCAAGGTGAACGGTTGTGAGACACAGCTGGTCGTTCTCGGCATGCGCAGTCCGCGCCACGCCGGTGATCTGATGCATCGAATGGGACTCGTTTGGGCTAATCCAGATGACCCTGCTCGATTGCTTTAGCAATGACATGGCGGCGTCGAAGTAGTTTGGATCCGAGAGGATGGGCTGCGCCTCGTCTTCGATGACGACAAAACAAGTCTTGCTGGATTTCTCATCCGGCATTGGTCCGGGAAGTGAATTGATGGTCTGCATTGTGTCCCGAGAAACACTTTTGTATTTCTCTCGTAGCCCATTCTCGATGTCAGCTACCCACCCCCGTGTAGGGCTCTCTTGCGAATGCGTGAGCATTTGGATACTGAAGGGTATGTTCTCGGTTTCTGATTTGGATCCGGGCCGTGCAACGATGATGAAGATATCGCGAATGCTGTCGTGGGCTGATAGTTGCGCCTCAAATTGAGCTTGACGCATAATATCAGCCCAGTCGTCATCAGGCTCTGCCTTCAACGCCACCAGCATGGTTCCACTTTCTTTAAGAAGCAAGTGAGCATCAGATAGCGTCTCCACCTGCAGCCCAGACATCAAGACCACATCAAAGGTATGCGGCTTGAAGCCCTGCTCACAGACGTCTTCCCCGGGCGCCAGAGCACGAAACTGAACGGGATACCCCACAAGCTGCTTGCGCACTCTGGAAAGCTTCTCTGGGGCAGCATAAGCGTACTCGTATGACGGCCATGTGCTCTCAAGGCCGCGTAGAGAGCCCAAAAACGCCAGAGCAAGGTCAGCACGACCAGTTCCGAGTTCCAAGACCGTAGCCCTCCCGTGCTTGTACAAGATGTGAGTGATGATCTCCTCTAGTTTATAGCCCGGGGGGAGATCTCGGTCGCGGAGGAACCTCACGTCTGGGGCCCACTCGAGGTTGTGAGAGATGATGTGTGCCTTCGCGAGGATACTGTCCGCACCTGACTGCGGAGCGAGGCTGCGAAGTTGGATCCCAGACGCTACCACGACGGGGCTGTCTCCTGCCGTAGCGCAGACATCGGCTTTGGCGGTGCGGTGTTGTCTCGACCGGATCGAGGCGGCAACGTCCAGGGTCGATTCCGGCTCGCGAGGCATTGTCGACGTCGCACTGATCATGATTTCTTCGATGCGGACGGGAACTATGGAACCGCGTCCGAGCTGATCGGCCACGATGGGGAGACACGTGTGGAATATAGCGTCCAGCGTCGCTGGGTGGATCAGGTGAGGCTGCTGGTGTTGCCCCGGCATGATCGCGGCTGTGTCCGGAATCTGAACAATAGCAAAGGCGTTGGAGTCTTTAGCTGCCAGGATGTACTTCTGGATGATGGAGAATACCGGACCATAGTTGTTTCCATCCTCTGCCATTCTGCTGTAGAGCTCTGTGGGATCGATGGGGCTGGTCTCAGTTGATGCTGGCTGAGTCTGCAAAGCTGACGCCAGGTCTGCCAGCTCGGTTGCAGCAGCCCCTTCGCAGGCATCTTCTCCGCTGGACACAGCCCCCGAAATAATGCCGGTGCAGTGTTCCCGCCATTCGTCATCCCAGAAGGCACTGATGCGAAAATCAAAGGCAAGCGGTCCGTCAGAACGGGGTATCAGGCTCAGCTGTGCCTCCGTCTGCTGGCCTGGTATCCCGGGTACCACTAGGCCACGAACAAATGAGACGTTTCTGAGCGACAAGAGCTCAAGCTTCTGCTCGGGATATCGTCCCTTGTGTATCTGCCTGATCCCCTCGATAGCCATACAGATGTAACCAGACCCGGGAAATACTGGCTGATGGTCGATGAGGTGGTGTGCCAACCACGGCAAGCTGTTGAGCCCAACCATATGGCGCCAACGAGGCTCGATAGATGTCGCATCCATGGCGCGAACTCCAAGGAGGTCATGGTACGGGTCCCGGCGCATTCGATATTCGCGACTGATGCGCGACTCGAAGTAATGCTTCCGAGAATGATCCCCTGTGATTTGAATGATTAGTCTTGATCACAGTTTGGATGTTAAGAGAAAGCCAGGAAAATACTGGTGCCCAATATCAACAGTGAACTTTAGATAAAGTACACACATTTGTAGGCCGGTAGGTTGGTTAAAACAAAGCCACCATCCTCGTCGATTGACAACGCTGACACACTCTTGAGATTCAAATCCACCCCGCGCTCAAACAGCCGGGCAGCGAGGTTCAGCGTGCTTGTTATGGCGTGAGTTTTCCTCTGCACCACCGAATAATAATCAAACGATAATCGTGGTTGCAATTCTGGGTGGGTGAGACATTGGCGGACTGGGCCTGCGAGCGACATGTGTGGCCCGACTTCAACAAAAATGCTGTGACGGAGCCCAGCGCCCGATTGTCTTGTCGCAAGAGTGTGAACGGCATCGCTGAAACGGACAGGAGAAACAAGGTTCTGAGTCCAGTACTCCGGTCCGAAGCCACAAGACTTGTAAGTGCCGGACACAGAAGAGATAAACGTAACCTCGTGCAATTTCTCATTGGACTCTCGCTTATTGACTTCCAGACCCGCAAGCCGTGCCCGATAATCATCAGCCACGGCTCGCATATGGTGCGAGTGGTAAGCTGTATCGACAGCCAGGCGCCTGTAGAATATCGATGCCTCCCTCGAGCGGTTCGCAACCTCAATCCGCTGCGCGACCTCATCGACCGCCTCGGCATCACCGGATATCGTCACACTGCTGGGACTGTTAACGCACGCAATCCCTGCAACTGCCCTGCTGGTCAAGTCTCTCGTGAAGACCGCGGCGTCGAACTCGCCCAGGCCCACGGATAACATGGCCCCTGGCCCCAGGCCACGAGCCTCGACAGCACCAGCCATAAACCCCCGGTGGTAGGCTATACGCAGGGCCGTTTCCGCTGTAATATAATCCGCTGCATACGCCGCCGCGATCTCCCCACTGGAGTGGCCGACGACAGCCCCGGGGGCGACACCAAAGGCCCGCAGCATGGAGGCCAGGGCGATCTGGACCGCCGTGGTCACCGGCTGGGCAAGCTGCGCGGTGTTGAGCCGCGCGGCCTCCGCGGAGGGGCGGAGGAGCTCCTGCTCGAGGTCCCAGCCTGCGCCCAGGCCGAGGAGCACATCCCGTGATTTGAGGATTGAGCCGCGGAAGACCGACGACCCATGGGCTCCGTCGTTCAAGAGGAGCTCGCGGGCCATGCCTAGCCATTGGGCGCCTTGGCCCGTGAACACGAAGACCACGCCAGTTGCAGTATCTCTGGGCGGAGGGCTCGCGGAAGCATCGGAGGCGGCTTGTAGTTGGTCGAGGAGGGAGTGGTACCCATCGGCGACGCAGCTGTACCTGAAGGGGAAAATGGAGCGCCGATGGCATAGCGTATAAGACAGGTCTTTGAGGTTGACGTCTGGGTGCTGCTGTATCCAGGCGGAGTAGGATGCGAGTAAATGTTTGAGTGATTGCTGGCTGTTGGCAGAGAGAGGGAAAAGATGAGGCTCGGAATCAGTGGGGTTTAAAGAGCAGTCGGGCCGTCTTGATTCACCAGGACCATGTTCCAGAATCGCGTGGGCATTTGTGCCGCCAAAGCCGAAGCTATTTACTGACACTCGCGGTGGCTTGTCTTCTTCCGCTTGGTGTCCTTGCGGCCATGGCATCAACTGTCTGGGAAAACACATCCCGTCACTTGGGAGATTCGATTTCAACTCCTCCAGGTTAGCTGTTCCGGGAATCTCGAGGTGCTGTAACATTAATACTGCCTTGAGTAGACTTGCGAGGCCGCTAGTGTTCTCGGTATGGCCGACGTGGCCCTTCATGGACCCGACGACCAGGGGCGCTGAGCGTTGTGCGCCCGGAGGCAGGAAGACCTTGGAGATTGCTGTGGTCTCTGCGAGGTCACCTGCCTTTGTCCCGGTACCGTGGGCCTCAATGTACGACACATCCTGGAAATCCGAGACACAAATTTAGAACAATTCAGATTTTAATAGGAAGCACGTAGTAATTAAGGCTTACCAAAGGGGACAAGCCAGCACTTTTATAGGTATCTCGTATGAGTGTCTCTTGTGCTGCAGCCTGATAGAAGATAATAGTACTTAGTCAGTCGGTTTGCCGAGTGGAAGTCATGAGGCTTTCGCCAAGAAATAACCCAAACGGACCATAGGATCAGGGTCAACAAGTCTCTCGTAATACGGGTATGTTTAACTTACATTAGGGGATGTTATTCCTGCAGGTGTATACCCATCCTGGTTAACGCCGGTGTTGACGAGGATCGCACGGACCGGATCCCGATCTCGAAGAGCAGCGTCTAGGCGCTTGAGCACAAGCACGACGCATCCTTCGCCTCGGCCGTACCCATCTCCCCTGCTATCGAACGGGTGGCAGCGGCCTGATCCGCTGATTAGGTGGAGTTTGCTCATCCCGATGCGCTGGTCTGGTCCCCTGGTGTTATCCTATTAGTCAGGGGATGGATTCAGCAACTACCAGTCTGATAGTGGTAACAATAGAATAAGAGCTCGGCGAATGCAAATGTAACTCATAGATAGATTCCGCATACATAGTCAGGTTAGCCGATCCAACGATTGCTGAGTCGGATTCGCCACTACGGAGGCTCTGACACGCCTGGTGGACGGCGACCAGGCCGCCTGAGCAGGCCGTGTCAATCGTCATGGACGGGCCGTGTAGGTCAAGCACATGGGATATTCGGTTCGACAGTATCGCCCTCTCAACACCTGTGAGATAGTACATCGGCAAGCTCACCGGGTCCCTGTACAGATTACGCTCGAAGTCTGCCGTGAAGGTGGCAGTGTAGACGCCCATGTTGGAGCCGGCGCACATCTCCAGCGTCAACCCGGCGCTCTCGAGGGCCTCGTACGACATCTCGAGGAGCATCCTCTGCTGCGGGTCCATCGCGGCTGCTTGTTGTGGTGAGAGCCTGAAGAAGGCATTGTCGAAGCTCCCGAGGTCGACGTCGATGAAGTGTCCTCCTTTTTGGTGTGTGCTGCCGTTGGGATAGTCACTGCTGGGGTGGTGAAGTGCTGTCTCGTTGTAGCGGTCGGATGGGACAGGAGACCAGGCGTCATCTGTGCCTTTGAGAAGTTCCCATAGCTTTTCTGGGCTGTTTGAACTGCCAGGCAGCCGGCAGGATAGACCGACGATAGCAATAGGTGCTAAGGGACCTGGAGTCTCGTGCTGAGACATGGCTGCTGTACGTGACAAGCTGGGCTTCTGAGTGTGTCGTGCTACTAGCAACTTAGACCAAAACTGTTTCAAGATTGTTTCCTATCTATTCGGTATAGTTCAACTTAATAAATATATATAATTAAGACCTAACTGGATCTCTCCCTGACCGCCGCATCGAGGTCACGTGTAGGCTCTGCATGATCTGTCCACACGTCCTGGGAAAAGATCATTCCGTACAGCTACATGACGAAGAAGTCACTGCGTTAAACCCTGGTTTTGCGCTAAGGCACCGCGCCGCAGCCGAGGAACCAGCGCAAGAGTCAACCGCGGCCAACTGGTTATCAGCGTAAAGCACAATAGAGAACGGAAACGTGGTCCAATCACCGGGTATAGAACATAGGAGAAGTCCGCTTCAGCCTGGAAATATAACCAGATGTGGTACTCATCAGCAATAGAGCCTTGCCCACAATAATAGTTCTAATGCAAATTCATAAGCTTACACACTTATATAACAGCTCCTAAGGATCCTAAAAGTTTCCCTTTAGATACAAATTACCCTTACTTATTTTAAATAAATAATTATCTTTTATATTTTAGCGAAGAAGTATTTAAATCTTTAATTATTATCATGGTTTAGGCTTTGCCTAAATATTACTTATATAAGCTAGCTAGTAGCTATTTAGGCCTATAAAAAGTAGCCTTTCTAGTTGGTATAAATAAGGATTAAACCTTTCCTTTATATCTTCTAAATAAACTTTATTTAGGTACCTCTTAAAAAGTAGTTTAAAGCTAGCTTATAATATATTTAAAAGATCCTCTTATATTATTTAGCCTATAGTATAACTATATAAAGTTAAGCTTTTAAGAATTATAATATAAGAATAACCTCTTAATAAGCTTTACCCTATCTAGAAAAACTTTTATCTTATAACTAGCTTAGTACTTAGCTAGTAGAGATAAGGGCTAAGTTTATAATAAATAAAAAGGTAATTAGAAGTAATAAAGCTTAGTTTTTTTTATATATTTAGCCGGCTAGAAACTTTTTATAATTAATTCTTACTTTATATTAATTTAACTTTAAAATTTAAAAGATAGCTAGAAAGCTTTTTAGAAAAAATTTACCTTAGGCTTAAAAACTTATTTAAGTAAAAGCGGGTAAGACTTAGTTTAATTATACTAAGATAATAATATAATAAGGGTATTTTAAAGCTACTTACCTATTTTAAATAAATAGCTTATATAATAAGGGCCTAGAATTAACTAGATAGTTATAAGATACTATTATTAATAAACTTCTTAGTAGCCCCGGTAAGAAGCCGGCTTAATTATAAGAAGTAGTCTAATAATTTTAATATATTTTATAGGTTATTATATTAGTATAAGAGTATTTTTACTACCTTAATAGGGAAGAATAATAATTATACTTATAATAGCTTTAAATAGATAAATATAAATATTATAGTAATTAAGATAAAAAGAATTAAGTATTTTACTTATAGTAGGTTAGGCTACTATAAGTAAAATTTCTCTTTTTACTATAAGTATATAAAGATTTAAGTAATATTAGTAAGCTTAGATAATAAGGGAGAAGGGTAATTTTTACCTTTTTTATATAACTTATATATAGGCCCCTAGTAGAAATAATATAGTATCGGTCTAAGGCTTTAAGTACCAGCTAAGTAATAGCTAGTAGGGTATATAGTATATAGTTTTAAAAACCCTAATTAGATAGCTTTATATAAAAAGTAAGTTTAAAGCTTTCTAGTATATAGGCTAGTTAATCTAATTAGCTAATTATTTTAAAGAAAAAATACTTCTAACTATTACTTTTAAGCTAGTATATTAGGTATAAGGTATTAAATACTAGCTTTATAATATTAGAATAAGCCTATAGTATAGTGGAAAAGTATAAAATAAAAGATAAATAAAGTAGTATTTAATCTATAGTTAAAACGGTTTACTTTTTCTATTTTTACTAGTTTTAACCTTACCCGGGATAGGCCTACTATAGCAGAAAGGAGGATATATTATAGTTTAGGCTTTACCTAAGTATTACTTATATAAGCTAGCTAGTAGCCATTTGGGCCTATAAAAGTAGCCTTTCTAGTTAGTATAGATGGGGGTTAAACCTCCCCTTTATATCTTCTAAATAAACTCCATTTGGGTACCTCTTAGAAAGTAGTTTAAGGCAAGCTTATAACATATAACCTTATTATTAAAGTCTTATAGATGTTTAAAAAGAAAGTTATTACTTATTTTAAGTTATTTATTTAAGTTAGCTTTGTAGCTAAATACTAGCTATAGTGTTACTTTATAGGCTTACTATAGTAATAGCTTTCTTTAAAGCTTATATAAGGTATATTAATAAATAGAAAGGGATAAAAATAGTAATTAAGGGTATAACTTTAAACTATTAGTTAATTATAATATTTTACATATATTAAGAAATTATATTACCCTTTAGTATATAACTAATTACCCAAGCTAGTTTTTATAATAATAATCTATAGTATTAATAAAAGCTATCTTAACTAGCCTTATTTATATAGCTACTA
>JADAZS010000331.1:0-23134 GCA_014872975.1 Diaporthe citriasiana | reverse complement strand
ATAAGCTTAAATAATAATTATAAGCTTAAATAATAATTATAAGCTTAAATAATAATTATAATCTTAAATAATAATTATTAATTTATTTATTATTATTATTATTAATTAGCCTATTAGTTTAAAATATTATATAATACCTTATAAAATTTAATACTAATTATCCAAAATTTATTTAAGTTTTATACTTTTATAAACGCTTTGGTCCCCTCTTTACATGAAAGCAGGCGTAGTCTAAAATTATTTCCGGGGTTAGGGTTATTCAAATCGTCCCACTGTACCTAGGTACCTAGACCCAAGTTAAAATTTGGCTGGCGAATCGGCCACCAAGAGCCAGGGGGAAATTCGTGCACAGGACCGGGCAAGGCCACGATCACCCATTTCCTCTGGGCCTGTGGCCTGGTGACGTTTATCTTCAGAAACTCTTCAGAAGGACCCTGCCCTTTTCATGGTGGGTATTCCTCCTAAAAATTGCAAGCCGAGTGTAGTGCTCTGTCGCAGAACAACACGCCGCGTCTGCCTCTTCTCTACCCTAGGGTAGCCTCGCTACCACTGCGGTACGTCTAGTTTCCTTGAGTGTGTTCGCGAGTGACAGGAAGCAAGGGGTCTTGTCGACTCGATGTTGCCAGCACCGATGTATAGCACTATGCGTAGCTTCGGTCCCTTTGCTTGTGATCTGTTTTGCAGATCAAATGCTTTGCTATTCGTTAAGAATAGTCTATGAACGGAACTTTTGTCACGCCCGCACGCTCACCATGGCAGACTTAAAGTTGCAAGCTGATTGGTTGAGCTCTATGGACCCGAACCCCCCCCCCCCTTGCGGGAGCCAGGGGCATAGCCCCCGGCGGGGGGGGGGTGAGCCGCAGGCGCATAGTGCTGGAGGCGAGGGGGGGCCCTGCGAAGCAGGGGAGCCCCCCTAATGAAAAAGATAGTAGGTCTAGACGAATGGCCCTGAGGGCCCCGGAGGGGCTTCCACCTGATATGCTCCACAGATGCCGATTGGACCACCCCGCGTGGGGGCTGCAGGTTGTGCTTATGACTATACTAGTTCTACCTTCTTGTTACCCGTGGGTCAGACCTTCGGATGCCCCTTATGCCTGTGCCAGCAGTGGGTGAAGCAAAGCCGGGCCACACACAGGTACCAGGGTCCCCAAAACTGTGGCCCCCTGCTTCCAAACTGGGATTTTGGATCCACTCTTTTCAGGGCCATACGCCGACGTTTTGAAATTCACCGTTGGGTTGCCAGCCCACAGATCAATAATCAAAGGAAATTCAGACGAGAAAAAAAAAGGACATTCTGATTCGATTTGAAATAAACTGATGATGATGAATACTACCACACGTCTTGTACTTGTCGTGTGAAATGTGATGGAAGTTGAAGACGTTTGGTGGTGCTATCGGCTATGCCCGGACTGGGCACCAGTTGACGCTGCGCAACCTTCGCGCCCGGACGCACCACAGCCAGCCACGGCTGACGGCCAGTTGCTGGAGCCATCTCACCAGGGTCATCCAAAACCCCCATGTTCCGTCCGCTGCGTTGAATACAACAACCGAGTATATAGCAGTCCGTCCCCAGATATTGTTACAACATTGCAACACACTCTCTGACCATCTCTGAATTTTGTCTTGAGACTCGAACCAGCACTCTTTGCCATCCGCGTCGATTACATTCGAGCCTCTCTTTCCGTCGCGGCGAACAATGCTCAACTCCAACGCCATCATCGCTGTCGTCTCACTTTTCGTCATGTGCGTTCCCGGGGTATGGTTTGTCGCCCGCATCCTTGGGCCGCGAGTCACACAATGGAGGACTCGTCTCAAGCGTCGAAGCACAGCTGTTCAGATCCTACCTTTGCACCGTCCACTACCTGTCGCGCTCGAACTTCCCGTCCTCCGCTCATCAAGCCATCCTGTTCATACGTCCACTATCATGCCCAGCTCTGCGATATTCTTGTCTGTAAGTATAGAGGATCCTCATCTCCGACCCACAACATGGGCAGTCTGTTCTAAAGCGTGTTGTCACTTTTCTAGGATCGAGTAGAGATTCATAGAACATACCTTCACTACCACAATACCAATCAGCGTCGGGAGGGCATCATCGTGGGAGACAACTAAATGTGAGGGTGGAGTAGAACCTGCTTCCGGAATGGTTGTTCAAATGTTGAGCCAATGGAGAAATGTGAAATAGACACTGGAGACACTCATGCCAACCAATGGAGAACAAAACATTGCTGGGTTTGTGAGAATAAATGGTATCGCCCCCGCCCCCCCCCCTCCCACCAAATAAAGAAGAATTATTTCTTAGCTCCAGTCTATTCAACTTGTTGGCTTGTTGGCTTGGCTTTCTGGCTTGAATGCAATGAACAGCTGATTTTGCGAGGCACCTATGTCAGTGCATGCACCTGTTCTCCCACCAAGCTTGCTACCATGTCACCATGGAAACAAACCTTTCTTTGTTTCATTTTTGAGACTTGAAGACCTGCACAATTGATGAAAATGATAGACATACGTTTGCTTCCACAAAATGATTATCACACAAGATCGCTCCTACACCGCAATCTTGAACTCGGATAGACTTCCAGTTGTTTTCATTCCTGCGTGTTGACACATGCCGCGAAACATTGTTTCGAGCACAGACGGCTGTCTAATTCGATGTGTACCCAGGCGACCACTCCTGGGCATTGAGACGAGGGACAAGCTCCCAGTCGCAACTTGCGTGTCCTCGACGCCGAAACCACAACTCGATGTTGTTTGCCATCTATCTACCATAGGGATGGAAAGTGGTCAACTGACCATACCGCTTCTATCAAAGGCTGAATCCGTCGACTCGGGACGGGTGACAGCCTCGTTCACAGTATCACACCCTCGTAGCATCGTCAGCAAAGCCTTGTGCTTATTGTTTGTCTCAGAAACTCATGGCTGTTCAGTCCCGGTACCTATGAAAGGCATGGCGAATGTTGAGAACATGTTTAGGAAAGTCCACTAGCTGCGGCTAGAGTGAAGAATGTAGTAGGCACCAGCTCAGGTGAAGATCTCCGTCATTGACTGTATATGTACGGCTCCCCCCTCAAATAAGGCGACTTTATACCTTCTTCAGTCCAATATATAGTTATACAACTGTACCTACCAGGGGGAAGGGGGGTTTTTATTTAGGTACTACAACCAAGTCAATAGGATTACAACATAATAGCAATATTTAATCAAGGTCTTAACAGTATTATTAAAGTTATATCTATCCTAACTTACACATCCTTGACATAAAAATACTCTTAATATAATATCAGCTCTTAATATAGCCCTAGAAAAAAAAGTACCTTAGTATCTTATCCCCCACCCAACTATTTATTAGCTATCTAGTAGCTTAATTATTTATTAGGAAAAAATCTATAAAACTATAAAAATATCTAAAAATAGTAGTAAATTTAGACTTATTAAGGTTTAAACTAGTAGTCTTAATATAAAAAAATCCTAATATTATCTTGATATAATATTAACCCTTTAATATGATTTTTTTTTAATAATTATTTGTAAGTCTTTTACAAGTATTCTGTTATAATCTCTAAATTTTAATTAGATCTCGAAATTATAACTAAAAATGTGTGTATTACGTGACCCAGTCAGTAACCCCCCCTTCCCCTAGTAGGTAACCCATAGGCTCTCAGTCACCCCATACATCATCTCGGAGAGCCAATGCTTTGAAGTGTTGATGACCTCCACACTAGGTTTACTCTGAACTATAGGCGAGTGAATGCCAACCACTTTCTACATGTTGTGAGACAGCAGACGAAAGGTACTGATACTGCAAACAAGTGAGGTTTGAGAATGCCAAATTGTCATAGCGAGTGGAACGGAAGAAATGGAACAATGAGATTAGCTGCTGACATTTTTTCCATCGAACATCTAATTACACTTCACAGTCTGATATATACATATTTCTCTAGCTATGTAGCACTTTTTGAGTGCAGAATAGTTCCCAGTTCCACATCAGAAACAGGAGTACCATCTCTTGAAATCAGCATCGCCTCCAAATTGTGGATTCTCGCGGTAGGGGCCGGCATGGCAACGCTGTCGTGGATCTGGTTGTACGCCAACGCCCGTGGAGCTGTTCTCATAGAGAGGGACTGAACGTTGACCGACATTGACTTGGTCCGGTCTTCAGACGAGTCTACCACGCCGCGGATGCGGAGGACGAGAGGCCTCATCAGTGGGACGCAGGCAAGGACAACGGCGACGCTCGGCTCGAGTCCGCTCCATATTACTGTTTGCATGATTGCATATGGTGTGTCTCGGAAGTCTCCGGAACTGAGGCTGGACAGTGTTCCTAATCGTATGATGCTGATTACACACGTGCTATCCATAAAAAATGTCAGCAATACAGGTCCTGTTCTCTGTTTCCCAGGTGAGTTGTTTTGGATTTGCACTTACAAGAGACCAAGGGCGAATGTGGCCAGGAGAACCAATCTCCGATACAATGGCAGCTGCAGCCTAAGGACATTGCGGACCGGGAGCAACAGCACGACGACATCGGAAACGATGTTGAGGGCACCGGTGGCGCGGAATACCAAAATACGATCTCCGCATTTTCCCTGAAACAGTTTCTCATATTCCCAATTATCATCCACATCCTCGCAGACCAGGACTGCCGCCAACGTCGTGCTGAGCGTGTAGCAGAAGATTATGGCCATGGTGATTCGACCCCATTGCTTGAGGGTGGGAAAGATCTCGATGTAGAAGAGTAGTATTGACGCCTTGTATAGGCCTCCTGCAATGGCCCAGAGTATTTGCAAGGCGAACGAGATCTGATGCACGCATAAGTGGAGGATCAAGATATTTGGCATCGGCGATGACTTACCTGGAATGCGATTTCAACTTCTGCATGGCCGTACATGTCTATTATTTCTCCCACGTGGAATCCCAACCCGCCGATGACAACGCCTGAATCAACACTGTCAGCAATGATCAATGCAGTCATGGCCTGCAGTGGTTTTAACTCACCTGCCAATGCTGTAGCCCAATAAGATATTACCGTTATCTGCCTTCAATATTAGTATGGATTTCATTTACTAGCTCTCATCGCTCTAAAATACTTACACATGCTGCAATTATCAAATAATCACTCCAGTCAAACGACCGACGAATGATCCTCCTCGACACCAGCCGCATCCCAACAGCCACAGCAGGTAGAACGCTGAAGACAACACCGACGGCGATGATGGACTTTTGGTCCCGGCGCTCGATAGGAAAAGAGTTCGGCATCGTGTCGTGGTCACGGGTCGTCAGCGGGAGTTGCCACTGGTGTGGGACATCAAGCCCCGTGCTTGCGGTAGCGAGAGGCATGGCCCGAGTCTTATCTCAAGATGAACGCCTGGCCAGGGTGACATGTATCCCACACGGGGCAGGCGGCATCTAGCTAGATCTGTCGGCATGCAGGTGCGGTGGACTGCCGAGATGTCTGTTTGGTCTTGGAAATTCCTGGGCACTATATACCGGCCGACGAGAGGGTGGCATCTCGCTGCGACTTGTAGTTAGAGGCGATCTTATCGTAGAGGCTTGAATCGGTGTCAAAGCACCACTGGGATCGTCATGTTGGATCATTCATCCCATACACAGGAGCAGGACGTCGCTTCATTCTTCCGTTTTGAGAATTGGCTGTCGCTCTCGTGTTGCATGCCGGGGTGGCAATCCAGGAACCGGGATGAGATGAGATCAAGCTCAAGCTCAATGGCATGCAGCCGAATGGCTGGCTTGGGGCTGCTAGACGTCACAGCACGGCGCCGAGCCGCGTCAGTTGGTCATCAGGCTTCTCGCAGGACGCGCGCCAAGTTGTCATTGCTCAGATATGCACAACACGTCCAGATACTTGTCTGAGTATCTTTGATAGCCCACCACAAATGTTTTCGCACAAACTCTAATCATAGGAGCACGGTTCGAATGGAAGTCGAAGTGGTCCTTCTGTGCCTCGGCCAAGCAGTGGTCATGGCGATCCGCGGGCTTGTCGGGAACGGGTATAGACTTCCCGTCTGCAGGCGATTGACTCAGTGGAAACCAGTAATGAGAAGGACGGGTGGTCATAGCGAGAATTAAGTGAGGATAAAGCCCTTTACTTGAAGCTGCAATATAGATTAGCGACGCCGATGTTTTTCAGGCGTTAACTGGGAGGATACACCCGGACTTTTGCTAGCGGCTGGAAATTAAGTAAAGTTTGGATCATCCCAGGCTGAACGACGACGAGCATCTCAGCGCTTGGATTTCTGCCCTCTTGGCAATATGGTGAGCTTTGACCCTCAACAGCCGCCAAGAACGTCCGCCCTGATCACGCCCAACTCCGCAATGTACGAGGGACACAAACCTGCATGTTTCCCTCGTCCGACGATGACTCGTTGTCAGTGGAATTTTGGACGCCGAGATCTATAGCTTGACTGGACGGTAAATCACGTACCCATCCAGGTAGAAAGTACCGAGCAGCGGAGCGGTTGCAAATATTCTAAGAGCGAATTGGTGATCGATTTGCAATCTTGCGATACAACAGAAACAAGGGACCATCAATCATCAGTGTCGGTCAGAACCGACAGAAGCACGGGGCCGAAGTCACGACGAGATCAAGATTTCAGCGGAAAGTAGCCCGCACAGTGGAGGAATCCCGGTCTTCGTTAAATCCCCGTCTGAACTCAATCTGCAATCTTTCTATCTATTCTGTGTTTCGAATGCTCTGTGCGAGGCTTTTGCAACGTTGTGATCAAGATGCGGACTCTCAGACCCCCGCTTAGGTCTGATTTTTCCTCGGCACCGATAGATTACAGGTGTCATCACACATGGAGGCTTGAAATCAAGACCACAGGAACCAGTGAGGAACGTGAATGGACTGTAACATTCATCTGGATTTCATCGAGGTTCCTAAAGTATGTATTTCAAATCGTTGGCTCACTTTCCAATCATAGGTCAACGCGCGTAGTCTGCTGTTGAAGCTCATGAAAGTGAGGATATACAAACTTCCGGCCTAGATGTTGCCGCACACGAACACCCATACCAAAACAAATCAAAGCCCCTGGGCGAACCTACGATGGAGAGGTTAGGAAGCGCCTGATTGAAACTATTTGAATGCTTAACATCAAGCCAGCTTCTTTGCCCAGGTTAAGCTTTGATCCATCCACTTTCGTCCATGGCTTAGAAGCTTCTTCGCTGCGGAAGTTGTGAACCGCCCTAGACTAGCCGAGCCAGTTGGTCTGTCTTCTGCTCGGCCTTTCGGCGTTTGGCCGGGCCCTACAAGACCTTGGCGGGAATCTCTCCGACGCCTTTGGCAGGCGAATGCCAGCGTAGTACAGGAAGCGAAAGCGAGGAATGGACGTACCATTCCTCCACAATTCCTGTCCATGTCGTTGCATGCGGTTGCCTGACCACATCTTACAGTATATGCAAGCGATACCTGATGAGCTTCTAGGGACGACGTGATTATAGGCATCACAAATGTTTCTGCAATGGAGACAGTTGAGATTTTTTTGATGGGTTGTGAGCAAGTTTCACTGGACTCATCGTGATGATTCAGAGTCTGTGTACCCCTGAGGATCGATGTTGCAGGAGTTTCTGAATTTTGTTTCTCAGACTCGATATACCTCATTCACAAGATGAGAAATTATGCCCAATACTGTCCTTGAGAACTTTGTCACCAATTTACTCTCAGATCAAACAGCTAAGACCATTCGAAGGCACAACACTATGAAACACAAGGCTGCACACCAAATTCCACCAATTTTCAGACTTCCCAGGCACTCCGTCTCGTGATTTCATGGTCAAGAAGTCAATGGAGGCGATAATAGAGGCTGATCTTGCGGAGCTACACGCTCTGACACATTATCAAAAGCCATGCGGCTTTGGAGAGAAATCAACCGCTAGGTCATGTCCCAATCTGTAGGAACTGACCAAACGGCTTTGATAGCATCGCCTGACTTAAACGACAAGTGGTCCGGGAAGAAGTGCTGATTATCCCTCTTCAGTTCGATACATTAGCTATCGGTATGATCGTGCTCGGAGCGTCTCGTCATTAGTCCCTCCCCACGCCGGACGCATTGCCAATCATGATTCCTCATCGCCTCTCAGACGCGACCTCCTCCGCAGTCACAGGCTCGACACTCTCAGCACCAGGCCAGTTGACACCCCCCTCAGACGCGCCACTAGCCCCCTTCTGCCCCTTGAGCTCCGCCGCCCGCCCTTCGAGGTCCGCCCCCGTGGCCCGTGCCTTGCCCTCCACGGAGCCATCACCGGACTCGGCGGACTGGCCATACTGAAGGTGGCCCTCGAGCCCCGTGCGCCGCTCCGTCTTGTCGCTGTGCCTCTCGGCGCTGGACTCTCCTTGCGCGGGCTTGCCGAACTGTGTCGCGTTGTGGACGGTGCCGGATGTCGCGCCTGGGAGGCTGCCCAGGGCGTCTGTCTGTGCTGTCGCGACGTCGTTCTGTGCTTGTCCTGGCACCTCTGACTCCGGGTTTGGCTGGTAGGTGTCCTTGCTGGGTGCTGTACCGGGCTCGTGCACCTCTGCGCTGAACTCGGGGGCAGCGTCGTTGCCGACTTTGACTCCTGGCTTGTGCTGTTGGAAGTAAGGAGGTTTGATGTCAGGACCCGAACCGTTGAAGTATAGCAATGGAGTTTCTGGGGGGATTGACTTACGCCCTTGTGGGTGAGGGGCTCTGCGCCGGGCTTCTTGCTGTGGAACTCGCCCTGGCCAGCAAGAGAATCCATGTTTTGTTGAGCCGCAGACATGGTGGGTGATGCGATGTAGCGGATGTTGTTTCTGCAAATGAAGATGGGTCGAACTGGTCTGTGAATTCTGTGGGCAGGGTACCACTGAGTGTTCAGAAGATTGCTATGAGTGAAATGAACACGATAACAATCGTACGTAGTTGCTGAGATTTCCTTCAAATATGAAAAGCTCAAGTCCAGGCCAGGCCATGGCTACGTCAGTTGCACGACGCTGTTTGGGCTGGATGAGCCTGAGTGATGTCACTTCGACCTACGCTCTTGCCTTAGCTGCTGCATCATGTTGGGATTGATGTATCACATCTCGCCAGATCCGAGAGATATTGCACACATCAGTCATCGCCGAGAGGTTGCCACTCTGTGAGTTTGCCAGTGATGACTAGATGATGCAAGACTATTTGGCCGCGTACAGATGGCCTGCAGAGGATCGGCATTCTGTCGCGTGTGACTAAGCATACCGGAGCATTACCTCCGGTCCTACCTGCGACATGATTCTTTACCTTGGACTGGAGTACCTCTGCAATTAATGTGATGAGGTCCTTTTCAATCCCTGGATCTTTTGGTTAATCACCTGCGTTTGTTATTGACCTAATTGGTGATGGACCTTTTCGGCCTAAGCAGGCTTGTTTTGATACTCAACATCTGAAAAGAGCTCTTTGGGAACAGCAAGCTCGCCTGTGCGGTAAATAAAATAGAATGCCATTGTATATCCTGATACCTTGGTACGCATACTTCCTTTCTCCTAGTACGGTGTCTCCGGCGTCATTGGTTACTACAGCCTCGACTGCAGACGCAATCCGTCCAAGCAGGATGAGGGGCGCATTATGTTCGCATCAGTGCCGAACGGAATGGCGAATGTGGGACATCAAGGTGTCAAAGGTCAAGTGCGCTGATGGCAAGAATTTGAACAGAGTCCCAAATCTGGGAATCCCCAACGCCAGAGATCCGATGCTGAAGTTACTATAGAGCTAAAAGAAATATGGTAACGAAATGAGTTCTAAAATCCCTTGTGGACTGTGTTAGAAGCGATGGAAGACGCCCTGCATTTATAAATGCTAATAGCTTTCACTGCTCCAATAATTTTGACAGCCCACGGCGATGTTGACCAAATAATGTATGACATGTAAGCATGCACGAATACCTCTTTAACAATAACAAAACAACAAAGCAAAGAGAAGAAGGCCAGATACGTGCTCGTCAATGCTATCAGGTCTCTCGCTGGCTCTGCCGGCGTGCTGCAGACGCGGTTGCGAACGTGACATCGTCACATGAACGACGGAGTGCCCCTAACCGAGAAGTTACTTCCGTTATGCCGATTCTCCCTTTCTCAACAGGATTTGTTGGCTTTATGATTAGCATTTCCATTTCGATCAGGTCGAGGAACTCATGCAGGTATTGAGTGCAGGCTGCATGGTTATGAAGGGACTTAATAAGCTGATGAAGTCAGTGTAGTCCTGGCACAGAACTGGGTAAATCTCACCTCCGTCACTGCGGGTTTCACCACGGCTACGCCTGAGCCGTTTGGACCGCCCCCAGTAATGGTAAAAAAGGTACCATTAATGGCTCTGGCGTAATATTCTGGGTAGGTGGTAATCCTGGCTTCATGGAAATTCTTCACCAGATCCCAGCCGCCTACAAACCAAGTAATGAGCTCCAAGTAGAGACACCCCAGGGACCAGATATCGTGAGACTGGCCGACGCGACCCCCCATCATATTGCATTCGGGTGGCTGGTATGGAGGACTGAACTTAATATGGCTCGATCCTCTGTATAACCTTGCGGGACTTGTTTTGAATTCGGCTAAGCCGAAGTCAGTTATCTTCAAAACCCCCTTGTCACCACTGTTCTTCGGGTCGCAGAACCATAGTATGTTCTGAAGCTTGATGTCTCCGTGCCGGCCGTACAATTGAATCTGGCTTTCTGGCTCATTTACACGATTCTCTGAGCATTTTACTTCATTGTCTGCCCATAGGCTGTTGATATAGGCTGTTCGATGCCGATGTAGTCGACGGAGACCGTCAGCGAGGCCACGGCATTGCTCTGCTAACCACTGTACGCTTTGATGGTCTATTGTTGGATTTGGGTTAATTCGCTCCAAATAGGACTGCAAGTCGGCCTCCGCCAAAGGGAAAATCAAATAGAACTGTCGAAATTGCTCGTATGTTGCTAGGAGTGAGATCAAATGCGGGTGGGTGTCGCCGCTGTATGTCATGAGCATGTCCACCTCTTGTTCGAAATCCTGTCTCTGCAATGTCGGCGAGAGACATTTGACCGCAAAGTGGTCGTCATGAACGTTCTTCAAAATCTGTTAGCGCATCGTCGTGAATGAGCAAAGCAGTAGCTCACCTCGGGGCCCTGAAAGCGATGGTTGGCGGGGTGTATGTGAACCTTGAACACAGTACTAAATCCTCCCTCGATGATATGCGCTTCAGAGCTGTGTCGACTGTCGTATGTGAATGGGAGTGATAGCTCGTCTCGAAGATTGAGATGTTTAACGTTTCTGCGCGTCCCACAATCAAGGACCGGGCTCAGGGTGGTCCATTGCCATTCTTCAAAGGTCCAGATGTCTATGGCGTCCCAGTTGGCAAAACAACCTAACTGTCGAACGGGTCCCCTGGAGGTGTGGTTACTGCCAAATTGAAAAGTGTTTTTCGAGTTCGGTTTGGGAATCCTTGACAAGGGCAGAGATTCGTCTGAAACGCTATCATCAATGAACAACTTGATGTCGGCAAGCTTGTTCATGATGACTAGAAGCGTAAAGATTTTCCTAAGTGGTCTGTCTCCGCAGACTGTTGCTGTGATCAGTTCAACAGTCTTTGAGTCAACCCACATCGGGTAGCGTTTTAGTTCTTGGCGCACTGTCTGCTCATTGATGACTTCAGTGAAGGTGGTTTCTGGGAAAAATCCTTTTCTGTCTCGACGTCCTGGAATCTTGATAAGCTCCTCCATCAGGCGGGATTGGAGGTGGCTGCGACAATGCCATGGGTACTGTTGTGGAGAACAAATCAGGGAAAAAGCTCAAGAAATAATTGAGGATATCGGGGCCACAACATACAGGGCTCCCAAAGTTGACAAGCTCCCCATTCTCCTCCTCATAAGACAATTCTTGAGTGTGAAGAGCTTCGACTGAAGAATGTGACACGGTGGAGATCGAGGATATGGAATCTGAGATGTCTATCGATGACTGGCTGATAACCTCGAATTCTTCTGAGCTTGAAAGACATTCATAGTGGCTGCAATCATGAGGATCCGCCGTTGAAATCGGAAATTTAAGGAGACGACTTTTGCTACAAGCGATTTCATCGGAATGATCCGGGCGCCCTAGGACCAGTATGCGCATAGTCAGCTTTCAACCCAAAATCAACCCAAAACGAGGGCCAGCTTCGAAGGCACCCCTACTAAATCCTCACCTGAAATCTGAGATGAGATCGGAATGCACTTCGAAGGACACATCGTGCTCGACGGGTAGGACTGCCAACTAAACAAGCCGCCGAATACTTTATTGCGAATAGTAGACAACGAGACAGTGTCGAGAATTGACTTCATGTTTGCGCGGATGAAAACAAAGTATCATTCTGCTTGACATATGCGCCTTCACCAACTTATATCATTCGGAAACGGTCCTAACATTTGTTTCTGCAAGTTCAAAGGCGGACCACCAGGAGCCTTGCCACAGGCAAGGGACATGCAGCAATAAATCAGCCTTACAGGATCGGCATGGCCCTTGGCTAAGCAACAATGGCATTGCTTTCAGCCCTCGCAATGCTGATGGTCTCCCGCTTGTCAGCCTTCAGCGGCCACGAGGCATGATCTTTTCTGCTAGGGATCCCCAAGCCCACGACAGCCCCTTTTCATACTGTCCGCCTGTGAGGCAGCCCGTGCCTGCTTGAGTGTGTGATTGACAATATTCATGGCTGTCCCTGAAGACATACAAATGTTTGGTCGGGGGGTGGGGGGCTAAGAGATCCATGAAACTTTCTCCACTTTTTATAATAGCAAATTAACATGACTGTATACCTACATCAGGTCATTTGAAAACGCTGCAGACATTGGTGTAGATGGGTGGATTTGAGTCGAGACACAAAAGCTCGGGGTTTTATACCTGTACAGATCTGCCTCGGGCAATGTGCCGCAGTTCTACAGCCTGTTCGGGCGGAATCAAGTGTAAAAATAGCTGTGACATCCCATCTGGTTGAACATTAATATTCGATTCGGGATTCCTACTCGGTGAAGGGACCGCGATTTGAGGCAGGTACTGCCTCAAAGCGTGACACAATTTACTATACTTGGATTCTACTGTCATCCTTTGGCCGTACGAAGAGTATTCTGCTGGACAATGGGAAGCCTTGGAGTTCTGTAGTTTTCAAGTGACAATCCTTCTCACGTGCACACCCCTGATCAATCGACTGCTCTGCTCGAAAAGTCTACTTGAGCGTCAGCTTCTTGGTATCAGCATCGGGTACACATCTTGGCAAACAATTTGGGGGCTTTATTGGCTGCAGAACTGACCACCATTCACCAAGCAAGACGGAGGATAGCAGGAAAGAGCATGGGTCAGTACCAGAAGTCTGTGGCCTATCAACGCAAACACCGAGGCACCATGATAGTAGCCACACATGGGAATACGCCAGAGCCTGCTTCAAATGCTGACCTCATTGCAGGCAAGATCATCCCACATGCAGAAATTTGCAGAAATTGTGGCCTATGACTTCAATATCCGGGCCACCATGATAGTGACCACGTAGCTGAACATCCCGAAGGGGCAGCTCCTGCTCACAGAGGGGGATGGGGCATTGCATGTTCAGCAAAGTAATGTTGAGCAGATGGCCGTCTTGCATAGCCCCACAAATCTTATTCTGACAAGGCTCCGACATTCTTATTACATCAATGCCCCGCGAAAGTCAGGATCTGAGGCTCTTTCCTCCCCCGCTTGCCAGGAAGCATATTGTACAGCTGGTCCTGCGAACACTAACACGATGTCGCGGCACACTGAAGCCCTGTGGAAAGCGATCTGGGAGGCTAAGGTCTCATCAGAATATCCCTCCAAGGCAGATTTCTGGCCCGAAGATTCCTTGCGCCCGATCATCACGAAGAACGATATCAGCACGCAACTGTATCCGCATGCGGCTGGGGGGCCTCCTTCCGTCGACAACAAATTGATTCAATTCGTTCAGAACTGTGGAACGAAACTTTTGGTCATTTGTCTGATGTGTAGGTTTCGAGAGTCAGAATTGAAACGGACGATGTATGAATTCCAAAAATACGGAGTGAACGATCAAAGTCTCCCAGTCAGTCATGTGGTCTTGTGTCAGTATGCTCAACGTCTTCGATGGTACGAAATCGATGTGCATAACTTCTTTCAGCATCAGTGGAAGTTTGCTGTGCCCAAATTCTCCATGGGCCGCTGCCTTATTCCAGGTCTCCCAGAGGAAACCATACTCCCATTTGTTGAATTCTCCACGGTGGCCAAGGGAACCTTTGGCACTGTATACCAGGTCAGAGTTCACTCTTCGCATTTAGACCGCGACGATCCCATCCACGAAGTAAGATACCAAATTCCAAGCTATTCGATTAGTTCCCTTGTTTTCTCTTCGCCACTTGACCTTCCCTTTCTGGGCACTTCTTACTCGCGTTGATTTTCACAGACAGTTGACGCCTGAATTGATACTCGTTAGGCAAACTGCTACGTCGCTATTAAGGAGGTTGTGCTCGAGTTCAAACCGCACGAGGATCTGCATGAAGATGCCTTCGCTGGCCGTGAAAGAGGAGCTCTGTTGGACATAATGCGATTCAAAGAGAAGAACCCTGAATCTGTGAAACACATCATCGATGTTAAGGCTATTTTTGACCGGGGACGGAAGCGATACTACATGTTCCCATGGGCAGATGGCGGCAATCTTTGGGATTTTTGCCAGAATCGCGGTGTCATTCAACGAGGAGAAGAGGGCAGATTCATTGCAGGCATCTTCGCGCAGTTATTAGGACTGGCTAAAGCCCTCTCAGTGCTTCATCAACAGAACTACAGACACGGCGACTTGAAGCCCGAGAACATTCTCGTTTTTCGACGGCAAAACCGGTCAGCAATTTGGAAGATCGCAGACTTGGGGTTGGCCAAACTCCACCATGATCCAACCAAAAAGAGGTCCGGACCCACCTCCACTCGCCATGGCACTTTTTCTTACGAGCCGCCCGAATTTCTCCAAGATCTTCGACCAACATCACGACTATACGATATTTGGTCTATGGGCTGCATTATTCTACAGCTCATCACATGGCTACTTTACGACCTTCACGGGGTTGATGAGCTTATTGAAAGGACACGCAATCCCCACCAAACTGGAAGTACATTCTGGAACCAAACGTGGAGATCTGCATTTATGGGATGGAGCAGTAAGGATGTTCACGAGGAAGTGAAGAAGCAGATGAAGAAAATCATGAAAGATGCCGCTGGATCTGGAGCGATCAAGGACCTAGTGGAGGTTGTCAGAGATAAGCTTCTGGTTGTCCGGCTCCCCAGGGATCCTAACAAAAAGTGGCAACAAGGCCATCGAGCCAACGCTGACACGCTTCATGATGAGCTGAGAGAGATATTGAGGAGAGGTGAACACAATCCTAACTACTGGTTCAACGGTGGGATGCTGTTCCGCAAACCACTAAGCGCTATGCCATTGGCGACAGGGTCGATTGGTCGAGGAAAGAACGTTGTGAGTCTTTTCATTTTTGAAATGCCATCCAAGGAAACCATTTTTGGCTTTGCCCTATTTCTTACAAATCCTGAACTGTCTCAGTAGTACTAGCAGTGCTTTTAGGAACGGACAAGCGCTGATGTATCCCGGGTGCCTCCAATGTGATGGAACAAACTTGACACATCCTTTGACACCCGGTGACTATTCTTGATAATCTCGAACCTTGTTGTCCTTATGCTTTGCTGATATAACAATAGTATGTAAGAGCGAGCAATCACTTACCCTCAAGATACAGTTGTCGGATCAAGGCTAACATTACCGCCTGGCTTGACCAAATACTAGCATGTGAGTACCCTGAGCTGCGAACTTGTTCTTCTTGATTTGCGTGGTATCTGAACTGAGACGTGATTTAGCACGTAAGTAAAAAGAGCATATAAGGATACTCTTGCTCATCTCAAACAGCGTCCAGGAGCTGATCGTATTGATAGCCAGTAAGTCTTCTTTCAATTTACACGCGATAAATACTTCTCTTCGCTGACTTTCGAGTAGACTGTAAGGCCACTTGAATCCTGAACGGGCATAACAAAGCAGTCGATAGCCTACTACTAATAGCACTGTATAGTTAAACGAGGTCTGGAAGTTCATAGTGGACAATAGCTTTGCGAGAAGTGTCATTTTAAACAACTCAGCCCAAAGCATGACCGAATCCACCATATGGCCACAACCATCCAAGAGGCTGTGTCCAGCCTGCAAGAGGCTGGACTTTCTCCTTCCAACATTTGAGATAACAGATATTGTCGTTAACCTCAAGGTCACATCGACCTGCTGCGATTTCTGCCTCATGCGCTGGAATGCTTGCAAACATTTGGAATCCGGGAATGTGTCGACGGTTCACTTTGACCGGTGTAACTCAAATCTACGTCTGAACAAGAGCTATCCACCAGTCATGACATTGCTCAGAGGACCAGGTATGTATAGAATAAGCAAGTCCCAATGCACTTGCGCGAGGAAGGTGGTAATCTAAATTTTCTCAAAGATTGGAAATTAATCGATGAGGGTGCGGTGGGAGAGCTCCAGATTGGGCTTCCACGACTCCCTGAGTCTGAAGACCCATTCAAGTTCGACATTCTTCGACAGTGGCTACACGACTGCGATAGAAACCACCAAGATTGCGTGCCTCGGGAATTGAGCGAAGTGATACTTCCAAAAAGGCTGATCAACGTTGGCAAAAGCCTATCCCGTACAGTCAATCTATATGAGACCCAGCAGAGCGACAATGTGCAATACCTAGCTCTGTCCCATCCTTGGGGTGATCCACCACACTATTGTACCTATCCTGATAACATCGACGAGCACAGAGCCGGGATTCGAATTGAAAATCTGCCCAGAACATTTCGAGATGCAATAAATGTCACTAGAACATTGGGCTTTCAATACCTATGGATCGACTCACTCTGCATTGTTCAAGGACCGCAAGGCGATTTCGACACCGAAGGGAAACGAATGGGAGATGTATTCTCCCATGCGTATTGCGTTCTGGCGGCCTGTTCTGCAACAGGCCAAGAAGACGGATTTCTCAAATCTATCCAGCAACGGAATTCGGTTGCTATCCGGCAACCTGGAAAAGATCCAGTATATATTTGCGAATTTATGGACAATTTCGAAGAACACGTGCTCAACAGTCGACTGAACCAGAGAGGCTGGGTTCTGCAAGAGAGGGTGCTCGCCCGCCGGACTATCTACTTTTCTGGAACACAGAGCTATTGGGAGTGCGGGAGGGGTATTCGATGTGAAAGTATGACAAAGATGGAGAAGTGAGTATTTCCGTGACAACTGTAGAAGAGAGACGAAACCCCCCCCCCCAAAAAAAAATTAAAGCCCATGTGGAATGGCATAAACTAATTTGATTTGCTTAACAGCGGCCTTGTTTCATTTTCGGGAGACCCGCAGTTCCCTAGGATCGCAGTGGAGGCGTCATATGGAGGCAAAATTCGCCTTTACCAAGACCTTTACACAAAGTATACACGACTAAACCTCACCTGGGACACCGACCGACCTATTGCCATTGCTGGCCTTGAAAAGCGCCTTATAAGCAGTTTTCAAGTAAGTGGTGGCTTTGGCATCTTTGATGATGCCGGGTCCGGCCTACTGCGGCGTAGTTTGTTGTGGTGTCGGGCACCCGACGTAGGCCGCTTGGAGATGATCAACTTCCAGAGCGTCAAAGGCCACGATTCATTGCTCTCACCACCTCCAACGTGGTCATGGATGGCATACAAAGGGGCCATACGATATTTGGAGGTTCCGTTCGGCCGCGTGGAATGGGAAGACGATGAGGTTCGTTCGCCGTGGTCAGGATGGCCCGCTGGGACCTGGACCTACAGCCGTGACCACTCAATTCATAGACCGGCGTTGACAGTGACCGCCCATGAATTTGATGCTCACGCGGCTTATGAGCTAGGAGATGCAATCATTCTTGATGATCCTTCGAGTTGGGTGGCTTTGGCTTCAATCATAAAGTGCGTCATCCTTGGGAGGCTTAAGGGCGAGGGCCAGGAGTCGCAGAAGAACGTTCTCCACTATGTCTTGTTGGTAGCCCCTGAAAACTCAAAAGTGCTACATGAGCCCTTAGCTTACAGGAGAGTTGGCGTTGGGATTCTGCGTGGCTCTCTCTTATCGACGACTGAGCTCGGCACCTGTGAGCAAGTCTGTTGAGGACTGAACTTTATCTTAGATTGACAGATCAACTTTCTCCTTGATTAACTTCGAACCACTCACTCTAAAGTCCGTCTCCTTGTGCAAATTGGTCACAACTCCCCAATTCTGGTCGCGACAACCTGCGCACTCTCTAGTTGCCGCAACACCACTGCTGCTGTAGCCAGACAGTCGGTACTTGCGGCGCGAAGACGGCGCCAACGCCGGCCCTGTCCAGCAGTGTCTTGCCAAGAAGCCGCTGTTCCCTGTGCGGCCGTCACCCAGCACGAAGGCGTCGCCATGGGTGTGCAGGACCATGACGCTGCCGAAGCCCTTGTCGACGTCAGGCTTCTCGGGGAACCACGTCCCGCCCACGGGTGCAGGCTTGACATGCGGGTTCGAGGCGAGAGGACCGCGGTAGTGTTCTTGTGAGAATGGCTCCGCGACATGGAAGCAGTCGCCTTCCTTGCCCGGGTGGAGGGTGTGAGTCTAGGTGATCCCCACGTTCGAGTACAGGTCAACAAAGCCCCGTATTAGTCATGCCATGAGAGCCTGCTTGAAGCCCCATTTCGGGTGGGGGCGGCACGCTGGAATCAGAGCCTGGACACACCAGACTGGGAGGGTGAAAAAGAGGATGAAGAGACCGCCGGCGCGCTAATACAGGAAGCGAAGGAGCTGGTATGAGAGTATCGGGAATCTGGCGCCTCTGATGCCCGCCATCGCGAAAGGTTGCCGTGCGGTTCACTCGATGAATCGTTGTATACGTCTCGAGACTGGTGTCGAATCGGAAAAATTCGATTGGTGAAAGAATTCGATGCGACAATTCCCATCACACGAGCTATAAAGGGAAACCTCCTGGGAAAGCCCATCAAAAGGAAAAGTTGGAAAGGCCAACTACTTTTCACTTAAAGCCTCAGATCACGTCACAAATAGTCGTCGTCTTCGCTATCAATTGCGACTTTAAGAGGTTTAAACGGGGTTTCGCACATCTGTGAATGCCTGTGTCTCATCTCTTCAGCAGCGATGGGCTGTCGTTCTCAGGACTTCGCGCTTAAAAATCCGGCATTCCAGTTCAAGTCTTTGAAATCCATGATTACGCCTCATTTTTGGTCGATGCTGCCTTGATGCCTCAAGTGCTTGTTGTCGGACCGCAGGGACATATGGAGATGATGGGTACTAACTTGGTTTTCCCCCACGAAATGAGCGGAAAGCCACCTCTTTGCTGTTTTGGGACATTTGGGGTTTTTTTCTTCTTCCTTTTTTGGACGCGGCTCGATGTCTATACTGATTACCCTGCTTCTTGTGACTGGCCACGGTTCAAGTTAGCCGGGACATGCAGACAGAATGGCATCAACGAATATAAAAACGACAACTACGGAATCTCACGATCATGAGTAAAGCCGCCGCGATCATTGCTATCAATGTCATCCTCGCGGTCATCTTGACCATTACCTAACCTGTGTCTGACGACTCTGGGCGCGAAAAGTTACGGGAGTAGTATGGGGTCTTGATGACTGGCTGACACTGGCCACTTTGGTCGTCAACCACGCCTTCTGCGCTATCACCATCGAGGCCACATTCAATGGCGGCCTGGGTCGGAGCATCGTAGTGTTTACGGCCGAATAATGTATCTAATTGGTTCTTACTATAAGGTTTACTATCCTTTGACGGAGCCCCGAACCTCAACATGTGGCGCCTCTCAAATCACAGTTTGCCTTGTGATCCAGCTTCCGGGCAACCATATCGTCATAGGTTACCGGCATCCGTTTTCGGCCTATTCACTGTCCGAGTCGTCAGATTCTGGGGGCGGCGGGGGCGGCGGTGGTGATGCGTCGTCCGGTATCTCCGCAATCTGTTCAGGGTGCTCAGCCACATCACCACCAAACAACGGCGCAGCAGACTCCATGCGACGTAACGCATCACGAGCTGGGAGCCGTCCTTCTGGCTCACGAACCAGCATCTCTTGTAGCAAGGATGCAATGAACTCTTGCTGCTCAGCCGTGAGCTCCGACCTCGAGGCAGCCTTGAGGAGTTCCTCCTTCAAGCTTCCCCGTCCATCTTCTGGTTTTGCTTCAAACCAGAAATGCGCACCTTCCGGTGTGGCGTACAGCTGCTCCCCTTCCATATAGCCATACTTTTCCGCGTTGAAATGTCCCTGCCAGCTGCGCGGTAGCAAGCCCACGAAATGGACTATGTATCCGATGAGCATCTCGTAAATTGGAAAGTACAAGGGAAACAAAGGCCTGCGACAGAATACCTCGCACAGCAAGCACGCCAGCTCCCACACGTCGCTGCCAGCTGAAGGAGCATGCCCGAACAAGACCTCAGGTGGAAAAGATTCTATTGGGACGCCGAGCCCGGTACGACCACGAGGGCGGTCCAACAGAAATGCCTCGCCAAAATCGATGATCATGACTGCGGCAGATGACATGCTAATGTTGAAACCCGAGAAGTCGGGGTTTTTGACAACCCTCTTGGGGCCGTGCGGGGAGTAGGAGCCGTCGCGTAGTTTGAGCTTTTCTTTCACTATGGGGCCTAACAACTCGCAAACTGCGTTTGGCGACATGGACTGGATGTCGGGAAGAGTGAAGACGATATTTGAAGGAGTTAGATCTATTACTTGCTTGTTAGTGACAGCTCAATGAGTTCCCAGGCAGCGCAGGACTCTGACCTGTGTGCGCAACACCACGTTCATGGAGGAAAGCGACGCCACTGGCAACCTGCTGAGCAATCCGATACCGTGCACCATGTGTGAAGATCCTGATGAATGAATTAGCAGGATTATCCCGGCGCAATCATCATCGGGGGAACAATAACCGTTGAATAGACCACTTGTAGAGGCTGGGGCCGCACACTGGAAGTACGAGACAGGTGTGCACGCCATTGGGGCCGGTGACTTGGAAGGAATGAAGCAACTTGGCAACGCTTGGATGATCATGTTGGCCAAGATGCTCCATGACTTCTTGCTCATTGGATTTGGCATCGGAGACGCCAGCGCATAAGATCTTTAGGGCGTAGTACCGGCTGTCTTCTCTGGACTGGACCAGCCAGACTGTCGCGAAGCCACCAGATCCCAGCTTGTGAAGAACTGTGTACTGGGCAATCTTGTCACCAATTTCGACGGGATGAAGGCCGCCGGGCACGTATTTCTGAACATCCTCGCGCTCAGACTCATCCATATACAACGAACGGTACTTGATCTTGCCGTGCCGACGTGACCTCTTGGCCGTAGGGAGAGATGTCGAATCTTCCAAAGATGGTGGCGGCGGCGGTGGGGTTTGGAAAGAGCTTGGCGACTGCGAATTTGGTGGCGGCTCCATGGTGAGCAATATGAGACTCTTCGGCTTGGTGATGCTGAATCTCGACAGTTGGGCGGTGGAAGGTTGCCTACCGGTATCCTCGACGCACGCTTATTATCTAATCGATGGTACTGTACCCCTGTGGGGCTGAGCCACGTAAGCCACATCAAGCAATCTGTTGGCTGAAGGATGTTTATGACTGGAGACCTTTGCAAGCCGTCATCAAGTGCCATACCGTGCTTTGGTGGGCCGTCAAAACGGTCACTATAGCCTTTAATTTGCTATCAGGATACCCCTTATTTAAAATCATCTCACAGAGTACTCTATTATAAAGCTACCTCTCTTTTAAAGTAATCAACTAGCTATTTAAAGTACTTATTTAATAAATAGTTATTTAGTAAAAAGAATATTATAAAGTAAAAAGGGTTATTTAGCTAAATAATAGTTATAAGGTACCTACTTTTACTAGTATTACACCCGCCTTCTAATAGAAAGGTAAGGGTCTAAGTCCTTATAAGCCGTAGCTACAGTCCCTACTATTAGTAGGGAAAGGGGTAAGAATTAGTCTTATTTTCTTTTAATAATTAAATATAGTAAACCTTTTTCCCTTAACTTAGTACCTATTATACCTAGTATATAACACTTATTATAATTTTAATTCTTTGCTAAATACTACTTATAATACTACTAAAAATAATATAAATTAAAGTTATATCTTAAAAACAGGGTTAAAATTAGTCAGATTAAGTTTAATCTTTAACCCTAATTAAAACTAATATAATTAATTAGTAGCCCTAACTAAAATTAAATATTTAGTCTTTAGCTTTAATTAAGATTAACTTAGTTAGCCCTTAGAGCTAATGTGACGTCACTTGGGCTTTAAGGCACGTTAGCTCCAGATTTACACCAAATTATATATATTTTAAGAGTAGACTAGCCTAAGAAAGAAAGAGAGGAAACAAGGTGCCCTCTTGGGCTTCTGGGGCCAAGGTGTAGGGGCAGCGGGCCTTATCGATAAGGGGCCATACAGGGACCCCCCTACAGGGGCCAACCCCGCTAGCCCCACCACCTGCCCTTCACTGCTAATTAAAGACTAAAGACTAAGTTTTTTTCTTAAAAAGTTAATATAAGTGGGGATTAAACTTAAGAATTTTCTAAATATAATATATATAGTAAAACCACTATATTATAAACCTATATACTTTAGTCTTTTTAATCCAGACTAAGTTAATCTTAGTTTTCTTAATTTTAGTTAAACCCTAAATTAAAACTAAGAAAACTAAGACTAACTTAATCCGGACTAAAAAGACTAAGAAACTAAAGAATAATTTTACAACCCTGCCTAAGAGAGCCTTAATAAAAGTAAAGATACTTTAAGGATATTATTATAAGAAGATATCTTATAATTATAGTAAGAAAATTAATACTTGTAAGATTAACTTAATTTATTAAAAACTACTTAATTAGTACCCAAAAAAATAGTAAAAAACCTTAAGTTAGTAAATATTACTATACTTTCTATCAGCTATACGTTTTAATAGTATAATAGCTAGGTAATAAACCTAAAGAGGGCTTATATATTATAACCCTAATTTCTTTATAATAATTATATAAAGGTTATTTATACTCTAAATTATATAAATAAAAAGTATTAGAATTAGTAAGATATTTATATAAAATCCTAATTATAGCTTAATAAATTAGTATTTAATTATT
>JADAZS010000330.1:0-23569 GCA_014872975.1 Diaporthe citriasiana | reverse complement strand
GGAAAAAGTAGAAAATTAAAAGATTATAAAAAAAATAAGTCTTTAAGGTAAGTAGTATAGCTTATATATACTAAAAGATAATAGGTAATATTAAAAAATACTATAAGTTACTAATTTAAGTAATAAGTAAAGATAATAATAAAGTAATTAGGAAAGCTATATATTTAGGGATAGCTACTAAAAGAAAGATATAATTATAATAGTCTTATAGAAATAGCCCTAAAGGTTTAAGGAAACTCTACTCTAAGAGCTTACCTTAAAAAGGATCTAAAGCCTCTTTGATTAGAGAATAAAAGGGGTAAGAATTAGTCTTATACTAGACCGATACCTAATATATACTCTTGCCTTCTATATACTATACTATCGTGCCTAGTGCTAATACCTGTAATATAGTCCTGCTCTAACTTATTCAGTCTGATTCGAGATAACACCAAGCATTCTGTTACACATCTCGACAGCCTCTTTTCATTTCTCGTCTCCCTTACAAAAGTTGATGTGGCCAATATCTTCCACGAAACAAGTTTCTTAAAGGACCTTCCAATTGCCATCCGCAGGTCTCATCAGATGGCAACGACAACAGGGGAAATCAACTTCAGATGAGTGGAGACCATTGTTGTAACATACTTCCCAATAAAAATGGACAGTGTTATCACAGTCTTCAAAAAACTTATCGTTCTGTCCCTCTCCCAAGTGCTAGACCACCCACATAAACCGTAAAGCGTTTTGTCATAATATCCACCCTCAAGTTTAAAGCAGTCCGATCCCACCGAGGGCTACCCTCATTCGACTAACACTCCTTTCGACTTCGTACGGTATAGCGCCTATAGCTCTCGCATCATCTGCTGTCAACCTTGAATTTGGAAAGGTATCCGCAAATTGGATGTAGATTTGCGCTCACAACAGCCCTCGATTCTTCAACTCAGTAAGCGGTCCATCTTCTTCAAGCGTAAAAGCAGCTCTCTGGTGAGCTTTGCTTCGTAGAGGAACGCCTGTTGATTGGTAACTTATATCGTGGGTGTCGACTTGTCAGTTATTCCTCCCTTGAGTGCACCGTCGATGGTGTTAGTGGACGGAAATAAAACCCGTGAAAGCTGCTCTACTCTACAATAGCACTGCGATCAGATCACACGCGTTGTTCTCCTTGCCAACCTGAACATATAATCACGCCAGCCTTGTATACAACCCCAGTATAGCAGTGCTAACCAAGTTAGGTATAAGAGATTTAGGTAGCTGGTTAGTAACTGCCAGCTGTGACTAGCCAGAGGGATACTGCGGGGCAGAGATAGTCCTAACACGCAGGTTGGCACCCAGCTCGCCACTGCAACGCTGTCCTCTCAGCCAGAAGCTATAAGCCGATAGTATGCAAGACTGCCTGATCACTGTCCGGCAGTTGGAAAAGTACTGCTCGACTTGCGTACACGTACTGCTCTGGACCTACGAGGCTGTTAGTGTGGCGCTGCAGATATACCTAGCCAATCACAAAAGTGGCACAGCAGCGCGGACCGCGCCACAGGTATTACATCCTAACCAAATCGGTTACGGTTTTAATTCCGATGGTTCATGGATTACGTGGAAAGACCAGAAGGTACTTCAGGAAACTATTTATGTTGGGTGTCCATCAGGTCGGGTCTGGGGCATTTAGTGTAAGGAGAAGCTACGACAATGCATTTGACCCGTGCTGCACAGTGCTCGTCTGGACGGCAGGTTCAGTTAAGAGACGCTGCCATCTCACAACAGTGTTCTCATCACTAATTAGCAGAATTCCTCCACCTTGCACATGTGTCCAGAAGTGACGGCATCATGGCATCTATTCAACCTTGTTCCCGCGTCACCTCCCGCCAGCGAGTATTCCCTGCATCATCAGATCCAACACAGCAAGAAACGGTGACGAGGCTGTCCATCGTCGACGCATCCGTCGCGCGCTTCTCTGCCTGTGCGGCGGTGTGGCTCTACAACCCGACGCAGGCGTCGCAGGACAGCACGCTGCACAACGACCGCCTGCGACAGGCCCTGCGCGAGACCCTCGACGGCTACCGCCACCTTGCCGGGCAGCTGCGGTGGGCCACCGAGGACGACGTCAGGCCTGGCGACCCCAACCCCCGCCACCTCGGGAGGCCGCTCGTCTCGTACGGCTCGCCCGCCGACCCGGGCGTCGAGCTCGTCTGTGCCGAGTACGACCGGCGGCTGGGCGAGGTCGTGCCCAGCGCCGAGGACCGCAGGACGGACAGGAGGATCTGGGCCGCCACCGACTTCCCGCAGGACGAGCTGCTGCCGCGGTGCCGGCTCGCGTTCAACTCGAGCCTGGCCGAGTTCGACGGCCTGCCCGGCGTGGCGGTGCAGCTCACGAGGTTCGGCTGTGGGGGCTGGGCTGTCGGCGTCATGATGAGCCACTGCCTCGCCGACGCGGTGTGCCTGCTGCGGTTCGTGCACGCGTGGGCCGAGAGGTCGCGGGCGCTTGTTGCAGGTGGTGTATTTACACGCACGCTTCCGAAGCCGGTATTCCAGCCCAGCCTGCTCGACCAGCACGCCGGCCTGACGGGGAGACCAGAGCCGGACGCCGACAAAGTCGCGCTCGCCCGGTCACTGCCCATGCACCGCTATGACTGGTGGGCTACCGACGCTCCGGGGTATCCTGCCTGGGCTACGGCGTCCTCGAACGCGACCAAGCCCGAGGACCCAGACGGGATGAAGCTGAGCCCGTCGACCTTCCCGCCGTGGCCGACGTGGGATACTTCGGCGCCCGTGGAGCACGTGCAGATCCGCTTCGGGGCAGACGAAGTGGCGCGCATCAAGCAAGCCGCGCAGGACGCCCTGCCCGACCACCACCACCAGCAGCAGAACCCGCCCATCTCCCGCCTGGACGCCCTCCTAGCGCACATGTGGATCCTCATCAACCGCGCGCGGAAGCACCACGCCACGGAGGAGCAGGTCTACCTGGACGTCACGCTGGGGCTCAGGGCCCGCGTCAGCCCACCGCTGCCGGACTCGTTCGCCGGATCGCCCGTCCTGCTTGGCCACGTGGCGCGGCGCGGGTCCGACGTGTGTTCTTCTGCTGCCGGAGACGGGGGGCTGGGCGCCATCGCGCTGGAGATCAGGAGGATGATGGCGCTGTTCACGCCAGAGGCCGTCGCGGCGTACCTCCACGACGCGGCGCACGAGGTCAGCCCCCAGAGGCTCTGGCAGGCCTTCCTCGGGAGCCGGCACACGCTGGTCACGTCGTGGGTGCGCGCCGGAGCGTATGAGGTTGACTTTTGTGGGGGCGGGGGCGGTAGTAACGGTGGTGGTGGTGAGACGAGGCCGGTCTATGTACAGGGCAAGATGCCGCGTATGGATGGGATCTTGCAGGTTATGGATCTTGGTGAGGGGACGGGGGACTTTGATGTCAGTTTGTGTCTTGAGAGGGGGGCGATGGAGAGGCTGCTTGATGACGATCTGTTGAGGAAATATGAGCCGTGATGGGTTATATTTGATAGATTGCATGTCAAAGAGTAACAAGTCAGCCGTAGAGGGGTATAATGTTAGAATGATTTCTTTATTGTGTTCAAACACAGTGGATGATTTTCTGGACAGGTTTGCTGAAATTGAGCATTTCAATGCTGATCAACACATCTTTCGCATCCTTCGCCTTTCTGTACTTGTGCGAAATTTTCGCTGTCTATATAAGCTATTAAATTTCGCTAATATCCACTGCAGATCGTGGCAGCGTTGTGCCAGTGCTCTCCAGGGCTGTATCAACTTGATCCTCAGGTACACGCGTGGTAAAATTGTGTCGAGATATATTTACTAGGTCTAGGAAATTACAGGGAACCTAAACCAAGCAGCAGATATATTCCTATGGACTAAACGTCATTACATAAGCTTTTGGGTATTTAACATAGCTCTTAGATATTAGGAAGTACTTTTTGCATTATGTTATCTGAGACGGTATAGAGCTCATATACTGCTTGGCACCAATCGAGGAGGTTGGAAATTACTAGTCTTTTTAGACCAGCCGGAATGATTTGCCAGCATTAGTCAAGCTATTTGTCAATGTGAGTAGGGTTATCTAAGGAGTTTATACTACACTAAGTGTCCTCTATTACCATGCCCTCGGTGAACAGTTGTAAGGCTACGCTTTACATGAGCACGCCGACATTGCCCGTTCCTTCGGATTAGACATCTTGGCAGGTAAGAATATAAAAAATACCAATCACCCAGCCAAGTGCTCCGCCTGACTTGAGTACCACAATTTTGTTTGCCTTCTCGACCTCCAAAGCAGAGCCGATTTCCCGTTTTCTCAGCGCTAATGTGGCCAAGATCCAGCCGTATCACTCAGCTACGCCGATCGCAGCTTGGCTCAAGTGCTTCCAGCCCCCTATCGGTGCTTCTGTCTCAAGCAGAGCCTCGAGCCTCTAGCTTGAGAAAAGACGTCGGTCCCCTGATGTCCAATGTTGGTCGATACCACCCTTCCTCTCGTCTTTTCGACCTTGCTGTAGTTCCTTGCGGAACAAGCATTGCTATGACGGTTCGATTTCGCAAGTAGTCAGAGATGAAGGTGCTGCAGGTTTGACTTGGGACGCCGCTGCTTTGGCAGCTTGCAAATTGCCAAAATGTTCCCTCCGTGCCGTCGGCCGAGGACTTTGTGGCTAGGAGAGAGCCTGCCAGTATGATGGCCCAACCCCATGCGCCGAGCCCTCGCCTCTAACATCGAGCCCATAGTTACTATTCTCAACGACTATCTCTATATTACGGGTGGAAAGTTTTCACAGGTCGTCGATGGAGAGATCCCGATATTCGACGACAGATCCGGATGGCCACCCGGATGGCCACGTAAATAAAACCCTTGAACACTTGACGATTGTGCTGTGCTAACATATCTCGCAACAGTGAACGATACCTTGTCGGTAGACCTCAAGCAGTCATGGACTAATTCGACGGTAGAGTTCAAAGTGACGAACCAGATGGCGCCGTCGTTCAGTAAAGCCGCATTCTGGTCAGACCCCCAACAACGGACTGCCTACCTATGGGGCGGATGGGCCGTGCCTGGCACCGTCCCTAAGGTGAAGGAGCTGTGGCAATTTACGGCCGACGACGACGGCGGCGGCACGTGGAGTACCCCGCAAGTAGCGAACAACGACGAACTCTTGAGCATAGCACGCACGAACGCGGCCTCAGCGGCCACGTGTAACGGCAAGGGCCTCTACCTCGGTGGCTACCAGAGCCCAAGGACCGACCCGTGGAACGAGACGAACAGTTTGCTGCCGAAGTCGGGCCTGGTAACGTACGACATGGAGACGCGGGCCTGGGACAACGTCTCGGCTGCCTCGGAACCCAACGAGCCGCGCTTCAACAATTACGGCACGTCGCTCTACGGCGCCGCCGCTTGCGCCGAGAACTTTGGTGCGCGCGGCCTCTTCTTCCCCATCGGCGGCCAGTTGTCGGATGGCATTCGTGAATTCTCCGAGACCGACAACGGCCGGTTCCTGATCGACATGGCCAACTTGACCTTTTACGACGTCAACAAGGACAAGTGGTACACGCAGCAGACGTCAGGGGCTACTCCGCCCCAGCGGGACCGCCACTGCGTCGCCGGCGTGAAGGGCCCGAATGGCACTTACGAGATGTCCGTGGTTTCCTCTGTTACCCGAGACCAGACACCGTGGCTGACTACTCTCTCCCCTCCGGTAGATACGTGTACGGCGGCAACGACTTCCGCGAGCCCATTGACTCTAGGATCAAGTCGGACCTGTACGTGCTGTCGCTCCCGGGCTTCATCTGGCTCCGGGCCAACACGACGTTGCCGCCGCGCAGCTCTCACTCGTGCATCGTGGCCAACAACCGGCAGATGATCGTCGTAGGCGGCACAGGCACCGGTTTTGGCCCCAACTACACGACACCAGATGTCTGGTCCCAGGGGCTTGGAGTGCTCGACCTGCCCTCACTGTCGTGGAAGCACCAATATGATGCTGATGCCGGGTCCTACGAGCCGCCGCAGGCTATTGCCGACTGGTATGCAAATGGGTAGGTGGTGTTGCTCCTGCTGAGTCTTGTGAAGTGGTCCGGAACTAAGAGGTCTGTGTATTAGCGGTCTTGACTCGGTGGAATGGAACGGTGACGAGGTGAAGGCACTCTTCGTCACCACTGGCATGTAATCTCGGGGCTCTTAGCCCTCTTCGCCTTGCGTATAAGTTATAGAACTAACGACCGCCCACATCTAGAGAACGAGAGCAACGATGACGCATCTTCCTCGAACGCGGCCATCATTGGTGGTGTTGTGGGCGGGCTCCTGGGCGTGGGCCTTGCCGTGGGCGCCGTCTGGTTCTTCGTGAGGCGGCGGAGGCGGCGGCGGGCGGCGGCATCCACAGCCATGGCGCCTCTCCCGTCCAGCGACCGCGACGCTGCCGGCTACGACCTCGCCGTCTCGCAGAACTACCAGCACTACGCCATTGAGCTCAACGACAGCTCGACGCCGTACCAGAAGCAGCAGCCGGCCATGGCCCATGGCCCGTACGAGATGGGCGCCGAACACTTGGACAATCGCCGGTTGGAGATGGGGACTGAGAATACGCCGCAGGAGTTGCCCGCGCGGTGGTAGGTATTGGAGCGTGGGTTGGAGCGGTAATATAATAATCAATAGAACGTGTGGTTGTATTATACCCTAGACAGAGTATTGAATCTGGGGGTGCACATATGCCCTGTGACCTCTAGGGTTACTTACCTACCTACTCAATGGACTCCAACAACCCTGCCGGCTCAGCTGGCGGAATCGGGCTCTACAGCGTCCTCGAGGCTCTGGCTGGAAATTTTGTTAATTTACTTCAGCTGAGAAGAGCCTGTTTAGAAATTCAATCTGCACGAAAGTGCAGCAAGGCGCCATCGTTGCGCTGCTGTTCTGGGGTTGCTGCGCCGACAGGCTTTCATGGTGGAGAGGAGAAAGTAGCCGGGCGCTTACATACATATACCAACAAGAGGAGCTGAAATCCTTTCTCCCCATCTTCCATGTCCCTCCTATTGAATTATCAGCGGACAGAGCGATCAGGCGCCGACACCTGAGCAGCTATCTCCAGTGCGATATCCCCTTTCTGGTCAAATCTTTGCGCCTATACGGTATACCGCAGCAGCAACATTGAACAGCCCGGGGGGAAAATGGCCGACCCACAGAGTTGCCCAGTATGCCCAAAGATCATGAGCATTTTTCGAGCAGTGCAGGGGAATCTCGCTTCTGACACTTCAGCCGAGCTGGGGCAGGTTTCGAAAATTATCGATATGCCCTGCCCCCACGCCGATTCAATGCGCCGGATGTGGGAGACCATGACCGGCGACGACTCGCCGCAACGCTGGACTGTCGAAATGAGATATGAGCATATCTACGAGTCTGTGGAATTTGCATTCAGCTTTGACGGACAAGAAGAAATCGTCGTGCCCATCGGGCTGGTCAATCGGCTGAACGACGCGGGACACGCTGGGATATCGCGGGCTCTGGACCCGCAATGGGCCGACCCTTCTGTGCTGCGAAACTGGTACGACACCTGTCTCAGCGGGCACGGCTCGAGGTGTCAGGAGCCGGCCTGGATGAGAGATAGCCCTGGAGAGCTCGCCACGCCAACGTGGCTCGTGGACGTTGTCGATGAGTGTATAGTGCCGTCTGGCCCCGCCACGTCCCGGTATCTCACCCTCTCGTACACCTGGGGCCGTGTAGACTGCCTCAAGCATACGAGCAGAAACATCGATCAGCTGCGAAAGAGTGGCGCGCTGCGCACCGATAAGGCACCGAGCATCCCCCGCACTGTCCGGGATGCTATGGAGGTCACTAGGCTCCTCGGCGAGAGGTATCTCTGGGTTGACGCCCTGTGTATCAATCAGGACTCGGCTGCCTCATCCAAGGATCTGAACGCCATGCACCACATATATGCAAACTCAAGCGTCTGTCTTATGGCAGTTGCCGGGACAGATGCTGCCCACGGGCTTAGGGGCATAGAGGGACCGTCATCGGCACCAAGGGATCCTAACCAAGTCATCCTAGATATCGCTGGCGGGGAAAAGCTCTCCTGGACGCAGTGGCCTGAAGGCAGCTATCCAGTCCGGGAAGATGGTGCCCGTGAGGGCTCAGCATATGACGAGCGCGGATGGACATTCCAGGAGTTCGTCTTCGCCAAGCGGAAGCTGATATTCACGGACGGCCCCCTTCGCTGGATTTGCGATTCAAGCCACTTGGGCGAAGAGTCACCCCAACCCATGACGCACACAAATATCATGAACATGGAAATGCCTTCAACCATGTGGATGCAGGGCCAAGATCCATCTCTGGGCCGCATAGATGCTGTAGCCTCGAGGTTCAACACTCGGTACTTTACGTTTGAGGCAGACGCCTTGAGAGGATTTCTGGGCATACAAAATTATCTTAACGGAAGCCACTCCGGCGGTCTCAACCATGGTCATCCGGAGATGTTCTTCGACATTTCTCTGGCCTGGGTAAGCAGGGGACATCCGTACCCGGGAGTGAGGAGACGGCTTGACCCTCCTGAGATCAAGTCACGCTGGCCGAGCCCGCCCACCTGGTCATGGATGGGCTGGCGGGGCGAGTTCCGATTCCCGCACGACGGGGACTTTGTCTCTAGGCGTTGGCATGAAGACGGCTTCACAGAACCCGTCGCGCAGTGGTTTGCCATGCACTCCCCGCAGGCACCAGCACAAGACAGGCGGCCCATCAACTGCACATGGCACCAACACAGGGCGCTCGCTAAGGACAAGGCCGCGAAGCCTCTCGAGGGGTGGAAAAAAGCGACCGAAGTCGATGGATCGGAGTACTATTACAGAGTGCAGGCCTGTCCTGGAGATCCTAGCAAAAACCCACGGCCCATACAGTATGGGTATCCAGTGCCGCTGCCGCCCAACACGTTAGCGATCGAGCCGATCGAGCAGCTCCCCTTTTTGTTTTCGAAGACAAGCCGCTGCCATTTTGGGGCCAAACCATACCAGGCATCGCAGTCAGCACGCCCCCCGCATCCAAGGGAACCTGATTGTCTTATCGAGCTCACGTCCCGCGATGGAAAGTCTGCGGGGTTCTTGTACCTCCATCAGAGGTCCGATATCAGCCGTTTCTTGACCTCTGAGGTGGTTGAGCTCGTGGCTGTGGCGAAAGGGTGGACAACAGAACTGGCTGACTTCTTGGTAGCCTTCCGGGGCGAGGAGGAGGGCGCGGGTGCACAGAAGTCACCAGTGGGCGAGAAAAAGGGTCTCGGAAATAACAAAACGAGGCATGATTGTTATTTCGTGCTCTGCGTGGAATGGGAGGGTGGCGTTGCAAAACGACGGGCCAGTGGGAAGGTTGCGGCCGAGATATGGGAGCGGTACAAAGAGCCGGTGGACCTGATCCTTGGATGAGTGTCGATGCGTGGAATTTTGGGCGCACTCTTTTGAGTCCCGTTTACACATAAGAACAAATATTTGTACATGCAAAATCAAAAGACAATTATACAAATAGTACACAGATATTCTCAAGATCACCCATGGTCCACTGTCCAGTGCCCCACTGTCTACCTTTACGACATTGGACCTTGGCGTTCAAACGAAAAAGGACCATAGGTATGGTAGTTGTAAAACTTGCTGGTCAAGTGAACCTGAAGTGTGTGTTTACTGAATTCTAGTTATTAGCAGAGAGTCTGGAAGCTATAGCTGCAGATGCAGGGTGCTGGTTTCTTTTTGGGGGGTAGGTGTGGGGGAGGCCTGCATCACCGTTTTTTTTTATTATCATTATGGTCATGTATATCGGCCCAAATACCTCTCTTTGCTCGAAAGCCATGTACCCGATCATGGGTTGAGTCTACTGTTGTCGTTGGCGCTCTAACCTGGCCCAGGATCTTGGGTTGGGTGATGTTGAATGGTGGGCTCTGATTGGCTCTGCTGCAGTTTGTTAATCATCTTGCTCTACGAATATCCGTATTGTAATCGAGAGTCTGTCATTCATCCCCTCCAGCCCCGTAATTGATGTTGAAAAATCAGAAAGTTACTGTTCACATTACAATCTCATGGAACTTTTCCAAGGCTGAGCCAGATAGCAGAAGCGAAATGGGAAGGAATCAATGAATCTGTTTTCCTACTGGTCGACGAGGTCCAGGGGCCGGACACCTCACAGGCCTAGGACCGGCTGACCGAGAACCCGAACCTCCTGAACCAGATGCCCTACACGACCGCGGTGATCAGGGAGACGCTGCGCCTGTACCCACCTGGGGCGACGGCGCGGGCGGGCGAGCCGGGCGGGTTCCTGACGGACCCGGCCACGGGGAAAGTGTACTCGAGCGAAGGCATGACGTTGTGGTCGACGTCCTTCGCGTGCCACCGCCTGGCCGAGTACTGGCTGCGCCCAGAGGAGTTCCTCCCGGAGCGGTGGCTGACGAGCGACGAGGCCGACCCGCTGCACCCGCGCAAGAACGCGTGGCGGCCATTTGAGCTGGGGCCCCGGAACTGCATCGGGCAGGAGCTGGCGCAGGTCGAGATGCGCGCCATCGTGGCCATGACGCTGCGGGAGCTCGACATCGAGCCGGCGTACCCTGCCAATGCGCCCGAGGCGCCCGGCCAGAAGGCTTATCAGAGTATGGGGTTTGGTGAAATTACCGGGCATGTGAAGGATGGGTTCCCTGTGCGGGTGAAGTTGAGGACTGGTGGGAAGTAGGTTGGGTGGGTGGTAGCTTCAAGTATTGATCGTTGATTCTTTTACAAAAGTCCAAATGACACAGCACGGAAGACCTCGTACATCTAAGTTACAAAAAGTCAGATATCTCCCGGGGAAAACAGTAGTATGTAAGAGACGCTCTCTTCAGGGAAAAACAAAAACAAAAAGAAATACACAATGGTCTATACACTCTCGTTGGACTGGTATCCAGGTC
This sequence comes from Diaporthe citriasiana, assembly GCA_014872975.1. Classification (NCBI taxonomy): domain Eukaryota; kingdom Fungi; phylum Ascomycota; class Sordariomycetes; order Diaporthales; family Diaporthaceae; genus Diaporthe; species Diaporthe citriasiana. The sequence goes on along the minus strand of JADAZS010000330.1, from coordinate 12,704 downwards.
TTCTTGTATCCAAATATTGATAGTTACGAGTCCGCTCAGAGCTCTATTTTGACCTCGCCATCAATGCTGCGCTTGCCGATGCTAGACGCTCCGGGCTTCATAGCTTCCCATTCGAGGTCTTTGTCCCACACCCCGGCTTTGGTGTAGTCGAGACTCCTTATCCCAGACACATATGCGAAGCGGAAATACTCCTTCACCTCGTTTTCGCCTTTCCGATTCCACGTGAAACTCTTGTCCTCGAAGTCCTCGTCGTCGTCGAAGAAGCCCCTGAACCGCTCTACATCGTTGACGAGGAGGCTGATGCCATCGAGCCTGATGTTCCTCTTTGGCGGCGACTCCCACTGGAAGGTGATGTTTGACACCGTACTTCCAACCTGGATGTCTGGCACGTTTGCAAGCGTAGGCAGTACGGAGCCTAGTTGCCCATCGCCGCGTAGAGCATATGACGTCTGCAGGATAGGATCCCAGCCCCAGCGGGCGATCCCGTTGATGAAAAGTCCTACCAAGAGGCCTTGGTAAAGAAGAGCAGGGCGGGTCTGCATTCTTGTGCCAGTAAGCAGCAGAAGTGCGAGGAAGTAGTGATGAAGTCGGAGATTAAGGTCCCAGATCTTTAGGAAGACGCAAAGCAAGACGCCTCCGACAAGGCCGAGGTAGAGCGCTCCGTACTTGATAAGCCGTCCTTCTTGGCGGAAGAACCAAACCTGCTTCACCACGATCAAGAAAATGATACCGACGATGATGAGCAAGGCGAGAACACCACCAGGCTGCTGGGAGATATCGTGGGCGTTCAGCCTGTTGATAGGTATGTTAGGGCTGAGGGTATAATTGTCGAGTGCTCCTACCCAGCATGCACCGAGCCACAGGACAGTCTTTTCGATCTGTGCTGTCAGTCCTGTGAGGGTACGGCGCACTGCCATTTTGTCGAAGATGACCCAGGCCACAAACATGACAGGCACATATTTCCCAACGATTATGGTAAACAGTTCACGGAACGAGCTGTGGGTAGGAGGGTCCGAGACTAGGCCAACGTGCCAGAAAATGGCCGAGAATTCGGTGAAGAAGAAGAGCGCGGGTGAGGTGGTGAACAAGGACAAGACTGTTGTGAAGATGACATCCACAACGAGCAAGGGCCACCTCATATCTCGAGCTCTGCACTGAACTGACTTCTCGAAAAGGAAGGATTGAGGGAAATATGATTCGAAGCCGATGCTCTCGATGCCATGTCGGAGGGTGCTGCTGTAGCTATCCCGTGTGCCAACGAGCTTGATGACGCCGCAGCCGCCCTCAGCATTGGTGATAGCCCCAGCATGGATGGCAGAGCCACAGATGATGGAATCACCTCGGTAAGCGCCATATCCGTCAGTGTCGTTGACCGGTCCACCGATGACGAGCTGTCGGTAGTTGACCTCTTGGTCGCCGACCGCGCGCGGCTCGCTCAGCTGGTAGCTCGCACAGTTTGCGGGACACCTGAATGGGAACTCGCTGCCCTTGAAAGGCCGGCACTTGTTTCCATTCAAGTCGCAGCTGTTTCCCCGGCCCCAAAAGTAAGCAGCGCAGCCGATCTCCTGTGGTTTGCCCCAGGGCTTGAGCTCGGTGATGCGGCTCTCCTGCCGCTTGACAATGGAGAATGTCAGGAGCCACAGAAGCAAATATGCGACAAAAAGCGAGATCCTCTGCTTCCTTCTGGGCAAGTACTTATCGAGCAGGACGATAGGGAGTTGTTGGACGGCCGGGAGGATAGGGACGATATGGTAGACGACTGGATTTTGAGGTCCCTTTGCCCATCTTGCCGCAGTCCTGCCGAATTTCCTGACAGGATAGGGGACCCATTTCCAGTGCTTGCTGAGGCCGTCTTCCTCAAGAAACCTGGGCAACGGTGTTGGGTTGCCCTCTTGCAGCTCATGAAGCTGAGGCCCTTCGATGGGCGCGTCAGGGTGAGACTCCGGGCCTACTCCCCCGGAATGCTCGGAAGCATCAATGCCTCCATTTGCATTTTCTGCATGTCCATTCGCAGAGCTCATGGCAAGCAATGAGAAGTGTAGAAGAAGCCGGTGTCGATGGGCGCGATTTGTTGTTTGCAGTTGACGAGTACATGTGCGGTACGCAGGTAACAATGTAGGTAGAAAGCGATGATTTAGGATATCAAAGCAGAACGAAGTGAAGGAGCGAGGATGTATCAAGTTGAGAAACCTGATGAGGTGAGGCAGTGATGGGAGAACGAAACGGGAAGGTTGAAAGACGACGTCAGCCAGTCTGGAGATGGGCCCTGTCGGAGGCTCACTCAGCAGCCGAGCTGGGGTGCATTACGGCACGGCACCGCTGATCGACGGCGTTGCGAGACAAGCGTCCGTCCCAGCAACGTGGTTCGGCGAATGGCCCCATTGGTGACACAGTCCCCCTGGACCCACTAGACAAGAGTGTTCCACCCTGGGACGGGACGGGTAGGGACCCGTTTTCTGCAACTCATCGAGAATGGGATGTCACCAACCAGCTAACCAACCACACAGCAGGGCACATCTCGAGTCTGGGCCGCACCCACCAGTCAGCCATATCACTCTGAATGAATCTGTCCAGGTTTTTTTTTTTTAACACGCGGTTGCTGAATTCTTATGAGTTTGAATCAGCAGAATTTTTGACAACAACTTTGGCCGCACTGGCCCTATCTGCTGGGGTTGAGTCATGTCCTTCTCTTGCTGACCAGCTACGATCTCACCTGTCACTCCCTGAGGATTGTGGGAATTCATCATGAGTGACAACAGTAGGGCTGAGGGTATGAGGTTCGAAACGCTGAAGGCGGCTGGGGGCGATGGGCTGGTAGCGAGGCTGGGCAGGCTTGTGCTCCCACAACGGCAGGTTGTCGACACGCCGAATTACTTTGCCGTGGCATCCAGAGGCGTGGTCCCTCACTTGACCCCAGACACCATAGCAAGGTATGGTGGGTTCTCGGGGGCTTATATAGCCATGGAGGACAGTGAGTCTGCTTGCATAGAAAAGTGAGGGTACCGCCAGGCTGAACATTCGCGTATAGTGGTCGAGAAGTCTCAGAAGAAGATCACGAGGATACCAGCCGTGCAGAAGGTTCCCGCGGCGGATGGGAAGCGCCTCCACGCCTTCACAGCCCTGCCTTCGTCGTCAGTCACGATATTAGGCCCACGCAGGGTCCCCGCGGTCAAAGCCCCCATTGGGAACAGTGACAACTACATCCAGATATTCACATCCAATGGCTTCCAGGCTCTGAGAAATCCAGACTATATCAACGCTATAGAGACGTTGAAGCCGGACATAGCTATTCCCCTGGCGGATATCATCTATGGCCAAGAGACAACGCCACAGTCCAAAAGCATTCGCAGGATGTGCGAGCGCACAGAGGAGTGGATGTCAGAGGTCCATTCGACCCTGGATCTGGACGAGCTACGCTCATCAGACACTTCAATCTTCGCGCCAACACTACCTGCCCCATATCCCATGCAGTGGGAGTACCTGAACCGCCTGTCAGATGACATGGTCGACATGCTGAGCGGTCTCGCCATCTACGACGTGGACATCCTCCCAGACCTGGTCAACTACCCAGCCCTGACGCCCCTCGCACGGCTATCCCTCGACCCCCCAGCAACCCCACACGACATCCTGCGGCAGGTCGCCCTCGGCATCGACGCCTTCCTCCTACCATTCATCAACGTGACCTCCGACGCGGGCGTCGCCATGACGTTCGCCTTCCCAGCCCCAACACGGCAGCAGCCCAGCAGCGACGCAGCCGGCGGGACAGGCCTCCTCGCGCTAGGGACGGACCTCACGGGCCCGGAGAACACGACCTCGCTGGAGCCCCTGGTCGCCTCCTGCACCTGCTACGCCTGCACGCACCACCACCGCGCGTATCTGCACCACCTCCTCAACGCGCGTGAGATGCTCGCCTGGACCCTGCTCCAGATCCACAACCACCACGTCCTCGCGGGGTTCTTCGCCGCCGTCCGCGACTCCCTGGCCGAGGGGACGTTCGAAGACGACCGCAGGGCGTTCCAGCGGGCGTACGAGGCCGAGTTCCCCCTGGGCATGGGGACGCGGCCCCGGGCGAGGGGGTATCATTTCAAGTCCGAGGGCGGGGATGAGAAGAGGAACAAGCCGGCTTTCATTCGACACCTCGAGGGGGACAAGGAGGCGATGGGGGAGAAGGAGAAGGAGAAGGTGGTTGTTGTGGCTGAGAAGCTGCGGGCTGGGGGGATGGAGACGCCGCTTGTGCCTCATGTGGACACGGACGCGGCCGACTTGGTCAGGGAGGGCTTTGCTGAGATAGATATTAACAAGGCGCAAGCCGAGTAGATGGGTGTCAGACATCAGGAATAGTATGCCGGGTAGAAGTGAGTGGGCGAAAGATATGGTTTTGAATATCACTCTGCATAGACCACTCTCAGCGGTCTACGAAGCATGAATGACTTGTGGGCTGTCGATTCTCGTGCGCAGGTGAGGCGTTGGGGGCATTATCGAGCAAGAATGAGGTGCACCTGAGCTTGCCACGCTTGAGTTTCTGATTTCTGACAGTCTCGGGTATCTAAGCAGCATCCTGTACCTCGACCGGCGGCTTAGGCTTCTTTTTCTTCTTGGGTTTCACCACCGCTTCCCCAGCCCCGCCGTTGCCCTCTATACTCTGGCCGACCTCGTCAGCCGGGGCAGCAGACTTGTTCTTCTTCTTCTTTACCTTGGTTGCAACGGCCTCACCGGCCTCGCCGGCCTCGTCAGGGACGGATTTTGGCTTCACGGATTTCTTCTTTTTCTTGACCACCGTCCCTTCGACCCCTTGAGCAACATGTATCCTCTCGTTCGCCCTCTGCATCTCCAGCCGTAATCGTTCCACTTCCTTCATCGCCTGAACCATCTCAGCATCCTCTCTCTTCTGCCTCTCAAAGTCGTACCCGCCGTCTGCGTTTGCTCCATCCTCGCCCTCGAGGCTGAGGCTCCCAAGATTACTCGAGTCGACCTGGAGGAGTGACTGCTTGATCTTCTTGGCGCGCGCCTTGGCCAGACTATCAGAGTTGTTGGCCTCTGAGTCGTAGTTGCGCGGCGTAGACATGCCATTGCCGCCAAGGTTCTCGTCTTGAGCGACCACGATTCTCTGGCGTGGCTTTGGCCGGGGCGCAAATTGTCTTGGTGATGTGATCGCGGGTGCGTTGTCGACGCCGCCCAAGTCAAGCTGCATGATAGGTATGGCGTCAATGTCGAGGTCGGGGCCGTTCTCGTTTTGCAAGATGCTGTGGATGGGTGTCGATGTGCCGGTGCGACTAGAAGGTTCGCCAATGTAGAAAGGATCGTCCTTATTTCTCTCGGCGCGCTCTGCTTTTCGCCTCGCCAGGATGTCGGCATCCAGATAGCTTTCCTCGCTCGCCTGGTACGACGTCACAACTTCCTCTGGAGTATCGGCAAGTCGGTTGATCGCCGGCTCACTGGACGAGACATTTGTAGCTGGTGGCTTTTGGTGGTAGTAGACTTCAAATTCATCCTCGTCCTCTGCTCCGAGGTGAAGGTCGTCTGCTAATGACAAGAGGTTGCCCAAATTCGGATGTATCGGCTCGTCTAGGTCGAGACCTTGTGGCAGGGGCACGTTCGACTGCGCAGCAGGCGCCACAGAGTTCAGTTCCCATCCAGTGAACAGAGATGGGATCGCTTGAGTAAGTAGGAGCGGTGGGTCTTGTTGAACCTCATCTGAGGATGCATCTTGCGCGGACACAGCCTCGGAGGTCAACTTGAGAAGTTCCGTGAACTCGACTGCTCTTTCTTGGACTTCTAAGTTCGGGTGAAGCACGAGGGGCTCCAGCACGTGTATTATGCGCGCCAGCAGCAGTGATGTCTTCGCTTTTCGTTCCGAGGTCCAGAGCTCCAAATCACTCCCTGTGGCCTGTGCGAATATCTTGATAGATGCTTGCAGGCAAGATGCAAGGACATCCGAGTCATTTGCGCGTGGTACCAGCTGCAGTAGATATCCTAGGGTATCTTCTGACGACAGCAGCTGATCGGAGTACTCCCCCACGATCCATGCCACGGGTCTCAAAGCTCCAGAAGTAATCGGTTGCGCAGATGAAGTACAAAACTGGCGCAGGATCAACTCGGCAGCACCAACCACGATTGGTCGAATTGCCTTGACCTTCACCGCCACGCTTCTCAGTTCGTCTCCGATCCTTGCTGACACGTCTCCGGATGAGGCTTTAGCACTCGTTGCAACCTGCTCCGCTGCCTCTTTCGACGGTCCGGGAACAGGAGCCATCCGTGCAAGTTGTGTCAAGATATCGATGTACCATTCGAAGTCGACGAGGTTGCTATAATTGTCTTGAGAGCACATTGTCAATATCCTATTGATGACGTCGACCTTGTAATCGTCTGGTAACGGCGGCGCCTGCTCGATTTCGTGTTCTGACAGATCGATGTTGACCTCAGCGTCCGCGTCCGAATCAGAGTTGCCTTCCTGTCCTTGAGCAGCTGACCTGCCAGCTGAAGCGGAGCTTTTCAGTTGCCTCATGAGGCGGCCGACGATGGACATCAGATTATCGCTGCTGACCATGCCCTGCACTAAGTTCAGCGCCTGAACGCGTATTGTGATATCAGGATTGTCTATGCACTCCATGATAACATCCTCCTGTTGCGCGACCATGAACGGATGTGTGACCACGATTTTGTTGAACGCCAGCAAGGCAACATATTTGACTGCGGGTTTCTGTTAGATCAACCGTTGTTTCTGGGTAATGGGTCATTCGTCTCTCACGATTCGGGTCTCCGTCGACCATGATCATTCCGCGCAGCTTCGTGACACATAGTGACGCGATCTCTTCGCTACCTGAGACATCGTCGTCGCTCCCAAGAATGCCTCCCTGGATAATACCGTTGATACATTCATACAGTAATGACATGGCTGGCGTTGTTCGAATGAGGTCTGTCAAAGGAGGTAATAGCTTTCGAACGAGCCGCGGCTCTAGTGGCGTCAAGGTAGCAAACTACGGTTCATTAGCAGTGGAGCCGATGGTTATCTGGAGAGTGAGTGCTCACCAATTTGATTAACTTTATTGCCATCCAGTTGTTGCCACCGTCCACGAGAAGCTCGAAGAGCCTGGGAGCGAGGGGCAAGAAGTCGTGAGGCCGCCTCCAACCAAGCTCACAGACGACATTGACGATGGCGGCCGTGACACTTGGGTCCTCGTCCTGTGCCATAAGACGTTCCTTGATCTTTGGCCATGCTGCCCGCAGAGTTTCTGGATATACTAAAGCTAGTCTATACAAGGTGACTATTGTTTTCTTTCGTATTGAGGGATTCGTGTGCGTAAGTCGCGGAAGAAGGTCGGCCAGGGTGGAGAGTGCCAACGATGGTGTGATGAAATGAGGCAGGGCGTGTATCGGTAGTGATATCGTGTTTGTGGCGCCGGTGGTGAGGTCCTGTAAAGGAACTGGTCAGTCTGACAGGGGCATATTGGTGGACGGGGACCCGACTCGGCGCAGACCTTCTTCAAGAGATTCGTCGCCAACATGAGAACCTCGGTGTCTGGCCGGTAGCTTTGGACTGCGCCCAGGTATCCAATGCGCTTCTGGTGGTATTTTGGGGAGGACATGACCTCAAGGACGTTGAAGGAGGCCCAGGACATGTCGTGGCCCATCATCTCGAGGTAGATGAGCTTGAGCAAGGCGGTGGCCTTGATGTCTGTCTCGGATCATTAGACTCCTACGAACAGCACCCAAACCCGGAGACGCCATCGACTGACCCATATCCTGGCCGCGGATTTCGGCGCGGCATTCTTTCAGACAATTCTGAATGTATTCCTTCTCGTGCCCCTTATGATTCCGCAGACCTCGGATGAGGTCGTAGAGGGATTTCTCGAACCTGCGATGGTCTCAGCGTCTAAATTCTCGCATCAAGACTCGTACCCAGCAGCTATGCGTACATCTTGTTGGAACTACAGGGCAACCTTGCCTCTCAAGCCGTGATGCTTGGTAGGGAGGGAGGAGGAGGAGGGAGGAGGTATTCGGGCTCAGCGCGCGAGACAGTGACGCATCCCTCCTTTTGGCATGTTGCAGTCCCTGCCGGTCCAAGTTGTCTTTGTAGTTTTGAATCGGTCTGTGAGGTATCTGTGGCACTGTGTATAGGTTTTTCTTGGTTTCCGAGAGCTATCAGCTGGTGTTGGTCGTGGTGATCGTGGTTGATTCTGTTTGTCTGGGTTTCCTCAGGCCTGGTTGGCAGCACATCATCGGCCTGCGCGTAGCTGCCCCACGTAATGCATGTCGGGCGGGAGACGGCGTAATCGGTACCCAGGCATCCTGGTAGCTCGGCTTATCTCCCCCCTAGCCACACTGCGCCGCAGCAAGCACCAGGCGACTAATAACAGTACCTGCACAGGTGAAGCTCTCCTGTCCCTGCCTCCGATCAGCAACAAGCGGCAGTGCGTACAGTGACAGCTCTAGTCTCCACAGCTTCATCCCATCTGTCCGTCCACCAGCACGACTACATCTTTGCAGACGCTCCGTCACGGCATTGCTCAACCACCCAGCCATTGCATCACCCCGCCATTTGACTACTTGGCCGATCAATTGATTTGCTAACGATAACACATAATGGCCCCCTCGCTCCTCCATCCTCCTAGCCACTTGTCGCCAGCGCAAGCTCTCGAGCTGTCGCAACGCGCTCCTGCAATCCTCCAGAACTCGCCGCGCACCATCTCGTCCTCGCCGTTGGCATCCCTATTCTCATCACCAGAAAATACAGAGCTATGGATCACTGTCGAGAACTTGCTGCTCTCCTGTCTGCGTACAGGCGATGAGAAGGCGGCCCACGAGTGCCTTGAGAGACTAGTCCTGAGGTTCGGGGATGACAACGAGCGCATAATGGCCTTCAAGGGGCTCTTGAAGGAAGCAGATGCTCCTGATAACGCCGCGTTGGAGAAGGTGCTGAAAGAATATGACGAGATTTTGGCCCAGAGCGAGACCAATATTGTCAGTGGCCCACACTATCGCTGTTTGTGAAGTGTACTATACTGACTTTGTACCTTAAGCCCATCACGAAACGACGCATCGCATTGCTCCGTACACTGGGCCGACCCGCCGATGCTGTGTCTGGTCTTTCCGCCCTACTGGACTTCTGCCCCGTCGACGCCGAGTCCTGGGCAGAGCTGGCGGACATATACTGCTCCCAGGGAATGTATGCGCAGGCTATCTATGCCCTTGAGGAGGTCTTGGTGCTGGCTCCCAATGCTTGGAATGTTGGTGCCCGCATACCTTGCCCTGGCCACGAGCAAACGCTGATGAACCGAGGCAGATCCACGCTCGTCTTGGCGAGGTCGAGTACATGGCCTCAACATCTTCGGGTGCCGACGAAGCTACCTCGCGCAAGTATCTCGCAGAGTCGTTAAAACGGTTCTGCCGAAGCGTTGAGCTTTGTGACGACTACCTGCGCGGATATTACGGACTGAAGCTGGTAAGATGCTTGTGATGATGGGAGCTTTTGCACGTTCTGTATTGACGAAGCCCAGGTCACTTCGAAGTTGTTGGAACCAACAGCAAAGTCTGGCAAACAAACAGATCCAGAAGACTTTGCGATTCCGCCTACAGCTACTATTGAGAAGCTCAGGGAAAAGAGCACTGCGAAATTATCTGAAATCGTGCGCCGTAGCACAGCGAAAGAGAGAGGCTGGACCGGATACGAAGAATCCGAAGTCGAGGCGGCCCGCGAGCTTCTCTCGAAGGCATCTTCGGGCATCGTCAGATGAACGCAGCTCCTGCCGGCACAGCTAACACGGGAACTTATCCATGAGGCAGCGGTGTCTCGAGCATGGCTGCATATCTGGATCACCGTCTGTGAGTCACAGAGCAGGAGCATGGCAGTGCATTTCGAGCGGAGGACCAGTCAGAAAGCACTTGGAACCTATTGGGCCTGGCAACATGAACTTGCATGACCGGTGGATACTCAGCTGTGCGAGCTGGCAGTGCCATGGCACGTGGCGCCAGTCGAAGCCGGGATAAGTAATCCGAAAGGACGCAGGGAGGCGTCACCAAAACTTCTGATGCTCAAGATATAGGCTCTTGCAGAAGTTCGCCGGTCGGGGTAACATTATTCGATCGAGATGGATTGCAAGTAAGCCAGGTCGGTTGGGCATCCGGATCCTCGTTCAGACGCAGGGAACAAGCTTGGATCAAGCCGTTCGCCCGTACTTTTGGTTGATTGATCCCTTGAATTTCGTTCGTTGCCGGCTACGTCCCGTCAAGCGGCAATGCAACCATAAGGTTGGACTACTGTGAGCTGTCGCAATGCGGCTCCCCGACGGCGAAGTGAGACGGCAGGGACGGTCGGCTGTGCCTTTTGCGCATGGTCTACTTAGACAATCCACATACAATTTTAATGCATACGTGCTTCCTCGGGCTACTTGGCATCCTGAAGACTCTCACACAGCTGCGAGTGGCAATGGAGGACTGCAGCCGGACCCAAAGATTTGCATAAAGGTGGCTGCAAGCTTGCATTGTCATCATCCCACCGCCTTTTGGCTGTGCGGCGGATTCGGGCCTTCGGACACCATCTCGCACTAAGAGGCGTGAAACAAACACGGATAAGCTGTTCGAATTTTCAGACGGGAGAGCTTGGTACAGGTTCTGGGCCAATTCGCAGAGCTGCTGTGTCCTCGTGCCCTGTCAAATGCTGGCGTGACATGCACCTGCAGGACTTCCGCTTCTGGCCGCGCCGAAGCATCTCATTGTCCTAGGCTGCGTCAACATGCAGGAGGGATTTGCCCCGGCAACTGCGGTGGCACCGCCTACACACAGGCTGCGAGGGGGCTAGACCAAGACATTTGCTCCAGCTCCAGGACCAGCTCAAGCGCTGGTTGTTAAGCAGGGACGAAGAATAGACACGTGAACGGCTGGATGTCTAGTTCAGAGAGTCGGGGCCGGATGCCGTGCGCAAAATGTGGTTTGGTAGCCTAGGCCTCGGAATCTGGCTAGCCTCATAGGTAGTCCCTGGTGTCTATTTTCCACCGTTGTAACGGTTGTCGTTCGGCAGACTTGGAAGAGCATGGCGCCTCCTACCGAATGTCCGGCTTACACGGGAGCCCCAGTCCGGTGTTGTTGGACAAAGAGGTCAGCCGACTCATCTGTGCAGTACTGACAGTCTGATGGCACACACCCCTCTTCCATTCTTTAGGGCAACATCTCTCAACAGATTCCTGGGGGCCTTCGCCCTGCGGGTATCCGATCCGAGTTGACAGCGTTTCTCATTACGATACTGCTGCCTTGCCGGTCGAAGAATTCGAGAGGCTAGAAGGAAGTTCAAAGGGTGGGGCGGCTTTAATGCCTCGCCAATCTGAGCGGACCCATCTGAAGAGGGAGGGGTCGACGTTTCTCGGACTGCTTCTAAGAAGTTCTAGCCTCAATGTTGGGCAACAACATTAGACACCAGCGCTTGACAGACCAGACCGCCTGACTCGAAATCCATCATCGTTGTGCCCTGACCAGAATCATCGCTGCCGGACTGTACGACGAGAGACCTGAAGAGATGTTAGAGCTTTGGACTAGTTGTATACCGCGCAGAGAACAGGGACATCGAGAAGACGTCCTGAATCTGTCCCCGGGAGCCAGCTTGGGACCCCTCCCTTGGCTCCCTGCGTCTGCCATAGGATTGGAGCAAATACCCTGCTGCTGCGTAGGAGCACAGCAGTTGCTCCAGTTCCCAGTGCTCAAGCCAGCGCACTGCCTCGGGCCGCAGCAGGGTGTTCTTTTCCTTGTTTGAGACCAACAGCCAGGGGGCAAGCATTCCCGCCTAAAATCAGCTTGTGAAATAAACTTGCACGAGCCCAGGACAAGTCCCGGCCAAAGCTCACTTGGTACTTTTGGGGGGGGGGTCTCCTTCACCGCAACCCCAGCTGAACGCAACCCAATGCGCCCGTTTCTTTTCGAGCCCAACGTTGGTTCGACGCTCACCCTGACCGGGTCAGCCCGGCCAGGTTCTGGCCGTTTTGCACCCGAAAACGCTGTGCAGGTAGATCTTTCCTGTCGCCTGAGAGGACTTAGGGCGTGATCACGTACAAAGTTGGGGTAGAAATCCCGTGTATTTAAGTAACCCTTGTACCAAGCTGCTTGTAATTATAGCGAGAACTTTACCGTAAAGTACCAACCAGGGTCTAAAGCTATTACCACCTTCTAAATTAAGCCTAATTATATAATTTATAGTATTCTTACTACTATAACTAAAGTAGTAGGTTTAAAGCTTTTATATACTATAAGTTAAGTAATTATAATATTATTAATAACTTACCCCTATTTATATAATATTTTCTTACCTGTAATTAATTAATATAAAGGTTAATAACCTATTAAGCTAGCTAGATAGGAGTTTTAATAAGATTTTTTTAGTCTTAAAGCTATTATTAGTAGCTAAAGATAAGAAGAATTTTCCTAGTTTTTCTACTAGTATAATTATTATTAGTAGAGATCCTTTTTATTAGTTAGAAGTAAGGGTATTATTACTACTAATCCTACTACTAGTATAGTTAATAGCTTTAAAGAAAAAGGCTATATTATCTACTAGGAAGACTTTTTTAACTAAATAACCTTGTAGTTAAAGTAGTATATTCTTATCCTTTTTACTACCTACCTACTTACCTTTAGAGTTATAACTATATAATTATATAGTTTATATAGTTATATAGTTATATAGTTTATATAATTATATAAAATTATATAACTATATA
>JADAZS010000033.1:0-334943 GCA_014872975.1 Diaporthe citriasiana | reverse complement strand
TAATATCTAAAGTACTAGTTGAAACCTTATTTACTCTAAATCCACTATTATTTTTAGATATTTCTGTAATTTTATAAATCCCTTTATAGTAAATAGTTAAGCTAATAGATAGCTAATAAATACTTGGGTTAAGGATAAGGTATTTAGGTATTTTTTTTAACTATATTAAGTATTAATATTATATCACACTATGTTAAGTTTAATCTTATATTAAGATTAATATCATGTTAGAGATATATAAGTTCGGATAGATATAACTTTAATAATACTGTCGAGACCTTGATTGAATATTGATATTATACTGCTATTCTATTAACTTGGTTGCAATACCCAAATAAAACCCCCCCCTCCCCCTGGTACGTAGATTACCGCCTCCATCACCTGACAACACATTCCGTGTACAGTTCTTATCTTCTCGTTGGGCTCCATGAACTGCGCAAGAAAGAAATGCCCGAGTGAAAGGTAAGAATCAGGCAAGCTGTGAGTTCTTAATGTGCCGTACATAAGTGTACAAATGGATCGGTTTCAACGCACATAAAGCCAAGGCCTGCTCGTACGATTTGCTGCTCGACTCCGGCTGATCGTGAAGAAATGCAGCGTGCCACCCTTGCTGCCTGATCGAGGTTGTACAGGCGAGTCGATGGTTGGGCTGGGCGCAGAAGGGAACATGATATGAGTAAGCCGCCGGAATACTCTGCTGGCCACGACATGATGAGTCCCGCCTCACAATCAATACATAATTCAGCAATCTGCCCCCAATAGAATCGCATTACAGAGCCTGCAGCTTCATACAATCACTCACAGTCTACCTCTCGCACGGCCTCAGCCCTACTACCTCTCGCTTTGACGCAAATCCAGCCTCCCTATTCAGCAACATGACGACTTCGACGCTACAATGGCACACGCTTGGGCTTTCTATGTCTCAACAGACTGGGCAATTTTACGGTTTCACTTACCCCGTGACGTTCATGGAACTGAACATTCGCTTCCCGGATTATCGTCAAGCAAAATGTCTGGAACGACACATCGGCGGTCGTACCTATCCGAGAACCAACATTCCTGTCTTCCCTGGGAGTACTGTCAGGTTGCACGTGTCGGACCCCTGCAAGGTGTCTATCGTCCTTCCCCGCAACCGCGTCCGAGAGATAGAATCCAATGCCCAAGGGCTCATCCTCGTCTTCGACACGTCGCAGAATGCAGCTCTTTGGCTGAACTATCTACCACTCTGCTCGATTTACAATCAACCCAACCCAAGTGTGCCCTCGAACCGGCTCTTTATCCGCTACAATTGGTAGCCCCAACAGCTCGCACGCGCCTTGCCGGGATTGGCACAATCACCCGGGCCAATGCAGCCCTCCAAAACTATCGCATATCATTGATGGTCTACGGTGTACTGTCGATTGTTTGCTGCGCTACGCGAGACATTTGAATGGAGAAACACATGTGTTCAAGCTATGAGGGAAACCTTTACATCCAGGAACGCACTCAGTATAGGCTTTTCCGTCAACTGCAGGATATCAAGAGGCAAAACCAGCCTGTGATGTTACGACAGAGGCTGTCTGCAGAATTCATCAATTTGGGACTGTCCCTTGCATACAAAGTGCACCCCCCCTGGTAATGTACACAAGGCTTATGCACAATTCAAGTTTTCTTACACTACTAATTCTACTATAACTCTCCCTAACCTTTATTAAAAATATTAAAAAGAATACCATTAAGCTTCTTATAAATTTTTCTATTTAAGAATAATTTATAAGGTTTATTATTTAACTCTTTTCTTTTATAAAGAAAAAGTATCTTTAATTGATAAAATTGTTTAAAAATTAAAAGTATATAGAGACTCTTATAAGAAGCTTAATAAATTTTTTTTTTCAATTTCTAATAAAGGTTTGAGAGAGTTATAGTAAAACTAGTAATATAAGAAAACTTGAGTTGTGTGTAAGCCTTGTGCACATAACTGGGGGGGTTTCACTTTGTATGCAAGGGACAGGAGCCTTAGCCGGACTCACATGAGTCAGAGACTATGTACAGACACATGCGAGCTGCGCATGGATTTGTTAAGTTACATACTTGCGTGAATGTCTACAGAAGATCCCGTGGGCATACGGTATACAGCGGTTGTGATCCTGACCTGTGGATAAATAAGTTACAAGCTAGAGATCTGTGGAGGCGTACTACCTAGGTAGTGTAGCAACTTGAAGCATTGCTGATGGAACCTAAAAGTGGGTCGGCTAGAGGTCTCGAGCAGCTCGAGGCTGCTGGGAAGCGCTTTTTACATGTTGGCCCATTGGCCGTGACTCTTGACAATAGTTCAAATCCACAGTATATACCTTACAAATGGAAGCGGCCAATCCATTAGTCAGGTATCAAGAGATCTTAATTATAAATACACTGTGCTACTTGGGCACATATAAATTGACCGGAGAGGTGGGCCTCTTTCCGCTGGCCGGATGAGAACAAAACCAATGCTGGCGCTGATGTCAAAGCAATGACGGATTGTGGGGTGGCATCACACTGTGTTCACCCGTGTCGGGCAAACTAGCGCATTCTCTGGTTTACAATTCGGCCTAAATGCGAACCCGAGTCCTTATTGGGTCATCCTTGTTCCACCACTTCGTGCAACCTTTCCGGAAGTATGTGAGTGCAGCAAATTTGTGACACTGTACTTAGATTCGAGCAACGCTGACTCCTAAAGGTCCAAAACATTGTTGTTAAATTACCAGGCGTCGAAAATGAGCTCTAAAGCATTAAAGTATGTCATGTCAAGTGGACGTTAAAGTTTGGCCAAGGTTCGGTGACCCGGGCCAGGCCCCCGCTTCCAAAGTGCCGCACGTGGGTAGTGATTACTACACAGTAACCTTGGATTGACGTCCACAAAGTCTGGCAACCACCACTGACCATTTTGGTCTGAGCGAGGCAGTACATAGCGGAACCTCGACTGAACTATAAAAATCATACAACCCGATGCATACCGAGACCATTTCACGTCTTAACGTTTGTTCACCATGGAGATTATCATCGTCGGAGCAGGCCTAGGTGGCCTCACCGCGGCACTTTGTTTCGCTCGCAATGGCCACAAAGTCCAGGTCCTCGAGCAGCGTCCCGATCCAACCCCTGTCGGCGGAGGTATCAATATCCGGCCAGGAGCTACAAGGCTTCTTCAGAAATGGGGTTTGACTGAAGGGTTGGATCAGATCTGTGACATCACAAGCGCCAATGCCCTTCGAAGCCTAGAGACTGGCAAGATCGCTACTCGCACCATTGCAACTGATATCTCTGATGCCAAAGACCTGGGGACGAACAGGGACATACTTGTATCTCTTTTGCACAAGAAAGCCCTCGAAGCTGGTGCCACACTCTTATTTCGCACCACAGTTGTCCAAGTCACAGACACCTCTCAAGATGCTGAAGTATCGCTTGGGAACGGGACAGTTCTGCGAGCAGATCTGATTCTGGCAACAGATGGAGTCAAATCCAGCCTTCGCAGACAGGTTCTTCAGGGGTGCCCCGGGCCGATCGAGCCTGATGTTGGCGATTGGACACTCTATGGCATCCGGTTGAACAGGGACCAGATGACGGGCGAAATCGTACTAGCCCCACTCATGGATAACTCGTATATCAACGTGTACATGGGTGACAATGGCTTGGTGAACGTGACGAGCAGGTACAATCACAAGCTTGGCACATTCCAAGCGTTGTTCTGCATCAAAGGCGACACCGACCAGAAGGGACTGTGGGACGAGGAAGGCGAAATCGAATATGTTCGCGGGTTCTTCCGAGGCTCCTGCAACGAGCTTGTAAGAGCGCTGGAAATAGCCGATGCTTGTGATCGATGGAAACTTGCTGAGCTCCCCGACCTCCCTCGTTGGACTAGCGAAAACGGACGAATCCTTCTGCTCGATGATTCTGCGGTAAGCTCGCAATAGCGCAATCCTGCTCTATAGGACCTTTATTGACAAATGACACCAGCACGCTATGTACCCAAGCGCCGCGCAGGGATACTCACTGATTGTGGAAGACATAGGCGTTCTCGACTACCTCTTGTCAAAATCCCCAATCACAGGCGCCAACATGAAGACAATCAGTGAGGACTGGCAGAACTTGAGAAAGACCAGATGCGAACGAATCAAGGCCTGGTCAAAGGACAATATAGACATTTTCTCAAGGCCACCACCCCAAGTAAAGACATCAGACTCTGGTGCTTGGCAGTACAGGTCCCTGAAGGACACAAAACCAGACATGAATGCCAGATTCGGCTCCGCCGCATTCTTGAAATGGGCACAGGGAATAGATGCTATTGAAGAGGTCGGCCAATTATTCCAATGCCATTTCAGCTTGCACCTTGCTGACCCCGGATGTCTGCAGGCCCAAAAGTATCTGCGAGTGAAGCAGTCTCGTCTTTGACTGGATCCTGCATTCAAAACCAGTAAGACACCATCTGATCCGACCAGAAAAACTTTTGACGAATGAATAACGTTGGTGAGAACTGACCTTGGTAAGAGTAAACAGGAGAGCTCGCATTTCTCATTCGTTCTCCGCGGTTTTGAAGGGCTCTTGTGATCTTCATTTCTTCATTTCTTCATTTTGTTTTTCACGACTGCGACGCAAGGTAATCGGTCTGATAAAGAAGACTACGGGGAAAATGCATGCACACACGCGCCCCTCAGCGTAGTTTGAGGCCTTATGTGGTGCCTTCCTGGATTCGATAGATAACATGCATGCCTGACATATGTAATCTGTGCCCCCTCGATGCGCTTCCATAAAATTGAACAAAGCCAGATAGCTAAGTGTTTTTAATTCGAGACGTAATTTATGCAGCTTGCGAAATAATTCAACATGTACGTCGAGGCAGATCACCATGGTCTCGTAGAAGCTGATTACTGGCCGTTTGCTTGAGCCAATAATGAAATCTTTTCCAGCAACGCGTCCAGCTAAATAATTCATGTAACCCGGAACAGATTACTCATTGCCGTTTAATACTTGGGCCATGCGTCGTAGAAATATTTGAAGCGAGACTCGCTGTGGATTGCGTGGTGATCACGGCATGCAGCTTCCGGGCCTTCGGCCGAAAGCACGGCGTTGCCAGGTGGGAACCAGCTGCTCGCCCGCTGCGGACAGCCAACCTGGCAGACAACCAACCACCAATATAACTATGGTACATCCACGAGTGATCACTCACAAAACCAACCAACACTTCGCGTTAGCTGCTTAGAAATCGCCAAGCCTTAGCCCCACCCGTGAAATTAGTTCCAATTTTTAAGATCAATGATCTCTTGACCTCAGAACTGGGTGGTTGGGCGCGTCTCATTTTTAGAAAGAATGATCCTCCTCGTACGAGTCAATCAATAGTCAATCAAGAGTCGCTCTAAGTCTGTCTTACTTCCAGCACTTGGGGCACAATCCTCATAGGTTCGTGCTGCAAGGTCCGTCGACATCTGACCAGCAACCTGGACCCAATTCGATAGGATCCTCAATATGTCAAACTCTCCTCCTCTTACGCAGTCTTCACCCATACCAGTTGGGGAAGTCTTTCCAAATGGCTTTAAGAATGACCCACCGTTGCCGCCGGACGATCCGACGATCGGATACAAGTTCAACCATGTGATGCTACGAATCAGAGATCCTGCTCGATCCTTGCACTTCTATATCGATCTTATGGGCATGCGTACGGTGTTCACAATGAACACCGGCCCATTCACAGTTTACTACCTCGGATATCCGCAGACAGCTGCTCATCGTGCGAATCTTCCGTTATACGGAGAGGACACACTTTCCGCGCTGCCTCACACAACTGGTCTTTTTGAACTATATCACATTCATGGGTCGGAGAACGAATCTCAGGGTGATTACTCTACTGGGAACAAACCATCACACCTGGGCCTTGGCCACCTGGGATTCTCCGTCCCCGACGTTCGCGCTGCAATAGATCGTCTCAAGAGCCACGGGGTCGAGGTGATCAAGGACTTGGGTATCGCAACGGGGGAAACAGTTCCCCTTGGTCAATGGGAATCGCAACAAAGCATTAGACTAGGCGATCTGCACCCAGTCTGCCAGCAGATGTTCGAGCAGATTGCATTCGTTAAGGATCCTGTAAGTCCACCCATGCTGTTTATGAATACAACAGATTACGTGGAGGGACAATTCTAACGGAAATTCTTGTTGCTAGGACGGATATACTGTCGAACTCGTGCCCCAGACACTAATGGATTCTAAGTGAGGTAGAGTCACACCCCGAGCCACGGAACCCTCTCAAGAGGGCTAGGAGATGGTGGGCAAACATTTTGCTGTGCTCCATTGGACAATGCCCTCCCGTGTCTGCACTAGTATAGCTACCTTTGCTGTCCGGCATCTCCTGTTCAAGCATTCTCAAGCAGCCATATACTGCATAGTTAATACTTGAATATTTTGCCGGAGAGAATTTGGCAACTATCAGCACATCACAGACCTGGGCACCTAGAGATCAATCATTTTCGGCGAGAGCTCGACCTAGATTAAAGAACAGTAAATGACCAGGTGCGCTTCCACCTCTGAGCCGAATCGCGACAAGACTCTCTCAATTTTGATGGTCGTCTCTATTGTATCCAAAATTTGTATCTTTTTTTTAAAGCTGCTTCACCTATCACGTTGAACCATGGCGGTGTACGGAACCCAGATGGCGACGGATTCATGGTGACTACGAGCGCTATGGTCTGCCACCATAATCCATTAGTAGGTATGGGGACCACGAGAAAATATCCTCCCACTCAAGCGCTTCTCGGTGTGCTCTTCTGCGTGCGCCTAACAGAAGAGCCGGACTTTCCCCGGCCTAATACTGACCTAGACGGAACCTGCATAATACAGCCGTGGCTCATCTCCCTTGAGATGCTAAAAGTACTATCCATGCTGAAGAGAGGACTAGAGGCGCTCTGATTACAGAGCTGGAAATATTCTACAGTGTGGAGACAACACGAGCAGAACATGATGGCATTGCGAGAATTTCTAATATTCAATTAGTGATAGACGAGCTTTACTCGGGTGTTCGCATCGCGGTACAGCATTTGCCTACGTATTGTGGACAAACTGGGCAGCGCTCACTGTCAATGCCAAATATCCTACGGAAAAACCTCATATGGAGCAGCCTGCTACAGAATAGCCTCATATAGAACAACCTCCTATAGACTGATCTCCTATAGAGTAGCCTTCTTTAGGAAAAGATATAGAATAACTGTGGAGAAGGTAACTAAGCTACAGAGGTTCTATAATAATGTTTTTGTAATTGTTAAATGAAGCTGTGTTACACTAGTAATATATGTGACCTATATTAGTATCTATTTAGGAGGATATCTGAAGAATTTACTACAATTTCAACTGTTTCTTAAAGTTATTAATCATATGTTGAAGTGATTATATCTATTGAAATGCCGCTCATCTTATGTGCCGTTTTGTTGATCCATGCTTAATCTAGTGCTTCCCAAAAGCGGCCTGGTCACCTGTAAAATGTGCCATCAGGCAGGAAGGATAGTTCCAGTACATACTAGTAGGGATTTCTTTCCCTCAATTCCTCAATTGATTACGTGAACTCCTGGCCATCGGCTTCAATCAACATTCCTGGCAGGAATGAAGCGGTCTGGCTGCGACACCCATCTCACCTAAGCACCGTCTCCGAACTAGACAGCAGTGGCATCGTGGCGCTGGTCTTTGGCGAATGACTTGATTTATCCTCAATTTGTCTGGAGGCATACGCATGTTTGCCCGAATAGCTTCACAGCACGTGCAATTGACCAATCGTTGCACAGACTTCGAACGGTGTAATACCGAAATTGTTCAATTGATGTGGAGATAGAACCACAAGGCAATTCGCACAGTGGC
The DNA here is from genome assembly GCA_014872975.1 of Diaporthe citriasiana. Classification (NCBI taxonomy): domain Eukaryota; kingdom Fungi; phylum Ascomycota; class Sordariomycetes; order Diaporthales; family Diaporthaceae; genus Diaporthe; species Diaporthe citriasiana. The sequence goes on along the minus strand of JADAZS010000033.1, from coordinate 327,095 downwards.
CAAGGATTAGATGCATTAGCTAATACAACCAACCACAACAACTTTGACCTACAGACGTTGTCATTTACTAAGCATGGTGACTCTATCTTCCGAGCGAGGACTCTACTGACACTATGCTGGCACGATAGTTGCAATTCTCATACTGCTTGTCCATGTTATTTTCATCTGAGATTCAATTTGTTTTGTTAACGCCCTCATTGCATTCGTGGCTTAAGTTCAAAATTTACATCCTTGCTCAAAGCTGACTTTTGGAACTGATTCCGATGCTTTTTTTGCTGGCCCATTTCAAAAGAGGTCTTCCTCTATGATTTCACGATAAATCATAAATCTGATCATTACTGCACATGGTTATTTTGCTAGAGATGGTGCTTCCTATAGGGGAATTTTCAAGAATCTGCCAGTTTATCTCAGCAAGGCATGGATCCCGAACAAGAGCCGGCGGTGCGGTCAAATTCTCTGCCAATTATGCTATCACCCCCAATAGCCTACCACTACCTAATGCGTGGAACCTGCATAACGCTGGGATGGTTGTAAGGCTCCAAATGGCCAATTGGCTTATGGTAAAGGCACTGTGTTGCAGTTGGATCTGTGCTTTTTTGCCTGGGGCGCCGCAACGCCGAATGCGCAAACGATACATGAGATGGGACGGTTTTGGCCCGTTTTGTGTGGACGGTCCCCCGCCAACAGTGGCTTGGAATGCCACATGTCAGCATTTGTAGAATGCCTAGGTAGCGGCCCCGCTTTACAGGGAGCTTATTCGTGTCGGCGGGCCGTTATGGGGTCTCCAAAGTTTAATTCATTGCCTACGCGGAAACGCCGGACCATGACTTGCCCCGGATTCCAGGGAGCACTTATTTACCTCAAACACGTCGTGGAGCTGGGCACGTACCGTACTCGGTATGTTTTCTCGTTATTGTTTTCTGCTTGAACGTCCGTCAAACACCATTGAGCTTTCATTATGGGTGTCAGCATAAGATCAAGCATTGTGAGTCCTCACAGTTCGAGCTGCGACCTATCCGATTCTGGAGGTCCGACTGCTAACGTGTTTCGTAGCTGGTGCTGCTACTTGCTCCACTCGCCGCCTTCCTGGCTGCGCGGGTTCATGTGCTGTCCCTGGCTTACTTCAACGCCCAGGCACGCATGCCCAAGCATGCGAATTTCAGCTCTTACGAGGTGAAGTTTGCAGACCAGATCAGAAATTGCGAAGATGCTGTGCTGGTTGAGACCAGAGGCGTAGCACTTCTGGCATGTGATCCAGGCCGAGAGAACTGGAACACGGTCATGGTATGAGTTTAGGGCAGCCGCCTTCGTTCTGCAAAAGACTAACCAGCTGCAGGGGGACTTTGTCGATGGCGCCGAGCCTGACCCTAATGCTGAGCTTTACGCTTGGGACTACGGAGATGAGGAGAGCAGCCTCGTGCGCATCAGGGTTGCCGGCTTCGACTCTGAGCTCCGCACGATAGGATTCGAATACCACGAGACGAGCTCCACGCTCTTTGTGACAAATCACGGACGGCAGGGTTCCCAGATCGAGCAATTCCATCTGGACCTCGACACTCTGACAGCCACACACGTCCGCACCGTTGTCCACCCGCTAATCAGCATCCCAAACTCCATCGCAGCTGTCAGCGGGTCCGAGTTCTACGTTACGAACCAGCACCACTTCACTGCCCGTGAGCACCCGCTCCTATCGGCCCTCGAGACATATATCGCGCCGCCCATCGCAACAGTCGTGCACGTGAACATCCTAGAGAACGGCACCGTTGACGCCGCCGTGGTCGCCCGCCAGGCCTACCCCAACGGCATCGTGCTCTTCAACGAGACCACCCTTGCCGTCGCGGCCTCGAGCAAGCGCACCGTCAATCTGTACACTGTTTCCCCAGCAGCAGATGCCGCGCAGCATCCGAGCCTGGAGCTGGCCGATAGCTTCTGGCTGCCATTTCTGCCCGACAACCTTGCCGTGTCGGATGACGGTGCCCTGCTCGTCGCCGGACACCCGCACCTGCCGAGCCTGAACAAGTTTGCCCGGTCGCGCAAGATCTGCCACCGCCCGGTAGTATTGGAGGCACAGGGCCAGGAGGCACAGGCCATGTGCGCGGGTGCGGGCGCCGCGTCGTGGGCGAGCGAGTGGACTCCGGAAGGCGGGTTGCAGCATATATATGCCGGATGGGATTATCCGACGAGCGCGTCGGTGGTGAGGGATAGGAAGAGACACGTGGGAATTGTAGCAGGGCTTTATGCCAAGGGCCTCTTGGTATGGCGTGACTAACCATTGAGGTGGAAACGTAAGACAGACAAGCTTAAGAGATTCTGATCCCAGGATGCTCTGTCAACGCCCTGTGTGTCGAATATTAGATGCCACGGGTAGTTAGGTAGAGGACAGGGAAGTCAGAGCCGGTAGGGAAAACGGTGAGAAGAGCATTGAAGTTCTATGCGAACACTGCCAGAAGCTTTGAACACATTGAAACTCAGCCGGAAAAAGTTATGCCTCTACCCATGCCGCTCATGTTGTGTAAGTGACCAATGATGAATGCCTTGCCGGAGCCCTAGTTGAATGTGGGGACGGTGCAACCATACAGTTCAGCTATGTGACCGCACAGCAAACATTTAATTGCCCTCAACTCTCAGCAGCCTGGCCCGTCTTTTCCCTTTTCTTTTCCATGAAATACACGAATTTTCTTCGTCATGGATCTTTCAAGGCTGCTCCGCCTTCCTCCGGATGGTTGGCGAAAGACAGCGGTTATTAACACGACTATCGTGTGTTTCTTCTGGGTTGCAAACTTCTGCACTCTCATTTGGTCGCTCTCCAAGACCAGTGTCTCCGGAAACAATGTCTTCAGCAAAGGCGACTGCAACAAGATCTCACTCCTCAACAATTTTTTACATTTGCTACTCAACATCGCTTCCAGCCTCATAATCGCCTCCTCCAACTTCTTCATGCAAGTTTTGAACTCACCTACTCGAGCCGAGGTGGACCGAGCACATGCGCGCAATCACTGGTTGGAGATTGGAGTGCCCTCGCTTCGAAACGTCCTGAACGTTTCTCCGTACAAGTCACTCGCTTGGGTGCTGTTCAGCTTGAGCTCTGTCCCAATCCATTTGTTGTTCAATTCCTCAGTATTTACCGTGGGTTACAGTGGTTCAGAATGGTCAATGGCGCTCGTTTCGGAATCCCTTCTGCATGGTGCACCGTACTCGCATCCGGGAGCGGCGCTTACTTCGCCTGGAACACGCTGCAAGGACCCCAAGTACTCCAATATCAAGGACAATAATGGAGGTTACGACTTCGGTAATACCGATGTTGACTCCCGGTATTTATCGGGAAGTCTTTTCGACGTTGTGGACATTTTGAACGCCACTGCAACACAAAATCTGTCCGTCAGCGATTGTAAATCCGAGTACCAAACATGTCAAGGATTGCACAAATACCGGAATCTTCTTCTGGTTATCGAGTCAGGTGGCAAGGCAACAGATTCTCAAGGCTGGGACATTAGCGAAATTTACGACATGGAGGAGACTGTGGGAAACATTTACAATTCGACCGAGTTGAAGCTTCGGAATGAGACATTCAGCTCTGTATGGGAGCCCGAATTCGCAAACGATTCTATCTCGAAATCGAACTCACTATGGTTCAGCTCAGGATGCTACAAGAGAGCGGCTGAAGTGCTTTTACTCTCTCCTGATGGATGTTCTAACAGCTGTACCGGTCCGCTCGGAACCAGCTGGTCTCTCAAGACACCGGAGATTAACAGTACCCTGGTAAAAAATCCGACTTGGGAATTTTCGTGGTTGCGCCCGGGCCATTCGATTTCTACTTCGCGGTCTAGGTTTACCAAGGCTCAAATCCTCGAGAACAAGTGCACAGGAACCCCACGACCTCTGTACAGAAATAACAGCGCAAACAACATCCGCGTAAAATACTGTCTTGCCGAGCCCTTCGAGCAAGGCTGCAAAGTGGCGATATCCAACATGCTCCTCCTGGTGGTGACAGTTTGTATTTTTATCAAACTCGTCCTCTGCATGAGTGTTGTTCTAGCACTGAGAGACGATCCTCTGGTGACGCCCGGCGATGCAGTGGCCTCGTTTATCACCGTTCCCGACCCAAGTACGGTTGGTAGATGCGCAGTGGCCATCCCGGAAATGGGATTTCGTCCTTTTGAACGGAAACCCCTTCAATGGCAGCACCGCTCAAAAAGGCTCGCACACGCGATATCACCGGCAACTTGGGTCATAAACTACATATTTTTCCTTCTTCTTCTGATTATCTTGGGGAAAGTGATGAGTGGCGCGTTTTACATTTATCCCTTGTCGAACGTGTAAGTCTGCACCTCCATACTCATGCCCTCTCAATCTTGATAAGCTCGGTGTGATGACCGTTTACCTGCAGCTCCAATATGGGCAGTATATTCTCCCATGAGCAAAATCTTGTCCAGGGAGGAGTTCTCAGAGCAGATTGGTTCCCAACAGGAAACTTCCTCGCCTCTGTTTTGCTGCCGAATACGCCCCAGCTCATCCTATCCTGCGCCTACTTCGCATACAACGCGCTCTATACGAGATTGCGGACAGAGTCAGAGTGGCAGTCATTCAGCGTGGGCTATCGTCCTTTGCGGGTAACGAACCCTCAAGGAGAGCAGTGGTCGACTTTCCGACTTCAGTTGCCATACAGATACAGCATTCCCCTATTAATTACCAGCATATTTCTTCATTGGGTCACTTCGAATGCCATTTTTCTTTTCATGAGCGAAGGAGGTAAGTTCAATTTTGCGACAAGTCTGAAATAATCTTCGCATTGTTTATTTCTATTCACTTCACTTCTTTTGCATACCATGAAGTGTACTTTTTCCTGCTGGAATATTCACGTGGACGAAAACTAAAGGCCTCACAGGATATTACAGTGGTCTAGTAGGTGGGGAAGATGATGAGATAGTTCTTGTCGGCTACTCGTCGCCCGCAATTCTTATCGGTTTCATCGTTTCGCTTGTCTTGATACTGTTTCCATTACTTCTCGGCTTGCGCGGAATCCGAGGATCCATGATCATATCACGCTCCAACTCCCTCATCATGTCCGCAGCTTGTCACACTTCGATCCTTCGAAAGGTTTACTCGCCTTCCAGCAAGTCCATGTCAATGGCCCGGGATGACCATACTCTCAATTACACTGCAGAGCCTGCGGGGGCTGCGGACGATTGGGGCCAGAGAATTGTCGCAGACGTCGTAGTGGAAATGGAAGAAGGCGTCGAGTTGCAGCCTCTGATCTCAGGGTCCCGCAAGCACTCTGCCGCATCCCGTCGCTCCACAACTCATTTGGAGCAGGAAAGCCGGGAAGTGCCGGCTTCAAACATTACAAACATCGGAAAGGAGCCCAGTAGTAACTCTCTAGATCTAGAGCGGGATAACAGAGGCGCATTGAAGCACGGCCGAGATGCCGAAGAGCACCCGCTCCTCTCATCCCGGTCACACAGGGAAAGCATCATTAACGAGGACTCGGATGTTGGCCGAAACAGAAACGCCAGCAGCACTGTTTGCCCAGGACAGACAGTTGTGTCTGACGGAGAAGTAGACACGGTGTCACCGCGTCTAATCACCTTGACTCACGCGAAAGGCGACCATGCCAGAAGTACAGTGAGTTATCTGGGCGCTGATGACGACGACGACAGAATACAGGCTTCTCGAAGGCAAGAAGACGGCTTGGATTCTGAAGAAGACGATACGCAATTTCGGATAAAGATATCCCGAAGCAGGATTCGTTGGGGTGTTGTGCGCATGCCGGAGGAATTTTACGCGCAATTTGAAGACCTGGAAGGAGGTGCCAAACTGGAGCATCTGAGCTTTGGGATCGAGAAGCTGGTAGTCACTGCACCAGAACCTGGGCAGTTTTATGCTTGAATGTCTGTATAAAAACAATTTCAGTCGGTTGGTACATTTTGGAACACGACATCCAATCGAGGGGGGAAACGTTGAACCAAGATTGTGAGGTTGCAGCGGTATTTGACTCTTTCACCTACGCATCGGGGGCTTGAATTAAACGGGAAGGTGGCCAGGGCACTCACATAAACCCCCCCCTTGGGTCAGCTCTGGACCCTTGTTGCACGTCATAAACTAGTGGAGGCATTCAGAGGCCCAAGCCGTGATTCTCATCTACCTAGGCATTTGAAATGAAAATTGACAGAGACTGTTGATTGGTAGTACATTCTTCAGGACAATAGAAAAATAGTCACTGCCACACTCCTTCGTAATTCAACATCATATCATAGTAAAACTGAAAACAGCTTGAGGGTAGAAATGTAATTAGGCTCTTACGTGCTGAAGCCCCGTGGAGGCAGGACCCTGAACGGGTTTAGCCTCAATCGTTTCCACGCACGCGAGCGGCACAGCAAGCCTGGATTTATCCTTCGCGATATCGGGCAAACGCGTTCTCTTCAGTCCGGCAACTTTGATGAAAAGAAATCACGAGTAACCCCCTTCACATCTGGCTAGTGCTCTCTCTTGGTACGCTGATTTCTTCCCAACAAGACGATTTGTCTTAGACCCTTTCTTCTCAGATATCCTACTCGCATGGATTATAGTAGTGCTCGAGTCTATCATGTATCTCGTACAGATACTTGAGCTCATTTCAAGTTTCTCTTCCACGCTCTTTGTTGTGACTCTTCCGTTCCGGATATGGAGACTTTACGGAAGGACTCCCAAGCTTGTGCCCCAGCATCGCGGCCAAGTCAAATTGGTACGTGCAACGGGGAGGCGACAACGGCGACAAGCTTACCGGTCTTGGGCAGTGCCGGCTGATCGAGCTGCAAGCTAACGAGTCAACAGACGCTTGCCGTTGCCTTGGGGGCAATACAGGCGATCCTTCTGAGCAACGCGTTTTCCGTAGCTTCGCACTCCGCGATCCGCATCTTTGGCGCCATCACTTCCCTCGCAGCATGTGTCGGCCTCTTTCCCTTGCTACTTTTTGAGCACAAACGCTCTATTCGCCCGTCGGACCTCGCCGTCATTTATCTCGTCGTCACTTTATCGTGCGATGCTCTTGAATTCTGCACAGAGGTGTTTGTGGACTCCGCTTTCCAACATGCTTCCCTGCCGCTCCGGTCGTCTTGGCCGAACCTTCTCAACATTTGCATCAAGCTCGCTCTGCTGGTGGTTGAAAGCCATGGGAAGAAGCAAGTCCTACGAGACCCTGGTCGACAGTACTCTCCCGAAGAGCTGGCCGGTGTCTTGAGCAGAACCTTTTTCTGGTGGATTAATCCTATCTTAGCCCAAGGAAGGCGCGAAATCCTTACTGAAGACACTTTACCACCTGTCGACCATAGACTTTTTTCAAAGACTCTGCGGCATAAAGCTTTGCTTGCCTGGGATCAGAGAGGTGATCGAGATCTACATCAACATTACATAGACGAGGAAGATCGATCAGCTGACAAGTTAGCAGCGAAATCGAGTAATAGAGCAACATTGCCCAAGGTGCTGGTTGCGAGCATGCTCCCGGACTTCCTCGCGCCAATTCTCCCTCGTCTTTCACTCATTGCCTTCCGCTATTCCCAGCCTATCCTCATTAGCACCACAGTTCGCTTTTTGAATGCGCCACTGGAAGAGAAGTCGTCCAACAAGGGTTATTCGGTCATTTTGATGGCTGTCGTCGTTTACCTTGGCTTAGCGGTGAGGCGTCGAAACCATTCCAGAAATAGCAACAAGCTTGCTGACCTTCCATTCTTTTAGATATCAAAGGGCATGTATCAGCATCGCTTGAATCGCCTTCGAGTTATGATCCGAGGCGCGGTCGTCGGTCTTATCAACAATAAATCCCTCAGCCAACTCTCTGCCAATTACGAAGATGGTAGAGCTGTAACATTGATAAGCACCGATGCTGAGAATGTCGGCCAGAGCGCGAGGTTCTTCCACGAGACATGGGCCCAAGTGATAGAAGTCATTTTGGGCACGGCAATGCTAGCTAGGGAAGTGGGCTGGCTTTGTCCTGTTCCACTTGTGATCATATTCTGTGCGTGTTAACACTTTGAAAGTCTGTTTTATGCTTGGAATAGCTGATTGTTTGACAGTTTGCTCCAGAATGAGTAGATACTTGGTAAAAACTCTGCAGAGCAAGCAGAAGAGCTGGAGTGTTGCTACCCAGAACCGGCTAGCCATGACGACCTCGATGCTTGCTGCTATCAAGAGCCTGAAGATGCTGGGTACTACACTGTATACAGAGGCTCTGATCCAGAATCTAAGGCTAAGGGAGCTGGCGATGGCTAAGAAGGTGCGATGGATGATGGTCGCCTACAATGCAAGCGGTACGCACCCTGATAGCGTCTTTCAGTATGCCCGTGTCATTGACCTAATAAATTTCTACAGCAAACGCTCTTGGCATATTCTCTCCAATCATCACGTTCGTACTATACGCCTTGCTGGCAACTTTCAGAGGCTCGACTCTTGATACCGAAACAGCCTTCACGACTACAGCGCTACTTGGGTTGATCACTCACCCCGCTAACATGATCATGTCAATTGTGCCACAGGCAGTCGGATCTCTGGCCGCCTTTGACCGAATCCAGCAATACCTCCTACAGCCACCTCGCCGGGACGATCGACTCTTGCTCAAGAAAGACAACAGTATTCCTAATCGAAATTCGTTAGCGATAAAAGTAGAGAATATCGCCGTTGAAGGCAGCTCGGCGAACGGCCTGATTCTCAAGGACATTAACCTAGTAGTCAATAGGGGCTCCATAGCTATATGTTCAGGGCCGGTAGGGAGCGGAAAGACTGTCCTCGCGAAGGTACTCATGGGCGAGATCCAGACGACTAATGGGAAAATATCCGTCTCCTCAAAACGCATAGGATTATGTGCGCAATCGCCGTGGTTGCCAAGTGGTACTCTCAGGGAAGCCATCCGCGGATTCTCGCCGGATGACACAACATGGTATGAAGAAGTCTTAAGGATGTGCTGCCTGAACGAGGACATCCTCACGTTTCCCCATGGTGAAGACACACAGATTGGGAGCCGGGGGTTTAATCTCTCTGGAGGGCAGCGACAGCGTGTGGTGAGTCTTGAATACAAGCGATGTTAGATCCCTTCCGTGTCTACTACTTCAACTTATTGTGTGCCTGATTGCTATCCAAGCTCATCAGGTCGCTCGCATTACACTTGGTTTTCCCCCTAGGCCCATGTCCCAAAAGTTGGACGGCATCTATGCTAACGAGTACCTAGGCACTCGCCCGTGCTTTGTATGCCCATTGCGAGATTCTTGTTCTCGACGACCCATTTAGCGCCTTGGATGACAACACGCAAAAGACTATTGTCGAGAACCTTCTAGGTATAAATGGTCTGTTGAGAAGGATGGGAACAACCGTGTTTTTGAATACCAATACTGGTAAGCATATTGAACTCTTGAGACAGACTTGGGACGATAGACTGACCATGTTTCTTCTTAGCCTCCTACTTTCACTTGTCAGATTGGTTGATCGTTCTTGGCGACGCTTCCATCAAATATCAGGGCACATGGGCCGATTTGGCTCAGAAGTCGGGTATAAGCACAGATACTGTTGTCCCTCAGCCCCAAAAAAATGACCATCAGATGCAGCTGGAAGTGGACAGCACTATCCGAAATCAGACTCTGAAAGTGGCAGATGCCGTTTCAGACCTGAGCAGGGCAACCGGTGATCTGTCATTGTATTGTAGGTCGAGTCATCGTCTCATTCCGGTCAGTTCTGGTTGTGACAGCGCTGACCTCCTGAAACAGCTTATTACATCCAAGCCGTTGGCTACCGAAACTTCTTCCTACTCATGACTTGCACAGCGCTGTATTCGTTCTTCATTACGTTTCCGCAGTACTGGTTGACGAAATGGACAGCAGCACCTGCCTATCAGACCTCGTTCTACATCGGCGGCTACCTCATCGCGTCTTTAATAGCATGGACTGCTACAAACGGATCGATGTGGTGAGTCATTCCTGGGATCAAATTCAGCTTAATGCCGCAACTGACAATAGCATTAGGTCCACGCATATTCTGATTGCATCCGACTCAGGTGTTGCACTGCACCGTCGGCTTTTGTCCACAGTCATCGGGTTCGTATTTACCACTCTCTACTTCCTCTAGCTATGCTGTTACTTACTCGAATCAGGGCGCCACTATCTTTCTTCTCTGCCAGTGAAATAGGCATCACACTCAACCGGTATGTCTTGAGCCATGGATAAAACTCACGTAGTCATTGCTAACATGTTCTTAGATTTAGTCAAGACATCCAGCTCGTAGACAGGCAGCTTCCGCCTGCCATGCTGTCAATGCTAAACCGTAGGTATCCAGTCACTGCCTCTGTAATGCTTGGCTCACAATTGTTCAGAAACCTTCAAACTCCTTGTTCAGGTCTCCCTGCTATTGACAGCTCAGAAGCTTTTGTCACTTTCGCTTCCCCTCTGCGTGGCTGTCGTTTACTTGGTCCAAAAAGTATATTTGCGCACATCCCGACAGCTGCGCCTGTTAGAGCTAGAGTCCCAGGCAGCTGTGTATTCAAGCTTTCTTGAGTCGGTGAGCAGTCCTCCCTCTTGGTCTATTTTTGTCTCTGCTTTTCCATCCAAGTCTAACACGTAATAGAACGAAGGCGTTTCAACAATCCGCTCCTTTGGTTGGGAGAAGCAGATCGAGGACGAGAACATCTTGTACCTAGACAAGAGCCAACAACCGTCATATGTCCTCTTTTGTTTGCAAAGGTGGCTGAACATTGTCCTAGATTTGATCGTATCTGGGATAGCGATAGGTTTGATTGCCCTTGCTGTTACACTAAAGGGAACGACAACTGCTGGCCAGATCGGTATGGCACTGAACATTGTTCTGCTTGCGAATGCGACACTTCTTGGACTCGTAGAGTCTTGGACAAATCTAGAGGTCTCACTCGGCGCCATGTGAGATTCTTTTTCTTTCCGTCATATCACGATAGTCTTCCCTCTAAGACTTTTGATCCTGAAGTTCAGCCGCCCGTGCTTTTGCTAATACTTCGTCAGTTCCCGATTGAAGCATCTGGAGGCCGAGACGCCGAAAGAGGACAAGCTGCATGAAACTTACATTCCCGATGGTATTTGGCCATCGGCCGGATCAGTCGAAATGGACGATGTCACAGTTGCGTACAAGTAAGGCCAGGATCAAAATCGGATCGATTGACTGAACTGACCTCTCTGTGTAGTTCAGACGCAGTCGCTTTACGTAACGTGACATTGAGCGTTTCGGCAGGCCAGCACGTAGTTGTGTGCGGCCGAACTGGGAGGTAAATCTCATCAGTTGATTGATTTTCAATGCTTTGTATGACCCGTTGGGACCAAGTCTGATTGTTTTCGTAGCGGAAAGAGCACTCTGATGCTTACTCTCCTCCGTCTTTTGGATACAAATTCCGGAACAGTCAAGGTAGATGGTCTTGACCTGAGTATGTTACCGCGTGCTCTGGTACGGCAACAGTGCTTCATCACCGTCGCCCAAGATTCATTCGTCCTAGGCCAAGCCAGTCTCCGCTTCAATCTTGATGTGAGTGTACATGATGAGTATCACGGCCAATATCCTTGAGAGTGCTTTGCTGATCCAGCTTTGATCCAGCCTTCCGCTTCCCTCACAGACGAAAGCATTATTGCAACGCTTGAACGGGTCTCCTTGTGGCAACATTTTGCCCCGGGCACCAACAGAAAAGATTCGCGGATCTTGAACACCTCCATGGAGTCTCTGCCGCCGATGTCTACAGGCCAGTCGCAGCTACTTGCGCTATGCCGGGCAATGCTACAGGCTCAAGTCCTCCATAACCTGTCCACCGAAGCGCATTCCCATTCAACACATGTAAAACCTATCCTCCTACTTGACGAAGCCACATCATCACTCGACCAGGCTACAGAGTCCATCATGCGCCGGATCATTCATGAGGAATTCACTGCGAAGGGACATACCGTCATTGCTATCACACACAGGCTAACTGGCATGGCTGAATACATACGTCCTGGTCAGGACGTCGTCGTTTCTCTTTCACAAGGCAGGATTGACAAGTTCACAGAAGCACAGAATGTCCTCATTTGAGCATGGCTTGAATGCGGTATTACGGCTCTTTTTGTTTCCTCATGTCCAGACAGGCACTTTCAAATGGCGAGGTACCAAATTTCGGCAACACCTGCAGGACTATAATATTAGTTAAAAATCTATTTCCATTCACGGGGTGGGATGGATAGAGATGGCGAACTCTAGAATAGGTAAAAATGTTTTTCATGACCATCTTAAGCCACAAAAACACAGAGAGACGGGAGCCAACGAGCGGATCTGTGCCTACTTAGAATTTTCCAGCAGATTAAAAGTAAGCACCGGAAGGATATGGTGTATAGTAAGTTCGGAGAAGCGAATTATCCATATATCAATGCTTTAACATCTGGGAAGAATTTCGAAGATTTTAGAGTGCAAACACCACTTTGTGGATCATTGTCCTGCCCGGCTTGAAAATGTCCCAAGTAGGTAACAGCCATGATTCATCAACCAAAATATACCGAGATTGCGGAAGCTGATTGTAGTGCGACTGATCCATTGCTATAGAAGATTTACTTAGGGCACCGAAGATTTAAGCACCGTGATCATGTTCCACCATTAACACGCAAGCTATGTAAGCCCTCAGAAACTCAATCCCAAGTTCAGCGGCTCTCTGCCACGCAGTCCCGGACAGCGCTGGCAAAACCTGGTCCGTGATTAAAAACAAGAACAGGTTAGTGGTGATGTAGGTCTCCACCTTTTCACATCTTGTAATGGATTCACCCAGGTCAACGATCAGTTGGTGTGCTGATATGAGTCGGATATCCACCTCGCTGGCTCCACGATCAATTCCCGTTGATGACGCGATCAGTGGAAACTTCTCTTGAAGGAGGAGGCTGAGTTCGTGGGCCCTTTTCTCAAGAGTTGCAGGTCTTTGCACATCAGCTGTGGTGAACGTGTATGCCTGCACGGCCTGCAACCATGAGGCTAGTAGATCTCTCAATTTCTCCTCTGACATCGTCCAAATGCTCTTGCGGGCCGGCTTGCGCACCTCTTCGTGACCGTCTGGGTAGATTATGAGATCGAGGAGACCATGCTTGTCGTATGCCATCGAGCCAGCAAGCTTGTCCAGAAGCAAATCCCTGTCGATTGATGCGCCGTCGAAAGAGAGATATTTCCCCGCTTCGAACTTGAGGCGAGTTGCAGAGGGGGCATGGAGGGTGATCTCCCTCCAGCGTTGGAGCTTCTCACCCGAAAGCCTCAACTGGGCTGTGTCGACCAAGGTAGAGTGGTGTGACTGGTCAAGGATGTCCGTAATCTTGTCTTCGATAGCAGGCGCTTGGGTACTGATCAAAGAGCAGAAGGTTTCGATATCCGTTCCATTCTGATAGCCCAGAATGCCTTCTGCGACTGTCTGTGGTCGATGATCACTCGAACGTATGAGTGCTCCCGGGTGATCCGAGGAAAGGTGAAATGCTGTAATAACACAGCTGCGGGTTCTTCCGCTGTTGTTGCGGTAACGATGATGGACCAAAGAGCCTGCGTTGAATACCACAGTAATGGGTTGTTCAGGGTGTTCCACCTCAACCACTCTGGGAGCATCCCCGGTAATGTCGCACTGGAAGTTGAATACGCTGTCCAGACTCTCATTGGTTATGAAGAGGCTGTCATTCTCGGTTGACCACGGCTGATACCGCTCATTCACACGAACCAGACGGCTTCCCTTCTGCGTGCCTGGCAAGAATGTGAAGTTCTGCCCAGTAGGCCCCTTGGCCGTTCCCTTCTCCCATGCCAGCAGAATCTTGTACTCTTCTCTAAAAGGGGTATTGTCGACGTGGAGCATGTTGTCCTGCGCGTTCACCGAGATTGGTTGCGTGTCTTTGCTGCGGGCGTCGGTCATTCGGATCGGGCCACCCATAACGTAGGACAGCAGCGCAATGAGTAGAGGATGCACAATGGCGTTGTTGTACTCGGGATTTGTGAGGATGTCGGGGTGATCGATTATGTTGGAAAAGGAGTGTAAAAATGCATGGCTTCCGGAATTCATCATTGTCTCAGAATATTTGTCCACGAGCTTGTGAAAAGCGTCCACGTCGATGAGGCCTGCAAATACTGCGCATCCATCCTGTTGCAGCAACTCCACGAGCCTGAAGAAGCGAGCTTCCGTAGAAGTCTTCTTCCAACCCTTCAGTAGGTTTTTGATCAACTGGGTACGGAATTTCTCCTTGGAAAGAGGGTCGGGACCGCCGCGGAACTCGTTGCCTTTAATATCGAGACGTGGGGTTACGGGCGGTGCCAAAATGGAAGCCAACACGTTGGTCCGCTCCTCTTCTATGGTTCTCAGCACCAGACTAACGGGCATGACATGAGGATTCTGGCCCCGGAGATGTTGTGAACTCCATGTTAGAGAGCTCTGTTCCTGTCTTGGAATGACCTTCATGGCTTTCGCGGGAGGTGTTGAGTGAGGCAAAAACTGCCTTGTCCGAGTTCTCTATCCTCTTCTCGACGAAACACACAAAGATGCTAATGGCCGAGATAATTTGTGGAATGGGGAATGCCATGGGAATATCAGAATATCATCTACTCGCATCAAAAGATTGATGGACTCTTGAGTACTTTCTCTCTTTTACGAGACGCAAGCTGACTGGCCCAACTTCCCAGGGTCGTCAACCCTGTTGGCGGTCACCCACGTAACTTCGCAAGAAAAAAATTAATATCCCGAAATCTGCTGCGCCATACTGACACATAGGTGAGTCAATATTCGAATATGTTGGCTGCACAGTGGTACGGTGCCCCAGTCATCATGCAGAAAGGAATAGGGGAGGAATGAGCACCTAGGTAGGTGGGTCCCGACTCAATCTAATGCATGCTGACAGGCACTACTAGTAATTAGTTCGGTATTCGGAGTGACAAAACTGAAAACTTTAGCTGCTGAAACGCGACCGACGAAGCCGTTTAAACTGCAATGGACATCAGGGTTCGCCGCTTGTCATGTGCACTGGGGTCGAATTTGCACAAAAATATCCGAAGACCTACTGAGGACTGCGGCGGCGGCTGTTACGTTTCTGAAATTCTCTATTGTACCTGTTCAGTACTGCCCTGATATTGAGGAGCTCCTTTGACTTGCCCGACCAATGGATTCCTCAAAAAAATATTCACTCGTCAGTCATTGCGATGCCGAGGCCGAAGCGTCCGGAGAGCTACGCCAAAGGGGTGGCATGCGTCTTATCAAGAGAAATCGTGATTGGACTCACATCAGCTCGTACATCCTCCTCGGAATTCTCGCTGCGGTCAGCTGTTTCATCTTCGGATTCGCGACGCGGGGTTTCCTTCATCCACACACCCACGACACGAAGAGTTCGGAAGCTCAGGCCCATGCCCACGCTCACGAACACACCAACTCTAGCTCCCTCCCAGTCACAGCCACTCACGCCTCATCCACGCCACCCCCCATACTACCATCGACGTCTGAGCTACGTTGCGGTAACTCTTCTACCGAAGCGCGGGCAATCGGGTGTGTTTTCGATTTGCTCACCAATAGCTGGATGCCCAAGGTCTGCTCCGACCCGGCGACAGATGACGAATATCGCGCGTGGGTGCTGGATCCGTCACGGGTTCTTGGCTCCTTCGCATTCTACCATGACGAGGGTGCTGAGCATCAAGTAGAATCAGAATCAACACTCTCGAACCTTGTGGGTAGCCACATTTACACAACAACAGAGAATCATGTCGCACACTGCATCTTCCTAGCGCGACGTATGCATCGGCTCATCAACGGAGATATTGCGGCCGTGGCGCACAATACATTTTCGCACACGTTGCATTGTACATCAGCGATCTTGGAAGCTTTGGGGAGCGCAGAGCAGCCCTTGAGAGCGCAAATAGGTTCGACCTTTGATGTCAGCATTGTTACATGTGTGGTCGAGGATCTGAAGAACAAGGAACATACCTAGGCACTTGGTTAGCTGAAAAGAATTCACGACCATTCTACATATTGTTGAAAAATTGGTTTCTTTTAAAATCAGCCTGATAATGGTAGAGACTGAAATCGGTCTGTCAAAGAGATTATTTTCTAAAATTGCAGCTTTGACGGGGCGGATTCTTGCCTTAACACTCAGCATTGTCGAGTTCTGAATACCCATGCAGCTCCTGCACAAACTGATTCGGTTGAAAAGCGCCCGTACGTTTGTCAGCTGGTGTGGGAACGCATTGGTCTCACGAGAGGTGCTTTTAACAGTAGGTGTCCGCGAGGCATACGTAGATCCAGTCACCACAGACGTATCAAGAAAAGGACGAGACATGTTCGTAATAAAGCTCTTAAGTCGACTTGACGGCCCAGTAGTTTTTCATGCTGAACAGATCCAGTATTTGAGCTACATATGTATATCTATGCTCAAAAATCATGAGAAAATCCACGGCAGAAGACCCTGAAGTCTGCTTTTGCTCAACAGAAACTGACTTATTTGTGGATCCCATGTTCCCAAGATGGAGATTCATCTAATGGAATTAGTTAGCAATCTGATAGATAGCAAAGAAACGGTGACACAAAAACGTTTGCGGTTTGCATACTGGTGAAAGGATTGTGCAGGAGTCCAAAAGGACGGGTACTATGTTGCTCCAAGAAGTTGGCCAATTTGGCTTTATTCGCGCAGATGTGAGGTGCATGATGTATGTTGACGGGGTCCGGTTCATTCTCTCTCCATTCGAAGGTCATGAGGGCCATGTCAGCGTGACACAACTCTGACTGACGGAGGCTTTTAGTGAGGTCAGCATCGTACTTCAGTCAATTGGGGACAGTGCAAGGAATAGTATGTAAATAGGCCTACATATCAAGACAGTGATCTGGACCGTAGCGATTAGCTTGTGCTGCCAGTTCCATTCAAAAGGCTCATGCTTGCTTACCCATGTGCACAGGCAATGGTGATCCCGGACCTGGCCGATACTTTTTCTGTATGTCGGGGTAATAGTCTGGAAGCATATACTGTCGGATATATTTCTACGATCTGGTTAGCAAACGGATGATGCGTGGAGGCGAATCTGAGTTGTGATGACGAACAATGCAGTGAAGGTTATGTAGGAAGCTGAAGGTCCCCATAATGCCACCTTCTTCGTCCTCCCATTCCGTCAAAATGCTATCCGGAGTGCTGTGGTTTCGCCATCCGGGCTTTGGAATCCGTAAGTTGAAATCTGGTAATTCATTAGAGTCCCTTTCATCCACGATGTGATATTGACAAGCGTACGTGACATCCATGTCTCGTCCCAGGCGGCGTCCAACTCAGGGCGAGGTTCTCCACGGAACGGACCATGATTACCAAATTGGTCATCGTAAACCTGCACTTCCCACTCAACAACATCGTCTATCCACTCTAGACCGTCTGTCAGGTTCGACTGATCGATGGAATTGCGACGAGGATAAGATACTTACCTTGATGATCATAACGAGGATAGGGTATCATCTGATGATCGTCCATCCCTTCCGACCTTGCCGCGTTGGGCACAATCATCATTAGGAGAACCCCAATGTTGAGTAGCAGCACAAACAAATTTACCATTAAGAAAATAACATTGCGCTGCTTTCGTAGGCGATGCTTCTTGTTATCTTTCTTGCGGCTGAAAACTTCTGGACACTCAGACTCGGAATCATATTCTTCAAGGTCCAAGGAGGATTTCACGCTGCCGTCTATGAGTAAGGCGGCAGACTCCTTGATCGCCATGTTGAGAGAATCCTGAACGAATTAGGATATTTTCAAAGGTAGGACTTAGACGGAGGGTCTGTTGTGTTGACTGTTGGAGACGATGATCATACCGCAGAAGATACTAATTTATTCCTCATTCTGTGCGGGCGACTCATGTGCACCGCAACTGTCGCGCAGATAGCTGAGAATCCGCGACGGGTCCCAACGAGTGACTTTTCCCGGGAGATCGCATTGGTACGCCGTGCCTGAATTTGGAAGGACGCTGGAGGTGTTGGGAGGCGCAGTCGGGACAAGTCCCCATTGGTCAGGTTAGGGTCAAACGGATGGGTCGCAACGAAGCACTTATGCATGCTGACATCCAATTTAAGTCAAGTCACCAACGAATGCCAGCTGACAGGGTGACGTAGTATCCAAAGTGGTTCCTGTAGATGGAGTCTTTGGGCTGCATCTTGAGCTCAGCCTTGCGCACGATGACACTAGGGAGTGAAATGGATCTTGCACGTACTGGCCGGCGCGTCAGCAGGCCCATTGCATTGATTCAGTTGGGAATATTGTAACCAGCTTGTAGTATTTATGTAGTCCTCAGAGTGTCATGAGTCTCGAAGAAGAGGACTGTAGCAATCGTCCAATTTGTTATACCGTGACTTCGAGTATCTTCGACAACCCCTTCAACGTATCGTTCACGAGCCATCTTCGTGTAGTCAAATCTTGCCAGAATGAAGTTCCTTGCAACCACCATGGTGATGTCGTTCCTGGCACTTGGAGCTATCTCGTCTCCTCTGCTTACAGGTATCTCTGCCCTACGGCCGTGAAGTTTTCAACAACTTGCTCACAATGCTTTCCAGCTGAGGTCGCACATGCGAAGTCCATCTCGCCCGATGCCTCGATGACTCGCCGTGATGAAAACACCATCTCTCCGGATGCCTCCATGGCTCGCCGTGACGAAAACACCATCTCTCCGGATGCCTCCATGGCTCGCCGTGATGAAAACACCATCTCTCCGGATGCCTCCATGGCTCGCCGTGACGAAAACACCATCTCTCCGGATGCCTCCATGGCTCGTCGCGGGGAGGAGAGCATTTCCCCTGACGCTTCCATGGCTTAGTGAAAGAGAAAAGCAAGAGACCACCGATTCTGAACGCGACAATTGGATGAGGGGTTTGAAAACTCGACTGCCTACGTAGTGGACCCGTGATTCCATTTCAGAAGGGCCCTTAGCTTGTTTTGATATCTAATTGAGAGATTCGGTGCAGTCCAGTGAGCCACGTGCATATGCTGGAGGGACTGGAGATTGGCGAAATCGGCAAGGACAGATTACTTCCATCAGTCTGTAGCTTTTAGTCGGTTCTAAATGTGATGAGGTCCGCAGGCTTTGCTACTCATATACTGTTTCTTACATGCCTGGTAATTTGGCACGTCTGACATTGTCTGAGCCACCGAGTCAGTAAATGTGTTGGTAGAATTTAAGGCCTCTTTTCACATGTTCTGGTGCTCAAAAGCGGGCATCTCTGTTCCTGGCACAGCGGCACTTTTCAGCACGCACAGTGGTGCTTACTATACAAGCTGGCAACTCCCGAAATCAAACACATACGGCCATAGATGCAGGAAAATACGGGATCCCGTCCGCTCTCCCATAGTCAAGCCTGTAATCGATAGACTTGTCGTCGTCATCGTCTGGGCCTCCCTCCTGCCGTCTACGGAGGACAGCCGGCCGCGCCAGGCCCGGCCTCCGGGGCCTGCCCTCCGTTTTCCAACCATACACAGTGACGCCCGTCCTGCCCGTCTGCTCAGGTCTGGCTACGCCTACCTGGCTATTCTGAGGCATCCGGTGCTATTTGAATGCCCCCTCTATTATGGCGGCCTCTCCTTCTAGTCTGCTTCTGCCCTCGTGTGTCCATCACGGCCTTCGCGCCCGGGCTGCCCGCGGCCCATGTTGTTGGATGGCCAGGCCCTCCTCGTCAGCTAAAGGGGCGCAGCAGGTCCAACAGCTAACGTCCAACTAGCTCGGCTTTGTTTTCTTTTCATTTCCTTATTTTAACTTGTTAGACTGCGGTTTTCTATATATTGTAGATAAACTTACCTGCTATCTATCCATGTTCACACATATCCTAGTGCTCACCAGAATGGTTTAACAGAGCCTCCAGCACTGAAAAGGAGATAGGAATACTAAAAGCTCCATCCCAATCGCAAGTCCGTGACATCAACGCCTCCGCCTGTGAGCAAGTTGTGGCCTTCCAAGCTCGGATACGGCGGCTGCGTCATCACGCACCTTTGGGGTCCTCTTTACACCTCGTCAGGTAATAAAAGTAGACATAGTTATCCGCACTCGGCACAGGACACCCATCTCAAGGCACAAGTGCGAGGGTTCACAACTCGGGTTGGCTCTGCCATGCAACCAACACCATTTCAGACACACCATGCTCACGCCATGAGAACAATTTACGTCGAGGCGTCCTTGCCGATCCGTTCTCGTCACTGCCTCGATCTCTGGCAAACCCTGTCAACTCAGCGCGTATGCACAAATGGCACGATGACCTCGCGATGGTGCCTAGATTCGGTCTTTGACCCTGTCATGTAACCCGCACCATATAGGACACCCTGCATTCACCTATCATGAGGCAGTTGATGGTGGGTCGTTTGGCCATGTGGCCTCGTAAATGCCTCGCCCTCCGGCAAACCTTGTCGATCCAGCGCGTATGCACTCATGGCACGATGGTGCCTTCATTCAGCCGTTGACCTTGTGGGTGGCCCAGGCTGATCGTCGCATCGCGGCGCAGTGTACACTCGGCCCAACCCTATAGGCTGGTATTCCCGGAAATTACGCCTTGCTAGACTTGTGATACTGATTCTGCCTCAAGGTAGCCTGTTTTCGTCGCGTCCAACGAAAGGATGCCTAGAAATCTCCCCGAGGACTGCTCGTCAGTGGCTGTGGATGGCCCTTGCGCGGCCTCCTGACGTCTCACGCAATGATATAGTGTGAATGTAGATGGCGGCTACTACAACAACATGAGTGGCTGCTGGTGCTCTGTCAAGACGGCCAAGAACTATGCATATCTGCCTGCCGAGCCGCAGGAGTATCCTAGGTATGGTGATCTCGATGGTAAACAGCGACTCGACGACGCCACTGCACCAGTGGCAGGATCTCTGTCGCTATTATGAAAAGGCCCGACCCCACCCCCCTCCCAACTTACCAGTCTGGCTGTGATAATTTCATAGCTCCTCTCTACTGCCTGAATTTACTGCCTGACCTATTCTCAGACCGAACCAATCTTTTTGCAACCCGTCATGCCCAGCAAGACTCTCCAAGACAGTCTGTATGAGTCCTTGGGGGAACCATTTTGGAAGAACCATGAAGAAGCGCCCCAGATTCTTCGGTGGGTACGCACTGTCGATGCCATTCACAGCTGGATTGAAGAACCAAAAGAGCATTACGGCCATTTCATGGAACAACACAATCGAGAGACGAAGAACTTCCATCTGCCGGACAATTATATCGACGAGAGATTCGCAGATATCTGCATGTATCTCGATGCTATGGACCCCTATCTTCCGAGTGCGTTAGAGGATGGAACACATGAGGAGCGCCTTAAAGAGTTGACTAGACAGATTACGGATGAGCTTTGGAGCGGCGACCTCGACTGGCTGGAGTTGTTTTCAGAGCTGATCAGTGAGGTGCTTTCGAGTGACGACGGACGGCTTATCGAATTTATTCGGCCAGTTTGTAAACTCACCTACCCTGCCACAGTTGACCAGCACAGACGCTGCGAGCCTGGCAATCTAGTTCCCGGTGGCTGGAAGAAGAAGTCTCTATGGCGACGGTTTCTGTTAGAATGGTTTCTATGGAAAGGGGATATTCGCACAGGAAGAAACGGATGGTACACAGATACATATCACCCCTAGTATAAATAAAAAGGTATACTAACCAAGTTTATATAGTATACTATTTTTTTACTATACTAGCTATTATAACTATATATCTTTATTATATATTACTATTACTATATATTAAAGCTATTATTATACCTCTTTACTACCTAATTAGCTAAAGGGATAATATTTTTATACTTATTTTAAGCCTTTAAAACCTTAACTTTACCCTTAATCTTACCTAAGTATTTACTTAAGCTATATAATACTAATCTTATTATTAGTCTAGCTATTAAGGGATATAATAAAGCCCTAATTAGGGTAAATCTTCTTAAACTTATTAATAAACTATTATTATTAAAGCTTTTTTCCCTTAAAAATAATACCTAGATTAAGGGCTTTACTAGTAGCTATAATAGCTTTAATTATTATCAACTACCATTATAATTAATTACTTTTAAGTATTACCTTCTTTAACTCTAAAAACCTAATTACTAGAAAATTAAATCTTATATATAAATAATTAGTAATTATTACTATAAGCTATTAAATAAGTATCTTATATATTATATCCTACTATTAAACCGGCCTTATTAAAATTTATAATTAGATATAGCTTTACCTATATATATTTACCCTCTTAGATATTAAAATACTAGTTAATTACCCTTAGTATAAACTTATAAAAATATACTATCTCTTACTTATACCTACTTTTAGTAGTAACCTTAGGTTATTAATTAATAAAGTATTAAACCTAGCTTTTTTTAACCTCTAATTTAGCTAGTAATATAGTAACTTATTAAATAGTACTATAACTAGAAGTAAATTTAAACCTTTCCTAGTATAAAATCTATCTTATAATATATCTTTCCTGCTTACTAGAAAACAGGGTATAAAAGGAAAGGGCTTTAAGATCTTATTTTAAATTATACTTACTAGTAGCCTAGTCTAAGAGTATTAATATAAGTATACTATATTTTATTATAACCTGGTTTATAAATAAGCTATTTTTGACTATATTAAATATAATATTATATAAATTCTCCTTAATATAATATTTTAGTATTATAATAATTACTTAAAAGGGCTTATAGGGATTATTAAGGGCTACCTAAAAAATTCTCTTAATATTTCTAAATCGGTATTAGGGTTAATTAGTTACTTGGTAAAAATAGGTAGTAAAGCCTACCTAATTAGTAATATAATATACGGAAACCTTTAGCAGTTAATTCTTTATCTATATATATAAGCGGCTTCTAAATAGCTTTAATAGTTATTAAGGAACGTGTAAGTAAACATAGTGTGTTTGTATGGTGGCTAAGAAGTTTGGGTATCCGAAATAGTGGGGTATCCGAAATGGTGATGCGCTATGGTATATCCCAAAAATCTAGCAGCACTTTGGATGCAAGTTCGCACACTACATTGCAGATACCAACTTCCTAAGGCTTATCCCTCCATTTTGTTAAGCCCACGCCCGGCATGTGCTGCAGGCGATGTCGCCTGAACTTTATTAGTATGCTGCGGTCCGACGATGTGCCTTTTCCGGAAAGCCTGTACAGTGCGAGCGGCGAACGGCGGACCATCGGCATGGAAGGCGGCCATGCTCCATTCTTTGCACTTTAAGGCTTTTTGGGGGAGCACAAGGCCTGGGCAGTTTCCCCTGGGCTTTTGGGCGTACCTGTCCAGCCTCACCTTGCAGTTTGCAGCGCTGCCAAGCAAACCGCTCCGTTTTATCAAAAGAGTCGAACATGGGTCTCGAGATTCGACTGAAGTGGAGCAGATGGGCAGTGGTGGAGGGGCAATGGCCGGGCCACCAGATTGTGGCCATAGTGAGGCAACAGACAAGCGGACATGGGGTAGACGGGTCTTTTGGCTGTTTGCTTTGCTGCCATGTAGGATTGGGGAATCACCCACTCTCGAATTACTGTAGCGTCGAAACCCGTGCAGGTTAGCTGACACGAGTTTCAGTAAGGGACAAGGCCCACTCACTAGATGCACAGAGTAAATTCAACTCTGTCAAAATGTGGGGTGAAATCTTGCCAACGGACGAATACCACCCAAGTCGAGGACCCCTCGAGATAGCGCCCGTGCATGCATTGCGGGAGTGCTTTGTGGCGCTTCATGTCAAAGACGGGCGCACCGTCTGTCATCATGATCATGGGGCCTAATGGTTGATGGTCGAGGTGTCTTCTGTAGGGCCGGGGAAAACCTGAATGAAGTCACTCGATTCTTCTCACCCTGTCTTCTCTGCTGAGGTCGTCCCAGGCTGCAATCTGCGACCCGATCCGCCCATTCATTCGGTCTTCTGAGCGGTCTACCTGTGTAGTCTCTCCCCCGTTCCCACAAATCGCCTTCTCTGTTACTCGACCAATCAGCCAGCCCGCCTGCCAGACTGGCCTGGAGTTCCACCTTCGTCCACAACGAGGTTACAGCATAGACAGGATGATTGGCTGGGCCGACGACAACGTACCTAGCGGGATCCTAAGCATCAAGCATCACTCACGACGACAACACAGTTTCGATTGGCACTGTCCAGCCACCTGCATCCCATGCCTCACACCAACCAGACTCTGTGGCCACCGCCCCCCACACACCGACAACAGCAACATCTCTTCCCTCTCACTCTCTACACAATATACCTGTGTGCATCATCCCTTCTGCTGCACATGTATTTAACAGCGGCGCCGCCCTCTCTGACAGGTCTCCTCTAGCTCTGCCCGCATCTCTTCCTCCCACCCTCTTACCTACTCTTGCGAGAATATCGGTAGCAATCCGTTCCCTAAGGCGCCGGGGAAAATCCAACGGCAAGACCGTCTCCATCTTCACTCTCGGCCTTTGATCCTCATTCAAGGCTTCATTATCATTCATTTTCCTCCCTGTCCTTAACCCACGTCGTTCATTCGACAAATTGTTTGGCCGTATTCTTTGTCGTAAATACCAATTGTGACGCTCCTGGCAACCATGTCCACAAGAGCTTACCAGGGCTCGACGACCAGGCATGTGGGAATTTTCTGAAGTCTTCATGTTTTCGTGAACGTTTCCTTCTGTCTTCACCTCTTCACGACTTTGGTCCTCCTTTGCTTGCCCCTGCTCGTCACGATGCCTCTTCACCTTCTCTTGTTGGCATTCTGCAATCTCTTGTTCCAAATCAAAACTTTCCATCAAGTCCGTCCTCGACGCAGCAGGCCCAATCACAACTCCCATGGAGCAGCAGCACTGATTTTCAAAAACTTGGCCTGCGAGCTGTCGCGGATGGAAGTCTCGTGCGTGAAGCTTGGTCATGGTAAATTCGCTTGAACACACCTGCTCTGGGTATCAAGACTCAAGTGTAGATGCTTGTGTTGTTTCGCATTGAGTCGGAACGTGCAGGGGTCTCTCCCTTTATCGTTCAAGCTTGCTGCCCCCGGACCCCCTATCTCCTATTCTGTTCCGACAGTTAGTGATATTATCACCATGTGGGTTTTCATGGCCTCTGAGATGAAATATCATCTAGCTGACAGCACTGCAGCGGCGGCAGTTTCGATGAACATCGGACAGGTCGCAGCAGTGTCAGAGGCCCGGCTCTGAATTTCGAAAACGCTCTCGCACGGACTGCCTATTCGAACCTGGCGGCTACTCAGGTGGCCCAGCGGCAGCGAGAAATGATGTCGACTCAAATTCAGAGCTTCGATGCGGCATTTGGTGGGCGAATGGTGTCGTCTAGAACCTCAGCCGCTGGCACCTCGGAATCTGCCTGGCTCAACGGCATGGGTGCACAGTTTGCAGCCCACTCAAGTGGACTCAGCGGCGAGCAGCGCATGGCAAATCATGGGAAGGTATGCCTCGAAGCTTCGCGTTGTTATGAGATGGCTGCTGCTGACTCAAGCTGTTAACAGAAGTGACTGAGCTCAGGATACTCCCCCACGGTATCTGGGTTCATCACGTACATTTTTACCGTAAAACAGTCATACTCAACGGAAAGATGTTATTGCGAAGCCCTCTTGGCTCCCTTACCTTCTGTCTGGTTATCCCATAGAACGTTGTTCCATAGAATCTTTCCTATAGGGTTTTTTCCGAAGGAGGCTATTCCATAGAGGGTTATTTCATAGGAAGTTGTCCCATAGGAGGTTATTCCATAAGAGGTTATTCCATAAGAGGTTATTCCATACGAGGTTAGGTATTCTATAAGAGGTTGTCCTATAGGACGTTTTCCCACAGGAAGCTGTCTCACAGGAAGCTGTCCCGTAGGAGGCTGTCGCACTGGAGGCTGTTCTATAGGAGGTGTTCCCTTAGAAGGTTGTTCCCTAGGAGCTCATTCTATCAGAGGTTTGGTAGCGAGCACTGCCCGGGTGATCTACTATACCACAGTAGATACTGTGGCCGCGCAGCAGACACCCGAGCAAAGCTTCCAGTAGCTGAAATGGATTCAGGCCACTGCGCAGTCCTCTCTCTGTGCTACATGGTGCATGATTCCTCGGGGGTCATATGTGGTAGAGAGGCCGACATGAAAATGCAGGGAAGATGGATACTGTAAACGGTTTGTAGCAGTTGTGGTCCAAGCTTGCCGTCGTCACTTTTAGGTTTGTTTGATCCAGACTGGGCGGGTCCTTGCTTGAGCGGGTGGGTACGGGGGAAGTGGAGCTTGGGTGCGTCTTTATCTTATCGATCTAATCAGACCTGCGGGGTTCTTCCCTGCAATGATATCATCGTCAACCCCCACCCCATCCGTTGCCTTTACTTGCCCTCTCAGGATGTGAACATTTGTAATTGGACGGCACGTACACAAATCTTGTATTACTCAGGATCGGTTGATTTGTTCAAGAGTGACCTCATGTTGCATGAGAGCCTGGTCACGTTGATGCATGTCATGTCTCGTTGGCGTTGGCAGGATAATCCTGGGCTCTGGTCCAGAAAGGCCTCAGTTATGTACATCCCCACAAAATGCCCGACGCCTTGAGGGGTTATCTGCAAGCGTTTTAATTGAGCGAGGCCTCACCAGAGACCGTTTCACCAATCACTAGAGTTGATCGACCAGGAGGCAGCCATAAAACGTCTATCACTCAACAACTGGCTGTCATTCAGATGGCACGAACTGGTTCTGGAAGCCTTCGTCCCATGCAGCGGAAGCAGATTGGCTCACAAATGGCTCGTTTGCTTCTGCGCGTTCTGGGGAAGTTCTTGGAGCTCCCTCACAGTCCAGCCTGCACCGCCACAGTTCCCACTCGCGTGGTTCGCTGCGAGTGCTTGGTCACATTCCCAGCGGGAGAGCTTGGGCAACCTCGAGAGGGATCCCAACCCTCTTGTCATTGTCAATGAGCGAGGCATTATTCAAGACTCGTTTAGGAACCATACAGAGACTTCTATTCTCCGGACCATCACAGACGCCTTAGCCGGGTGAACGACTGTAGCCTGGTTGGCGATATCAGACGTGGCGCGTGACCAGGCGAAGAATGGCTGATGCGAGCAGGAGCGTTGATGCCGTCCAAGAACCTGTGGCAGGTGAGCCCGAGACTGTGCCGAGGCATTGGAGTGCTCATGCACGCCCTGAGCAACATTTGCAGCTCAAGATGCAGGGCTGGGGTGAGCTGCTGTGAGACCTTCACCACTCGTCGTCGAGTATCGAGCCAGGCACACTGATGTTGAGGGATATTGTCCCACTTAAAACGACTCACAAGCCACAGTCGTGCCGATTAGGCTCCGCCCTCAGTAGGGGTGGCGTCTTCGATTTGTGGCTTGTGACCCAAGAGCCCCTGGGCGGCCGTTACGTTACCGTACTGGTAAGGCTCTACCCTCAAATGTTCCCTCCCAACGGCGGTCCACTGCGTCTTGCTGCATCCGGCAATGCGCCCTTGGCTGCAGAGGCTCATTTGGCCAGTGAGCAATCGCACCGCGGTTAGATGCAATGCATGGTTCTCCAGAACCTCCGGAAAGGGCCGAGTGGCAATTCTCCGCTAGGCTCAAAATGGCAGTGTAAGCAGAGGAATGCCAGAGAGCTGGTGAAACCATCAACCCCAGGTTTCTCTGACCCCCCACTCTGAATGCCCACCAGAAGCCCCATACCCGAAAAATTGTAGTCTCACATAGCTAGCCATGTTTAATCCGGCCCCAGTGGCGGCTTGTCGGGGCGGGAGTAAAGCAGCTGACTTTTCACAGTGATACATTCTGCGATCTGGTAGGTATGCAATTCTTTACTGCCCAGTCTTTACTCCACAAACTGGTTCCTTCTTTCTTCTTCATCTGAGACTAGCTCGTAGCTAGTCCTTGGAGCCAATCATTGTACATCCCTTCTACAAGGACTGCCACCCTTCCCAGTGAGGGCCGTGTGCCACCTTCCAGAACATTTCCATGGCCTGCATGAGAGGTGTGTGTAATGTTGGCGTGGCTTGCCATCCACATCCAGACAGCAAGATGCCTAGATCGCCACAACATCCTCCCTCTCAACATTTGTACCCGGGAGCCGCATGTGTCCAAGGCTTGCATGCTCATCTCCCGGTGATTCGCAGGTTTTCGCGTTCCCCAATGGCGGCCTCCTTCTCCCCTGATGGCTTACAGGTCATGATCTCTGATCTGCAGGGACTACACGTTGTAGTCCCATCCTACATGTCGTAGCCCGTCCTACATGTCGTAGCCCCTGCTACACCCCTGCCTGCCAAATCTGCGATCCCTGGTAAACGGGGCCTACGTCTGGTAACCCTGCTACACACCTCATGAAATCTGATCCCCGGTCCAGACGGCCCACATGATTGTGTTCCCCGGTCCCCCTCTACATTGAGCTGTACGATTCAATCACCCCCTTTATTTTGCAAGTCTGGAGGCACAGCCTGCAGCAGACTGGGCTTGGAAGGGCGCCTGGCAACAGGAAAAGCGACCAGCGGTGGCGGGAATAGACTACGAACGACAGGGATGGGATACAACTCGCATCAGCCAAGCACAGGCAATTGTTGCTTCTCAGCAACACCCGCACGAACTGCCCAAGCCTCTCGGGGTCCCTACTGGCTGTCCGTCAGAGTATGTATCAAAGACTGCCTCCATACCTGAGGTCCGTGGCATTCAAAAGGCTCATCTTTCCCACGCGAACATGGACGCGACTTGCAACTGGTTCTGTACCCATAATAGCAACCAGCTGTCCCAAAACATTTTTCCTTCAGCTTTCTCGGTGTAGATGTGTACCCTGGGAGTTCGCGATCCCCCTTCCGCCTCAAAGCACTGCTGCTGCCCTCGATCACTCCTCTGCGGACAAGTTCCCGTCTCTGAACCATGTCTTCGACTCTAGCCAACGCCGGCTCGTCTTCATCATGGTAGGTCAGGGATCCTCTTCAGTCATTCTCTTCCCCGATCCCTTTACCTCCTCTGCTTCAACCTCTCACATCATATCACCTCCTTTATTGTCGCCTCCCAGTGTCCTGAACCGGGCTCAGGATGGAACCCAGTGTCGAGATGCCAAGCGGTGGTTACATTTTCAAATTTCCCCTCAAGTGAACACCCAATTTCTCTGTTTACCTGAGAGATCACAGCCAGGATATATCTTGCCGCATTTGGTTTGGCTGGTACCAGTTCTGGGTGCTGGTCTTGTTCCGGTGCCAGTGCTTGTACTGGTATTGACTTTTGAGGAACTCTCAAGCTTTGTGTAAGACACTGGCACAGAGTTCCTGGAGCCTACCGCCTTTGGCATGTGGTCACTGACGATTGAGAACATCCGCGCCTGGGAAAGGTTCGGTACTGGCCCCAGGTACCCATGCTGGCGGCGACACTGACCACTGTTCTCCGAGTGCGGTATTTCCTTGAGTCCTTCAGAACCATCGATTTCATCTCAGTTGGCCGCCGTAGAGATTGCCGATCAGGCTGAACTGACACGAACAGCAGTCATGCCAGTGTAGCCCCTGATGTTGCCCCGTCGACAGACAGCCGGAAGCAGCAAGGCAAACTTGACCAGCCAGGTTGCTCCGCAGCCCCCGAGTGCGAAAATCTGATTGCCGATAACTCTTCGCATGCCCATCAAGACCGTCCACCCGGATCTGCTGGGGCCAAGCCGCCTGGGGAGGATGATCTTCGTGGTGTTGGTGCACAGTTTGACGCGTACCACGAGGAGATCATTGATCGCCACTGTATTTTTACTTAGAGCGGCCCATCGCGAGGAAATCGTGGCCTGACGGCTATTCCGAGGTGAGTCCAACATTTCGTTGCAGAAATGTAAGAACTGATTAAAGTGACCATTCCTTTACAGATCCTCTTGAGCTTAGTCCCGACTGGCTGGGCTTGGTTGTGGGGTCGGTAAGCTTAGGTTCGGAACGGACCGAGCGAACTGAACCGCCACGGCGTTCGTGGCCTGCGGGAGCTAATCCCTGCTCAGCCATGTAGTCGCACCCCAGACTTGCCTCAAGCTGTCAGGGACCGGGCTCTCTTTCACCCCAGCAAGAAGGTCATCTCAGGTTGCATGAGGACTATAGAGTCCAGAACTTTTGTCAGTTTCTAGACAGTACGCTCGTTTGCATGGAAGGGAGCGCCGGCGTTTTCTACTCATGTCTTCAAGAATCATCGGCGCGTCGGTGGATCAAATCCCCCACTTGGGCATGTATGATTAGTAGAGGTGTTCACATAGGAAATCTTGACTCATTTTGTTGTGACATTGAAGGAATTGTAGCCCAAAGATATCGTGTCGTGACCGGAAGATAACTAAAAACGGCGGATTGCCAATGCCGGTTTCTCCGATCAATTGGTCCCTGATGAATTCCTCCGGCACGACATCGGATCTTACACCGACCTTAGCCGCCGTGTATCTCGGCACGCTGAGCAATCCAATTCGCGCAAGGGCGCAAGGCGCATTAGACACTGTTCTGTATTTTTCTGCTTTACATGCAGATGAATAGGTGTTTATGAGAAAACACTCTACTTCATTTCTAGTAATCCTGTGAGCTCTTCCGCCCTGACATCGGCTCAAGCACCCTGTCTCTGCAACACCATCAAGATGAGCAAGATCGAGAGTGTCCTCACAGACAAGGCCCCCAAGCCACTACCACAGTTCTCACAGGCGATCAAGTACAATGGCCTGGTTTTCTGCTCAGGCAACATCGGACTGGACCCCGCGACATCCATAGCCGTCGAGGGGACTGTCAAGGACAGGACGGTAATGTCTATGTCTACCCCATAAATTCAACATAAACCAGGAGCTAATGGTCATCGCAGAGGCAAGCCCTGAAGAACCTTGAAGCTGTCCTTGAGGCATCTGGCAGCAGCAAGAGAAATGTGCTCAAGGTTAATATCTTCATCACTACGATGGACGACTTCGCCACGATGAACGAGGCATACGATGAATTCTTCTCCTTCGAGCCGAAGCCTGTAAGCCGAGTTGCATTTGTTGAGCGGGCATTACACTAAGTTGCTCCATTGCAGGCCCGGACTTGTGTTGCGGTCAAGCAGCTGCCGTTCAACACCGATGTTGAGATTGAGTGCACAGCGTATTTGAACTAGCCACGCCCCGATTGTGTTGTGCTATCGGAAGCTGAAACTATGACAGGGTATTGCCGGGTTCATCCAAGCTTTAAACAGCGTCGGGAATGAGTAAATAAGCGTAGATGAAGCGCAAGAAATTGATGGAGGCCATATCAGGTACCACGTGGGACAAGGGGAAAGATGCAGGGTAGACAGGGGTAGTGTCAGAATCTCAGGGGTCCCGCTGTCCCTTGCATACGAAGTAAACCCCCCCCCTGGTCTGCATGCATGGCTTGTATACACAACTCAAGTTTTTTATACTACTAATTCTACTATAACTCCCTTAAATCTTTATTAAAAACTATAAAAAAGTACTACTATATTCTTTATAAGATTTTCTATTTATTAATAATTTAAAAAAAAATTATTATCTACCTTTTTTATTTTATATAAAAAAAATATTTTTATTTAATAAAATTATTTAAAAATTAATACTTTATAAAGAATTTTATAAGAAGCTTAACAGTATTTTTTTATAGTTTTTAATAAAGATTTAAGGGAGTTATAGTAGAATTAGTAGTGTAAAAAACTTAAGTTGTGCGCGCAAGCCATACGTGCAGACCAGGGGGGGGGGTTTACTTCGTATGCAAGGGACAGCGCGTGGCCTAGACCCTTCTGATCTAAGATCCAGCAGTACCCAAAATGTGATTGACGTAATGCGCGACGCATTGAATTCCATCTACTGGCTTAAATTTCCATCCGTCTTACAATCGCAATTTTTTTAACCTGACACAATTCCGCGTGTGAATATCTTGACCCTCACGACCCAGCGATGAGATGACCTCAACTACCCAGATGCGCATACTGCGCACCTCATTACGAGCCCCTCCATCCCAGCTGCTATTGCGCCCAGGTTATCACTGCCTGCACACGCCGCTCAGCCAGCCTCGCGCGCAGCAACCAAAATGCCGATCGCGACATTTCTCAACGTCGCCGCACGCCCGCCAGCAGTCCCAGAGGGCCACGGCAGACCTCGCAGCAGAGAAAGCTGACCGCGACTGCGTCCAGCCGGCACAAACCACCTCCCCAACAGCCGCGAACCCACCCGCCTCGACGCGCCCTCCCCCGCTGAGCCTGCCGGCCCGCGACCCGGCCGCCAGCACCTTCTCGCACCTCTTCGCGACGGGCAAGGCATACCTGACCTTCTACAAGACGGGCTTCAAGCAGATCTACATCAACACGCGGCTGGTGTGGTCCCTCGGCTCGGCCTCGGGCATCCCGCCCGACGGCACCCCGCCTACAGGCCACCATCCTACAGCATCGCCGCCGACGCTCCGCCCGGCGGCGACGACGCGCTCCACAGAACTCCTGAAGCGGAGGTGGCGCCACGACATGAGGCGCGTGCCGCTCTTCGCGCTCATGTTCATAGTCTGCGGCGAGTTCACACCCCTCGTCGTCCTCGCGCTGCCGGACGTCGTCCCGATGACGTGCCGCATCCCGCGGCAGATCGAGAAGCTGAGGCGCGCGACAGAGGCGCGGCGGCTGGATTCGTCCAGGCGGATACGGGAGAAGATGAGGAGGGGGAGCGAGGCTGGCGGGACCGGCGTTGGTGAGGGCTCCGTCCCCTCCCGCGCCGAGGTCACCGCCCACATCGCGCGCTCGGTGAACCTCATCTCGCCCCTGTGGGACCGCCTGCCCCTGCCGGACGCCGCAGTCGCCCTGCTCGCCTCGCGCAGGGTGCGCGCCCACGTCGCGTACCTGCTCCGGGACGGCCACCTCCTCTCACAGGCCGGCGGCGTGCCCGCGCTCGAGGACGAGGAGGTCGCGCTGGCCTGCGAGGACCGCGGCCTGCCCGTAGTGGACAGGTCGGCTGCTGCGCTGCGGGAGTCGCTGGGGCGGTGGGTGGCCCTGGCCGGCGAGGAGGTTGATGATCATGATACCGGGAGCCCGTGGAGCCCTGAGGCAGTGGCCCGGAGGGAGGCGCTCGTGGTGTCGTTGCTGGCGGCGACGAAGTGGCCGCTGGAGAGGCAGGAGCTTGAGGCACTGGCCAGCAAGATAGAATGGTAGACAGCTCACGCGAGAAGATGTTGGGGCGCGGCTTGTACCAAGTGTCCCGGCAGGTGTGCATGTATAGATAGATACGTTTGGTTGCTAGATCACAAGCGTACATACTCCGCTTCATCTTTCCGCTCACGCAAGATACAGAGATGATAGGTCTTGGGGCCAAGACGAATGTACAGGGTCTCAATTATCTATTCACACGCACAAGAAGCCCTTGCCTCTGTTCTAGCTTTCCCTGTCCGTAAAGCTCTGTGGTCAAACTCTGTTCCAATACTCCTTCTCACATGAACCCCCTGGTTCGATGAGTCTTCGCAAACGCGGAATTCGGCCTGCTATGGCTATCATTGTCTCTCGTACCTTCTAAACATCATACTCAAAATCAAATAACAGCATTCAGGCCCATCATTTTGCTCGTCATGGCATGCCCGCTCGGGGCTAAACCGTTCATTGCCTGATCCTGGCAAGCGTGTCCATGATGTTCTGCACGTCACGGGCGGGATCCGATGATCCTGCGGCAGGCGGAACAGCTGGTCCGCGGGGAGCCTGGGGATAAGCAGGCGAAGGATAGCCTGGCATGCCAGGAACACCCATTGCGGGCGGCGTGTTGGTAGCGGAGGCTGCGGTGAGGTTACCGATCAAAGCGTTAAGGTCAACCCCAGCACTTGGGGCCGCTGGGGCTGCCATTGGATGAGCAGGATGCATGGCCGGAGCCGGTGTTTGTGGCTGAGACTGCTGGATGGTGTTAATGATGGTCTGGAGAGTCGCGCTGTCGACATTGCCCATCTGACCGAGTTGAGCCATGATAGTCGTCAGGTCTGGGGCGGCCGCCGGATACTGCTGCGCCGGTGGTGGAGGCTGCTGGTAGGCACCATACGGTGCCGGCGCCCCGTAGGGCTGTGGCGGGTAGCTGGGTTGAGGCGGATAGGCTGGCTGCGAGGCGACGGAGCCCTTGGCACGCAAGACCAGCTGGGCTGCGATCGGCGGATCCAGCTCTTGGTACTGATCGAAACGGACATTGCTTCCGGCAGAGCGATCGAACACCTGGAGTGAGATCTTCGCGGTCGTCTGGGCGCGCATGTCCAGCTCGACAACAGCATGGACCCCTTCAAGGACCTGCCGCTGGATGACTTGATCTCGGGGGAACCGAGGGTTTAGGAACATGGCAGTCACCCTAAGACGCGCATCCAGAAACGCCCTCTGCACCCACTCAACAAAGTCCTTGTGGACATCCTGCATCAGGAGAATCTGAACGTCGGGCACGTCGTTTCCGTAGCGACGAGGTATGTCGAGGTTGTCGCTCCCCTGGCGGGACCGACCATAGGGACTTGGGCTCCGACGCCTGTATGCATCATGCCCGTGTCTCCCATAAACGTCTGGAGAACGTGACCGTTTTCGGTTGAAGGAGTCATGATGGCCACCACCGCGGTCGCGATTGTAAGAGTCCTGTCTCCCGCGGTGATCACCACGTCTGGGTGGAGACGGTGACCGACCAGGGCGATAGTCGTCCCCACGAGAACGGCGGCTGTCACGTCCGTCATATCGGTCGGCACCCTTTCCACCTCGATCACGATTTTTGCGGTCAGGAGAGTGGTCGCGATCCTTTTTTGACTTCTGGGTCTTGGAGACCTCAAGATCTGGATCAAATTAGCGAGGGTACATCGCAGCAGCGGGGCCGAACAACATACTGATCTTGCGACCCTTGACCTCGGCTCCCTGAAGAGCATTCATGGCGGCCTGAGCATCGGTACTTGTGTGGTACTGGACGAAGCCGTAGGCAGACTTGAGAGAAATCTGAGCCAGCCGACCGTACTGGTGGAACAACTCAAACACATCTCGCTTGGATACTCTCTCCTGGGACAAGTTTCCTGCGAGCCCTGTCAGCGACAACACTCGCCGCATAGGGTCTGATGGAGATACTCACCAATAAATATTCGAGAGCCGTCAGGAAAGCGTTCCCACTTGGCTTCAGACATATGCTTTCGCTCGTCTGCCAGGAACTCGTCATATGTCTGCTGCAGTCCGGCTCCATTGTTCGCAGGGGCTTGGGAGGGAGCGGTGCCAGGTGGATAGGCATTAGGGTATGAGGCAAAAGAGGGAGTGGGGTTGTAATTGGGAGGCTGCGACATGGGGGCACCTGGCGCACCGTTCGGGGTGCTGAAGGCGGGCTGGGATGGGTTGGCAGCGGGCGCAGATGAGTAAGGAGGGGCAGTGGGCAAAGAATCATGGTGGTAGGGGGCCTGGGAGTAGGTCTGCTGGGACTGCTCCTGGGTCAGGGAGGGCTTGGGAGGGAGGGAAGGCAGGTCTACATCCATGGAGGGAGGTGACTGGGTCTGAAGGGATGCGGATGGCTTGGCAGGCGGCTGCTCGGATGAAGCCGCAGCCTCGGCTTTGGCAGTGATCTCATCGACAAGTTTCTGGATATCAATGGCAGTGGCATCGGAATCACCTCCCGTGTTCATGTCGACGTCCTCGGGCTGGACGCCGGGCTGCTGCTCTTCGCTGGGGGCAGCCTTGTCTAGCTTATCGGGGTCTACCTTGTCGGGATCGGGAGATGCCACCGACTGCTGGGGCTGCTGGGGTAGGCTGGCAGGGTCGCTGGCGGAGGCATCTGGGAGGGCCTCTTGGGCTGCTGAGGCAGGTGCAGGCTGGTGATCGCTCTCTTGGGGGACGAGGGCGTCTTGGGCCGTGTCTGCGGCGTGGGATGATGGCTGGGAGGCTTGGGCGGGCACGCCGCGGGCGGTGGGATCAGCAGAGACTATTTGGGCGGCAGACTGCTCTGGTACACCTGCAAGCTGCTCGGAAATGTTCATGGATTCTGGCGTCTCTGTTACATCTTCATGTTGTGGTTGTTGAGCCTCTCCTTCCACATCTGCGACATCGGCCTGTTCCTTGGGAGAATCAAAGGTTCTCGCATAGTCATCGTTCTCCGGCTCGAGGCCGGCTGTCTCCTCCTGCTGCTGGTGTTCCTGCTCTTGACCACCCCCATCCTCGTCGTACGCATCGAAGCTATCGTCGTCGGCTATGCTGACGTCTTGCGACTGGGCATCGTTGCCGTCCGAGTCGGGTGGGCCCGCGGCAGCAGCAGCAGCAGCATCGAGGCTCTGCTGGGGCGGGTCTTGGATCGGAGCCATGGCTGCAGCAGCCGTGCGGAAGGTGGACAGTTCGAGAGGGACTACGTCTGGGTCTTCAGCCCGATCCTGGAGTTCTGGGAGGACCTGTGGGAGAGTGTATGTGTTATGCAGCGGGCGCGGCGAGACGGGGCTGAGGTTGGCGACAGCCTCAAGCTTGGGGCTCTCGTTGTCTGTCATCAAGGGAGCGCGCAGCGCAAGCAGGGCAGATGGCCGGGATTGGCGTCAAGGGATCTCAGAGAGCTGCTAAAGGCTGCAGAAGACGAATACCATGATGATGGGGGACTTGGGGTGGGGTTGGAAGGGCGACTGGTGTTGATTCAAGCTGTCGTAAGTGAAGTGGAATGGATGTCCACTGGGAGGAGGAGGAAGCTGCGGACGGGGAAACAGATGCTGCGCGCCAGCTTTGCTAAATGCTAAGCGGTAGAGTTTGCGCTAAAGTGGGGGAGGGGAACCTTGAAAGTTTGAGGGAACTGCGCGCCAACGCGCCCGGGCAGGCGGCGCTCGGCGAACGGTCGCCTTGTTCAACTCTGGTGCCTAAACCGTCTCTCTTACCTGCTGTGAGGCAAGGCAAACTATTGAGAAAATCTGCCAATTGGCTAGAAGTTACTTTTTGGGAAACGTCCAGACTCAACGGCTGACCGCAAGAAGGACGATGCGCACGGCGGAGTGCGCATCTGGAACAAGCATCGGATTCAACCAGTTGAAAACGTCACAGAAGTGGACGAAGCTGGGCTCTTTGTCAAGCTAAACTGAAAGGGTCCAGACTCTTCCCGTTTCTTCTCTTCTTGCGGCTCAAGACCAAGCTCTGTTCCTCGCGAATGACTAAGCCCAAACATCAAGCATCTTTTGTCGATCGACTTGAACGGGGGCGAATTACATGCATGCATTGGTACCGTCTGCGATGATACGGTCTTGACTTCCGCTTTCAAACCCAGCGAACCGGATGGCCTTCGTTCGGGCCTTGTACGATGATTCCACGATGATGACGAGATCCCTCATGAGGCTTCCTTTTCTCACACACCAGCCTCTGCCCTTTTCCTCGTTCATACAACTGGCGCCATGGAAGAGGTTTGCAAGATATCAGGCTTTTGATGCCTCATTTGACCCCGATGACCTGGCAGAAGCCAGGAGATGGCGTCAAGGCTTCAGCGAGGCTGCCCTACCCAAGGGCACCACGACCTTTGCCAGGTCGAGTGGTCCGGGTGGGCAACACGTGAACAAGTGCGTCTCACTCAACCTAGAAGCCACTCAACCAGATGGTCAGTCCCTGGTTCATCCACTGACATGCTATACACATCGCAGGACCGAGACAAAGGCTATCACCACCTGGACCGTGTCGGAACTGAGCCAGGTCGTGCCGAAGCTCATGCGTCCTCTGTTGCGCTCCTCCAAGAATTATGTGAAGGGCAAGGACTGCATCTCGTTTCAGGCACAGACAAAGCGTGACAGGAACGCAAACGCCGAGGAGAACCGGGCCAAGCTGCTGGAAGAGCTGCACAAGATGTACAGTGACGCTGTGCCCGGTGACACAAGCGTCGAGAAGGTGCAAAAGCACAAGGCATTGTAAGCCACACTCTTCGGTCCAGAAACAATCACAGACTACTGAACGCCGACCAGGGAAAAGTCTTTCCGGGAGTCCAGGCTGAGGGCGAAGAAATATCAAAGCTCGAAGAAGCAATCCAGGAAAGGAGGCTCCGAGTAGGAGACAGCCTCGGCTCCAGACGAGTGAATCACCGGTGACTGTTTGGATGGATAGGTCGGTCGGTCTAGCCCCTCCGATGCATTAGATGGTTGTTAGTTCAGACCAAGACGCTAGGATGGAAGCTCTCGATAGGGTCCAGGGTCCAGCTTTGACGGTCAGTTGACCGGGCAGACAGCTTCTGGGAATGATACCGTAGCATGCCCAGGTGCCTGATGGCGGGTCTGTCGCATCAAAAACCAAACACGAAGAATTGAAGAAGTGCGCAGCTAGCTATAGAAGATCGTAATGGTCTACCTCGAGGAAGGGGTTTATGGCCGTTGGATGCGGTGGTGCCGATTCCTTCATCGCACCGCAGCCGAGAATCAATCGCATTTTCTCGATGATTGGCTGATTGGCTCGTGAAAGTGAGGGGCAGCGGTACTACAGATTGATAGCCTAGATAGATGTCTGCTCTGCAGCTGATGGCGATCTCACGTCAAGGCAATTGTGAACTCGAATTCAACACGACACGACGCACCAACGACAAACATCTCTGGCATTTCTCTCTCAAGGCCTGACGCCACACCTCCCGCGATCCACTGCTAGCATATGACTCCGGTAAATGCGGATAACAAGAATCGCATTTTTTTCTCCTTCTTCTATAGCCAACGAAAAGCCCAGCCCAGGCTCCCAAGGCCATCCCAGCCCGACTCAATCGCCTTCTCCCGGGATAAAATAATACGGAGACGCTGACCCACATCCTCCTGGGGCCTGGCCACTTGTTTCTGCAGGACCCTGAGACCGCGCAATCTCTCCCTCTCAGGAGATATTGACGACAACGACGACAACAACAGAGACAATAACGACCAGAGTCATCACCAGTAAACTGCAGGCCATTTGTCATCATTGCACCGATCCCAGCGACCAAGCGACAGCCTCGCCCATCGCCTGACGACGACCTCAATTGCGGGGCACGACCCAGACCGGTCTCTCTTTACTCTGCCGCGTCCGTGGAGCTCACACCGACAGACCGACAGTCCGGTAGAGAGACATACACACATACACACGCACCCACGCGCGCACAACGCACGCGCACAAGCAGACACATCTACACGCACATACACACAGGATGGCGGCAGCGGTCCAACAAGCCGGTGCCAATGCCGGACAACAACCTCAGGTCCAACCATGCAGGTATAAAGTCGGCAAGACACTAGGCGCAGGGTCATACTCGGTGGTTAAGGAGTGCGTGCACATCGACACAGGGCGGTACTATGCCGCAAAGGTCATCAACAAGAGGTTGATGTCGGGGAGGGAACACATGGTGCGCAGGAATCCGTCCTCCTCCTCCTCCTCCTCCTCCTCCTTCTTCCCACCCCACCTCGCGTCCGGATGATACTGACACGCCCGGCCGCCCGGCCGCCTCGCAGGTCCGCAACGAGATAGCCGTGCTCAAGAAGGTCTCGATGGGCCATCAGAATATCCTGACGCTCGTCGACTACTTCGAGACGATGAACAACCTGTACCTGGTGACGGACCTGGCGCTGGGCGGCGAGCTGTTCGACCGCATCTGCCGCAAGGGGTCGTACTACGAGGCGGACGCGGCGGACCTGGTGCGCGCGACGCTGTCGGCGGTGGCCTACCTGCACGACCACGGCATCGTGCACCGCGACCTCAAGCCCGAGAACCTGCTGTTCCGCACGCCCGAGGACAACGCGGACCTGCTCATCGCCGACTTTGGGCTCAGCCG
Organism: Diaporthe citriasiana; assembly: GCA_014872975.1. Lineage (NCBI taxonomy): Eukaryota > Fungi > Ascomycota > Sordariomycetes > Diaporthales > Diaporthaceae > Diaporthe > Diaporthe citriasiana. The sequence continues at coordinate 287,522 of JADAZS010000033.1, read as the reverse complement.
CGTCATGGACGAGGAGCAGTTCCACGTGCTGACCACGACCTGCGGCACGCCGGGCTACATGGCCCCCGAGATCTTCAAGAAGTCGGGCCACGGCAAGCCCGTCGACCTGTGGGCGCTGGGCGTCATCACCTACTTCCTTCTGTGCGGCTACACCCCCTTCGACCGCGACAGCGACTTCGAGGAGATGCAGGCCATCCTCAACGCCGACTACAGCTTCACCCCCGTCGACTACTGGCGCGGCGTCTCCGACGGCGCAAAGGACTTCATCCGCCGCTGCCTGACCATCGACCCGGCCCGCCGCATGACCGCCCACGAGGCCCTGCAGCACCCCTTCGTCGTCGGCTTCATGACGGGCGACGGCTCCGACAAGGGCGCCAACCTGCTGCCCACCGTCAAGAAGAACTTCAACGCCCGCCGCACCCTGCACGCAGCCATCGACACCGTGAGGGCCATCAACAAGCTCCGCGAGGGCCAGGCCGCCGCCGGCCTGATGGACGGCGCCAAGAGCCAGGAGCCAGCGAGGGGGGGAGCAGCCGCCGCGGCCGCTGGCGGCGCCAAGAAGGAGGACAGCGGCGTCAGCATGGTGAGCGGCCGTAACAATGACTCGGGCTACGCCACGCAGCCCGATGGGGACGTCGCTATGAGCGAGGCCCCGCCGCTGGCGGCGAACCAGGTGCCGGTGAGTTTGAGACCCGGCATGGAGGTGAACAAGATTGTGGAGACGTCTAAAGGGCTGTGGACACCGCCCAGGAGATGAGGAGGGAAGAATAGTGAAGCCGGTGGGCTGACGGGCTGTGAGGTGATGGAACAGCAGCAGAGGGATGGAGATGGGGCTGGGGAGGAGGAGAAGAGCTGCAGCGTTTTCAAAGAGATGAATTCATTTCATGATATCCGAATGTATCAAGCCTATACGATGCATTTTTTTTTTCTTGGTATATATCTGGGTAGACGGGACAACTCAACGCGTGAACATGTTCAACCTGGGGGCCAGGAGTTATGCAGCACAGCCAATATGGGAGCTGGTAGAGACATGCGGTATTCAATCATTAGGTCAAATCGGTGCAACGGGTTAGCGAAGTATCAAATTTGCTGCCACCACGACTTACATATTCGATGTCATTGTAAGAGGGACAAAGTTGGCGACCGTCAGCTACGGGCAGACATCCACGGTCCCATCAGCCCCACATTCGACAAGTGTCCCGTGTCAGTCAAGACCTAAACAGCACGTCCAAGTCCTTCATAAGGAGATGTGGCTGTTTGGATGTCCACTACAAGGTCACGCCATCCACAGATAAACCACCTGGGTAGTGCTCTTGCAGTATGGAGCGAATCACAATGATCCACGCTAAGAACTCCAGCAATTAAAATCGTTTTACTTAATATGACTGACAAAAAGTAGGAAATGGATTCTTGGGCGTGTGATTTTCTTGGACCCGGATCCGATGGTGGCTCTCATGGCTATGGCTGATAGCGGTCAACACCCCGGGCACATTGGCGGTATTTTTACTCGGCGAGCACCAGGTTGACGGACAGACAAGGCTGAAACTAGGTTTGACTTTTGTGGTTTACTCGTCAAGGGACTGAAAACTGCAACGAACAACCATTAATTGCTAGGTGAGATGACGAGATTTTGTCACACCTATGTGTTTTGGAATCAGCAAGACTTCAGAATTATGAGAGTAGGTTGTCAAGCCGTAGCACACCATCATCGACGTTGACAAGACCGAATATTCTGGTCTCATCGAAGGCATGAATTATGTAAATGGTTGGACCGACCTGGGATATGCAATCTGGGTCGAATATATACGAGCTGTGTTGGACCCGCTTCATCCTCATAAAAGCGTGTCGAGGCAAGAAAAGCCACGAAATGGTTTTCAGTATGTGGCTGGAACAGCATTAAATGAATCACCTAGAGTTGCTCCCAAAATGAATTTACTAGTAAGTGAAAAGCAGCACGCCTTTCTGTTTTGCTCTTCTTTACCATGGAAATAGTGGACTGGGTGCACACAACAGTCATAAGGCGCCCATTTGGGAATATTGGGAGGCATCTTGAATGCCAAGATCCTTGCTCTGTAAATAGCGTATATGATACCTTGTCCAGGCCACATATCATCCCTTCGAACAATCCCACTGCAGCTTACAGTCCCGAGACTTCGATTCTAATACATCCCAGAGTATACGATCTCCATCTCGCTGGCTTGGTGGCCCAAGCAAGGCCCAAGTAGGAGTCACATGAGGCTGAAGACCAGTTCATGGCAAGGGCAGGGGTGTCAGAATAGTTGCGAGCCCATGGAGAGGACTATCGGGAGGAGTGAGAATGGAGATGGTAATTTTCACGTTATGGGTTGCGGCCTGTTCTGGCATCCTTTGTGCCACATCATTTATGCTGGAGGCTGGCTCGTGGATTTAGAATCATTCCTTCTTGTTGATCTGGATCCAGTCGAAGGTGCACACACACGGATACTCGCATATGAGAGAATCGAAGATGGGGACTGCGAATATTCTCCAACTCTAGACCGCAAGGCATGCAGGTATTCAAAATAAAACGTGTCTTAGCGTAGCATTATTTTCCCACGGCATAACAAGGTCTCGAGATCTGTGCACAAGTCACAAGAACTTAAACCCTCCTTCACAGCCAGGGCTTTCACCAGCAACATCAGCTCAGCTCAGGCCAGGCCAAACCAGCCCCAAGCAACGCTCAAGCCACAAGCTTGGCGGTCTCAAAACCAAGCCCTGGCGGTAGTCCCATCGTTATGGTCGAAGCCACGAGGCCAAGGCCGACCACAGCTTTCAACCCCAGATTCGCCCACAGCAACTTAAAAGACACCTAGATAGGTTATCAGGAACCCGTCCATACCCGTGCCGTGTAAATTATGGGATAAGGCAGGGCTGCGGGAACGCGCCCCACCTCTCATCAAAACGCTCGTCCGGGGGGTTCAAGGAAGCCGGTTCCCCAGGGGAAGAACATTTGGTGAACGGGCAGTCCGGGGCCGGGAAAGACGGCAAGTCCGCCTGTTGAGCTTGGGCTGAACTCGACACCCGCCCTGCCGCCCTGCCGCCTGAGGAAGCTCGCCGAGATCCGCCCACGCCTGAGGGCTTGGGAGCCCACAAAAGTGGCGTACATTGCACGCTGAGGTTCTGCTTTTCCCTGTTCCCGAAAGCAGCAAGCAATTTTGGGGGACTCAATCGCGCTCGGTCCCTCGGCCTCTACTGATCTCTGGTCACCGATCGCGTGGTTCACTCGCCGCGCCGCAGGGAGGAAGGCCGGCGCCGAAAAGGAAGACTTCCGGGCGGTCCCACCAGACAGGAGAGCGAGCGAGGAGATCGAAATGCACAAGCTTGTCGCGCCCGGCGGTGGTCCGACGAATCCGAACAGCGAGATGACCGGACTGCCTGGGCCCTCGCACAATAAGGTTGAGTCTTTGGCGCGATGTTGGCTCATCTGCCCTGTCTGCCCCTGGCCAGCAGCTGCAGCTAATAAGCTTCTTTCTCGATGATCTACAGTGATAATTGACTCTTGCTAGACGCATACGCATGTGATCCCGGCTGGGTCAGTACACAGTACCTGTGGAAGAGCAACCCGGGGCTGCCGACCACTTCTCGGGCGAGGCCCAGTCATCCTGTCATCCCAGTCAGCCAGCCGATCAGTCAGACCTGGCTGCCCTGGCCAGCTGGCCCCAGTCGCGCGTGTGCGTCGAGAAGTGGCATGATGTGACTGCATCTCTAGGTGCATATCTAGGTGTAGAGGCTTGACTCGACAGCGACCTCGAGTCGGTCCAACGCATTCATGCTCGCGCTGCATGCAGTGTTGTTCTGAGGCTCGCTGTCATACATAGCTTGGGGGCCAGACTAGATTGAGCCACTGTGCTCGTTCGGATGCCCAGGGCTGAAGGCAAGAGTCTGGTTGTCCACTCATCCCCCTGCTATCGAGCACGCGAGCACGGGATTCACGGGTCCTAAGCGAATCCGACCGACTGGTGTCTGGTTTAGGGCATCCCAACTTGATAAAGTGATGTTGGGTGAAAAAAAAAAATGTCAATCTTAAATTGCCATATATGTGACGGGTAGGCCTGAACAAGCCGATACGCAGACTAGGTTCTAGACTTGGTCCAGACTTCGACGGAAATCTTCGCGCCTCGGACCCTGAACCGAGGTGGCCGGCGTGTCGGTCCATTGTTGAGACCCGCCCGCCAGACAATCTTTTCGCATGCACTCTGGCGCTAATGTGGAGATTCTCGTCCGACGGGAAGGCAAGATCGAGATCGAAATTTTTCACTGAGGGTACACAGTACAGCGCACAGCAAGATGACCGGACAGGTGGATGGTCCTTTCTCATACCCAGTCATGGCCGCCCGATCTTTTCGCAGCAGACATTGAGGCATTGGGGACTACCAAGTTGGTTCGCGATGTTCGTTTAGCGTATTCGCCGTATTCACCGTATGCCGCATTGGCCCTATGCCGTCTCAGCCGGCACATGGAGATCTGCATGTCTTGGCTGGTGACCAACACCGCCTTCCTCACTCAGTACCAAGAGATGAGCCGCAGGCGGTATTTGACGCTGCAGCCAAGGGCTGCCACACACCGTACAAGCTACGATTCGATACGCTGCACTTTGGTGCACTGCAACGCCGCGCTGGCTGGCTGTCTGCAGAAGGGGCGAATGCGTTAACGAATTCGCGACCGGAGTGGGTCACATAGGCCGAGAGGAGGAGCCCGCTTGAACGTCGCAATTGACCGATCCGCAGCCACTTGCAAGAATCATCCGACCGACTTGATCGGGGTTAGATCGGTTGGGCCTGGGACCCTTGCACGGTTTCCGTGCAAAATGTGGGCATGATTTGACTGGTGGTGATGGCAGCTCGACATCTGCAGGGCCAAGAGCCAGAGCCCCAACCAAGAACTCTTCTCAGTCCTTCCTCTGGTCCAAGGCGGCTAAAGAGCAACGAGCTTGGGATATGACAGCAAGCTGTCATGACATCAACGAGACTTTTGCTCTCCCAGTGGTGTTGGTAAGCAGTGCAGTAGACCCTTTCCATCCTACAGATCCAATTTAGGTCGTCGAGTTGTGCTAGGCAGTCACCACGTCCAATTGCCTGGCCGTGTGGAGCTTACCGTCGTGCCACCCTCAAACCGCAGGATGGGATGGCTGGCGTGCGGATGTATCGGTACTTCGGACCCACCCACAGGGCGACAAGACCAAGCGCTGGGGTTTCTTGGGGCGGTCCCCTGGGCGGTCAATCGAATTGGGAATCGGGCATGGCAACCGGGATTCGGAGGACAGTAAGCTTCGATCCCATCTAGCCCGCCGTCGCCAGAAGGGTTTCAGCTTTGTCGAGGGCCGGCGGTGATTAGGTTTGCGGCTTTGGGTCGAGGCACGCCGCAAAAGCTGGGACGAATGCTGCAACGGCCGCACGAGTTCGCGATGGCTTCTTTTCCTGATCGGCAGCAAGGGTATTTTGGTCGAACGATTCCGACACACAAGACGCGAGTGCGGCGGGCCCTCTGGCCCTGCAAGGCGGTGGTGGCTGTTTTCTCTTGGTGTTGGTGAAGGGATGCAGATGCAAAAATCCCTTGTCTTGGACAAATAGCATGTGGGCATGGGGAAATGAGTTGCGGCGAGGATGCGGCGAGGAAACAGCTCCTCCCGTTCTGTCCGTGCCGCATCTAATTGTAGGTTGTAGTCAGGCACATAATGCAGAGTGTGCTGTGCCGCACCCTGACTGGGCTGACAACCGACGATACCAGTCTCGGGGGCGGCTCTGCTGACAAGTGCGGCGTGCGGTGATCCTGCCGGGCTCTCGGAGTTTCTGGCGGATTTTATGCAGCAAAATTATGTCCGTGTTTGGGTGATGGGTGAAATCCGCCCAACGCCAACGATCTGTTCAAGCTAGTTACACTATAGTAATCAGATGAGTGACTGATTAATTGACAAGGAGATGGGCTGGAGGTCAGAGTTTTGCTTTTGTCAGCAGAAACAGCAGAGGAGGCAGCATAGCAAAAACAGCCGTAGCAAGAGTACCGTTGTCGTGTCACCCTCGCAGGAACTGACAGGTCGTTCGGACACTTTCCGGCAGACTCGGGGCCCGTCCAGAAGGCCCAATTTGCGCCAGCCTGGGCGCCGGCTGTTGGGGATGTGTCACCACTACGGTAGTAAGGCGTGAAAGCGAGTGCTAGAGGGCTTGGCAGAGTCAATGAGTGTTTGACGTCAGGACAACTTGGGAAGCAGATAGATTGTCTTTGTGCTTGCGTTCGTGTGTGATGTGGGGAAAAGAAAAGAAACGGACGACGGAGGCTAGGGGGTTGTCTGAGTGTAGTTGTCAGACGAAACAGATATCTATCCCCTTATCGTTGTGTTTTGTTTTGTTGCGTCGCTTTTCACTCACCCAGCAAATGATGGGATCAGGACGGCAGTCAGGGTTGGGTCTGTCAAATGTCAAGCCCGAACCCAGTCACACACACACACACAGAAGCACACGACACGCCCACTGGGAGAGAGCTCGCGTGCCCATCGGGCTCGGAAGGCACGGATGGGCCCTCGAAACGCTGCACCGCTGATCCCTGCCCACAACCCAGCCAGGCGACAGCTTGGGGGGGGGGAGGGAAGGGCAGCACGGAAGGCAGACGAGAGGGCCCACGGTCCCCAAAGGTGACATCAAGGGCCAAGAGCTCACCTGGGTCCAGGGTATAGGCTCTGCAAGATTTGCGCGCCATGGTACCCCATCTGACCCATCCTGAACCGCCCAAAAATGTATCTGCGCAGGGAGCCCCTGCACAATCACCCGCCCCATGTACCGATACCACCGGTGCCAACAGGAGCCAACATGTGCCAACCCGCCAGCCTGCAGCAAGCAAAGCAGCAACAGTAGCAAAGGGAGGACAAGGGTGAGCAAGTGAGTGTAGTGAGAGAGAGAACGAGAGTGAAGCGCTCGCGACATTCGGGAACTTGGGTCCGCCCGACCTCCAGCTTTCTGATTAGTACACAAGTGCCTCCGTCCCGTCTGATCTGGACCATATCTGCCCTACCGTTCTACTCTGCTCTTGCCCTGCTCTTGCCCAGTCCTGCTCTGCTCTGCTTGTTCACTCTTGCTTGGGTTGACGGTTTTTACTTTTGTGCAGTAATAAAGGGATTGCCCTGCTCTTTGAAACTGCTCTTCGAAACTCCTCTTCGACTGCCCTTCCCGTGTTTTGTTACCTTTTCTGCGACCCGCTTACACCCACACCACACCAAACCACACAAGACCCTGCCCTCTTGTGTGCCTGGTGCTGCCTGCTTGCTCTGCCGTGCGGGAGTCTCGGGACGACAGGGACGACAGGAACCGGCCTCACCCTCGCCGACCCATATCCACCACATCCGCATGCTCACATATTATCCTAGCCTCCCCGGCTTCGACTCATCCTGTGTCGAGTGTGTGTGTCCTCGACATTGTTCCGTATTTGCGTTTGCCTTTGCGCCCCGACAGTCCCAGCCTGTAGACCGATTTTCGACCATGATATATATGAGCGAGCAATAGCGTCACCCATCTCCAAGCAGTCGTCGACCTTCTCCCAACCTTTTCTCCCCAAAAGTACCGATCCCGCCACCGGCCGGGTCGCTACTAGTCTGCTCCTCGCCCACACCCTCAGCTCGGATCAGGCCGCCGCTGCAACACAGCAACAATGCAGGACATCAACTCGTTCCTGAGCCAGGCTAAGCCCAAGCTGCACATCCCACACCTGCAATGGCCCGGTGCTCTGAGCATCGCCATACCAGAGCAGTTCCGCCCTGCGAGCAGTCGGAGCAAGAGGAGTCGCTCCAAGAAGCCATGGAGGCAACCATACCGGGACTCGACCAGCATCACGAAGCTGCAGCGCTCCTTCAACCCGCTCGACGGCGTGCGTGCCATTCAGCGCCATAGGTTTGGCTGGCTGGACATCCAGTATCCCGCCCTGGCTGGATTCATGATCTTCTCCCTGGCTATTGCGCCCATGCCAATATTCGTCAAGATCGCCGTGCCGATTGTGTCGCTTCTCGTGTGCTTGATGCCTGCCACGAGACAGTTCTTCCTTCCCTCCATGCCCATCTGGACATACTTGCTGTATTTCTTCTGCAGTCGGTGAGTCCGCCTCGCGTCCCTTTCCGTCGGTGTGCTCCTGGCGTCCCGCATCAGCTGACAATGAATCAACAGCTTCATCCCTGTCCAGTATCGGCCGCACATCTGGGTCAAGGTTCTGCCCGCTCTCGAGAACGTCCTCTACGGCGCCAACCTGTCCAACATCCTCTCCGCGCACACCCACCCCGTCCTCGACCTGCTCGCCTGGCTTCCGTACGGAATCGGTCACTTCGGCGGTCCCGCGGTCTGCTCCCTGGCAATCTTCATTTTCGCTGCTCCCTCGACGACCCCCGTCTTCGCCAAGTCTTTCGGCTGGCTCGCTCTGACCGGAGTCACTCTGTCGCTGATGTTCCCCTGCACCCCGCCGTGGTATGAGAAGGAGCACGGTCTTGAGCCGGCCCGTTACGGTATGCCAGGCAGCCCGGCCGGCCTGGCCCGCGTCGACCAGCTCTTTGGCGTCGACATGTACACCACCAGCTTCACGACTGCACCAATGCCCTTCGGCGCCTTCCCCAGCCTACACGCCGCTAATGCCACGCTTGAGGCCCTGTTCATGAGTTTCTGCTTCCCCCGAGGCCGCGCTTTCTTCATCATGTACGTTGGCTGGCTGTGGTGGGCCACCATGTACCTTAATCACCACTATGCCGTGGATCTGGTCGGTGGCAGCCTGATCGCCACCGCCATCTACTACATCGCTCGCACTCGCTACCTTCCCCGCCAGCAGCCCGGGAAGCGCCACCGCTGGGACTATGAGTACGTTGAGATTGGCGAAAAGCCCAAGACCCTGGACGAGGAACAAGGCTACGTCGGCCTTGGCGGCGAGTACGGCATGGGTCTGCTCGAGAGGAGGAGCACGCACCTGAGCGAGGATGACGAGTGGACCCTGGGCAGCAGCTCCAGCTTCTCGTCCTCATCGTCGCCCCGCACCAGCACCACCAGCCCAACCCTAATGTCCCCGACGACGCCCACCGACCCTGACTTCAACCACGTCACCATCCCCATGAACCTCAACGGCCAGCTGATGTGGGGTGCTGGCGAGCGCGGCTCCACGAGGGACGACGAGGTCGCCGAGGTTGTGGTTATGAGGTAGTCGCAAGCGTGGATTTCGACGGTCGCATTCCAAGCCTGGACGGTACCGCCCGTTACCAGCACCAGCTGCTATTGACCAGTCGTTTGTCTCGATATTTTCGTGAACAATCAATCGCGAACCCCTGGCTAGCCGGGCTCCGAGCAGGCGCCCATCGCGCCGCTTGGCGGCCGCCTTAGCTTAGCGGCTTTTCAGCCCTGCAGACAGTCTCTCGGCAGCAACCGAGGAGGAGTCTCTGGTGACGGTTGCGCACTAGTCAACAACCATCATCACGTTAATCTGGGAAAACTCCCACCAGCGCCCTGATGCTGGGTCAGAACGACGTGAGTGGAGGAGACCCGCTCCGGTTCCATCGTTGTCGATCGCGACCAGCAGTGGCCTCCCGCTTCGGTCCACCGGGGTTCAAACCCCAACGCAACTCTGTTTCTGCGACTCTCGCTTCATATTTATTTGATACCCCCCACGAACCCCAGGGCTGTTTGTGTGTACGGACGGGCGTCTCGACTGTCGGATTGATGCTCGGCGCAACCTCCGGAACATCACTTTCTGGACAACAGCAATCAGCATTTGTAACCGCGTTTCGTAAAGCAGCGCAACATCGCTTTGGAAATATTACGGGAAATGAATTAGATGAATGAGTAATGGTGAAAGGCCACGACGGGAGAGGATAGCTGCCCCAGGTGCCAGCGATGGCTGGGGAACATGTGGCAGAGAAGTCGGGAGACGATGAGAGTCTACTTGCCCCGACATTGGCTTCCTCGCAGGACGGCCTTTCGTGTGGCAATATTGTGTAGAAGTAATAGTTGCAGTAATGTAATGGAAGAAGAAAGGAATGAATACAACAAATCTCTACTGCTGCAAGTCGTGCTTATATCAGTGTTCAGGGGTGGGCGTCCCAAGGGCCATGAACGTGTTTCTGAATCAGCCCGAGTGGCGTCAAGGGCGGAAGCGGAATCTCGGTCGCGGCGGAGTCGAGCAAACAAGAGGAAGAGAACGAGACAGTATTTAGGGGAGAGAATGGGGTGGGGATGGGGGGAACTGCGTTGAAAAGAAGAAGACAGGCTTAATTCTGACTTGGACGGCGCGCAGTCTCGTCTTTTCACCAGCAGTATTTACATACATGACCAAGCCCACTCCGGCGGAGCCCAAATCCGATCGTCCTCGACCGGCCCCTTGTCCGCGCACCCCGCGTCCGATCCTCCGGGACAGAAGGGCTAGGTGCGCAGCCAGCGTCGATCGCGTCCTTGTGCCTGTTTTCCTCGTGGGGTGGAGGTCCGGGAGATCTTCAATTTTATTTAAACTTTTGCTTGAATGTAACAGGCTAGAGATTTCCGCCAGCGCCAATGAGAGACAAGGGGAGGAAAAGGATGTCGATCGGATGGATGGCCCACTGAGGCTGTTGTCGTGGCCTGCACTGCGGCTGATTGGGTGGGTCCAGTCCGATTTGACGGGTCCCGTTGCTTACACCACGTGGTGAGAGATTGATTCTGGAACTCTACTTTCTATCTATTCAAGCGGCGCCAATGTTGTATAGAAGATTGCAATTCAAAACGTCAGGCATCGGATCAGGAATACCTTATAGTGGTTGAATATCAAACAATTACTCATACGAGCGCCTCCTCCCCATGACCTGATGGTGCTTGTATGGAAATCACACATGGTTGTTGTACATTTTATAGTTTTCTACAATATACCTATAGAAGCAGATTTACCCACAACTGCTTCAAAAGATTTTCATCCGTTGCCCCGCCTGCCGGCTCTTCATTCTAAAGCTCAATATAGCGTCACCAGTTGAAGGGGTTTATTGTTCTGCAGCGAAACTGAATCTGATCATCTCGGATCCCCGTGATGCCCCTTGCTACGTATATACCGCCTTGAAAAGACCAGGACTTGACATACATTGTTACCATAACACAGCCGCAAGCCACACTCGAAAAATATGAAACGTCATTGTGGGGCTGCTATGGCTTGCTCACTTTCTGTCTAGTCATCCCAGGGCATTATCCCATAGAAGCTTTCTTATAGGAGGTTTTCCCAAAGGAGGCTATTCTCTAGGAAATTGTTCTATAAGAGGTAATTCTATAAGAGATCCATTCCAAAGATGGTTTCACAGTGAGCACTACCCAGGTGGTCCACTATATATAGGTACCTAGGTAGATGCTGTGGCCGCGTAGCGGACATCTGAGTAAAGCTCGTGAAACTACGCCCGTTCTTCGAGAAGGAAATTCACACGCACCATACGAGGAGGGGCTCTGACGGGCAGGCTTCTAAGACGTCGCGATACGCATCAATGATTTCCTCCCTTTCCTCCCTTACCTCGTCATTGAACTTGTGCAGGATCCGGAAGCCCTCTTCGGACCCAGCCTTGGGCCTGCAGAGAATCAAGTCGACGGGCTTGTATCTGGACCGTCGCCCTCCGTACGCGTAGTCCCCACAGGCGATGACCTCCAGCGAGGGAATTCCGTCCTTCCCGAACGCCCACTCAGCGAAATCTCGCAACTCGGGTCGAAGATGGTAGCCATCAATATCGCTATTGCTGTCCGCGTCACTATTGCTTTCCGTGCTGCTTCTACTGCCCGATTCGCTAACACTACCCTCCTCCTCCTCCACCACCTCCTCGTCTCTCCCGAAGAATTCCGAAAAGTCAGGACCACGAATCCCCTTTGACTGACGCAAGTGGAGGAGCTTTAGTGACGTGCTTCTCGCCGAAGATTGGAGGAAGCGTATCTGCGGGAACATTGTCTTAACTTTTGCATGCTCACCATCGTATCAATCTGTTGTCAAGACACTCACCAGCTGTGCAGGGTTGAGCGATAGTCCCATAGCCTCAAGTTGAAATTGGTCAAGTAGTCGCGCAAATTCATCATCGTCCAATGAAGAGTCCGCGCTGGGTGCACGCTCGAGGGCCGGCTGGCCACCAACTGTCCTCAGGTCATGCACAAATCTCTTGAGAGTTGCACGGTGGCCGAGAAGCCCCGGCAAGATCTTGTCGAATACTGGGGTGCCTTCGAGGCCCACAGAGAGCTCTTCGAGTCCGCTGAATGCGGCGAGAAAACTTAACAAGACCTCACCCCCGTTCCACACCTCTTCTCCTTCGTAGCTTTCGATACGATACAATCGATTGTATCTTGTATGAACCTCCAGAGTCTTTAAGCCTATCGGCAGGCCTAGCCGAACAGTGTCCTCGAGAAGCATATCCCACTTGTCGCAATTGCGTAGCTTGAGCGTTCGAAGCACACAGAAATCGAACACACCGACAGTCTCCTTGCTGAGGCCCACCTCAGTGAGGCATAGGGTCTGTAGACCAGGATGAGTCGGGCTTGCAATCTTTCCTTCTGGCGCCCGCCAAAACCGAAGGGAGTCGGCGAGGCCGCCTGGGCCGTCTTTGTATGGGTTCAATAGCATACAAAAGCCAACGCGTTCCCAGCTCACAAGATCGACTTCAAGATGCTGCAAGCTGCCAGCGTTGGCGTAGATCATGTCAGTGAGATCGCAGATATATCTGAAGTTCGGGGCTCTCCAGCACAATCGCTTCAAGCTCTTCAGGCCGTGCAAGCCTCCTTTTGGATAGTATTCAACCTCGTCACAAGAGCAGTCCGATGTGATGGAAAGTGACTCAAGTTGAGACTGATACATTTCAATTACGCCGCCATACCCGAATATATGGTTTGTAATGCAAGTACCAGTATCCCAACTAAGCGAGTAATCAGCAGATGGCCATAAATGTGGTCATGAAATGCTATGAATAATACACGGAATGGACCTCACCTGAAGGTGCGCAGTGTGTTTTTCGGTATCTGGTAGAGTATTGATGCTGCCCCGTCGTCCAGGTTATTTATACACTCGAAATGGATCTGTTCGTCAACATCCTCTTGGGACTCATCATCGTCCTCGTCGGAATCAAGATCGTCTTTGCCGGTGTCGATACACTCTCCGCTGTGTTTATGAAAATGAGGACATCGTTCTGCGATATTCCTCAAGAAGTCGGAAGTGAAATTTACTTCTCTAGTACTGTCGACAGGCCATTTGTTCGAAGTGAAAGACGGGAAAGGAGGGAAGCAACCCAGTCTGCCTTCGTAGATTTTGATAGTGACTGATCTCCAAAGATATTCCCGAAAGACACTGGAAACTGCCTTCGATACCAGCGAGAGCGACGCTAAATCTCTCCTTTTCCGCACCTGCCAAAATCAGTCAGTCTCTGGCACGCATCTCAATCAGCCCTGTTTGGTAGCCAAGGTACCTGAGACGCTATATTCTGAAGGATCTCAGTTGGCAATGTTGCAAATTGCGGAGTACTACGGCTGGACATCATGCTGCACTGGAACCTCGAACTATGTTGCTATGGAAAATTTGTTTGCTGCGGTCTGGGAGTCTGCGATGGTGTCTAGCGCTCGGTATGATTCGAATAACTTCACGTGCATGAACGAGCGAGCCAACTCGGCCGCCAAGTGTTGTAGCAATTGTTTGTTTGTGGAGAGTGGAAGGTCTGTCTAGTAACGGTGGCATGCACTGGGGAAGGAATTTTTGAAAAGAGGGGACGACCCCAACCCCAAGCATCCTATGAATCCTATATTGGTAAAAGACATGTGCACCCGTCTTGGTATATGATGGATCACCCTGTCTACCGATCAGCTGAGTTTTGAAAATATAGGAGCGTCGGAATCTCTCTTTTCGCCCAAGCCGCAGCTGCTATGGGGCAATAATTGATTCTTGCGGTCTTGGTTTCTTCTGCGCGTGGCCGGTCGAACGCAACCGAATACCGCAGTCATGAAAGGACGAGCAGGCCAGTTCAACTCCGCGTTGTATATCAGCTAATTTCCAGAATGAGACTGATGTTTTTTGCACACAAGACCATCATGTGAACATCGTATCACGCAGGGAACACCATCATTTGGCCTCATTCATCAAGATACTGGCTCACTGTGGGAGCCATCAATTCGGATGCAATCAGCCTCTCCTTGAGGCTGACTAAAGTGAGCTGACTATTCCGACAACGCCATGCTGTCCAGGAAAGAACAGGCCTATGCGACACCCTTCTTGCCAAAACGCAAAAGCAAAAAAGAACGAGAAGCGCATTCAATTGGGCCCTCATATCTTGAGCCTTCATATCCAGACCTCCCCTGCGAGAATATTAGCAGAACCCGCCGGCATGCAACTGCCTATGTTCGCACAGAACTACTGTTCTCATGCATCCGCGCCCAAATCGATCCATTTTTTGTTATTCGGCACACTCGATGCCTCCAATCTAGCTTTTCCTAGCCAATGTGCAAAATGCCATGTTCTGAACTCGTCGGCATATCGTGGCCTGTCATCTCAGTGAGGAATTGGCAAAACTCAAATAGGCGAGACAGATTGACGGCTCTGTAAAGGCAATTAGGCATGTAGCCATTTCATCTCAAATTGTCTTTTGTCGGCAACGTGGTGTTCAAGTTGACTTCCCCTTGCTATCGTGACGGGGAGGAAAGATAGGTGTGTTCTTCTTGGGAGTTCTCGCACGCTTCCCGGGAGATTGCTCGGGCTTTTCAGGCGATCTTGCCGCGGCCATCTCGCCAAAGCGCGCAGCTGCCTGGTCGACACTGGGCGATTGCGGCTTCTTCTTCTTCTTCTTCTCTTTACCTTCTTTGCCCTCCTGCGCCTTCACATCAGGCGTGCCCATAGTGCTGCTCACCTTGATCGGCACTGGGATCGGAACAGGGGTCTGCCTAGGAGGGAGCTGTGTGGACGGCAGGCGACTTCCTGGCGAGGCAGATCGTCTGATGACAGGGCGGGGCTGGGTCGCTGGAGGCACTGCGGAGGCAGCTCTCGGGCGGAAGAGATTGGCGCCGGAGCTGGATCCGAAGCTGAGGTGGGGAGGCAGAGGTACCGGCGTCTGCTTCCGGCTGGATGATCCGTCGGTGGCGTGCTCATCATTTCTGTTGTTTGTCTTCTGTTTCTTTGCGGACTTCTCAGCGCTGGCACTCTTGCTGGATTCCTTGGTGGCAGGGGTTGCCACAGGCCCGTTCTCACCGTCATGCTTGCGCTTCTTCTTGGAGCTTGATTTGGGTGTGCTGACTGCTGCAGCCTCTTGAGCTGCAACATTTGCAACAGACTTGTTCTTCTCTGGGCTAGCCGGGGCGTTCAGAGTCTTCTTGGAGGCCGGCACGCCCAGAGGAGTATATCTAGCACGAAGTCCTTCCGGTTGAGGCCGGGCTGGTCTCGAAGTCTTGGAGACTGTCTGAGTTGTAGTCACTCTAGACGGGCAATCAGGTATGAATGTCTCGCTGCGAGTGAAATGCATAGTCTGATCAACAGGGCGGCCAACTAATCCATGGTCAGTCTCGTGCAAAAGTCTCTCGGAAGCTGCTGCTTACGCTCTGAGTACTCATGTCCCTTCTTGTTAGGGATGAGAAGTCTGAATGACGAGGCAGCCGCAGGATCATCAAAGGCCAGACGGTAGTCGTCTCCATTGTGGGTGAGGACGGGCAGCCCCTTTTGGGCTGAATCCAATGGAATGGTCAAGTCTTGAACAACGGTGACGGGAAGGGAAGCTGGCGCAGTGATGTACCAGATTTGTTTGCCCTCCATCTGTGCCTTCTCGAAGAAGCCAGCTACGTCAGAAGCGCCGATGCTGCCGTCGAGCTTGCGCAAATGGAAATCGGGCGCTACAAACTCTGGGGCGGAGCCACTGGGAGTGTTTGTTAGCATACTGGCCGCATCATGCTGATGACGAAGACTTACGCCTTGGTGGAAGCGCCGCCATTCGTCAGGGCAGTCGATTGATCCATCATTTCGATGTCGCCGTCAACGTCTTTGATGACAGATGGTTGAGAGGTCTTGATCTTCTTGTTGCTGGCCTCAACCTTGGAGGACGAAGTCGGGGCTTTAGACTTCGTGGCCTTCGCAGACTTGACGTCGTCTTTGAGTTGCTGTTGGATTTGAGCATCAGGGTCCTCGCTTCCCTCACTTTCCTCGCCGCTCTCGCTCTCGCTCCCACTTCCACTCTCACTCTCACTCTCACTCTCAGCCGAGCTTGCATGTGAGCTGGAACCCGAGCCAGACTCAGACTCAGACTCAGAGGGAGTTTCCTGCTTGACAGCCTTCGCCTTGGACTTCGATGGCGCTTCCTGTTTCTTGTCGGTTTTTGATGCGGGCTTTTTGACCTTCTCGTTCGTGATTTCACTAGTGCTGGAACTCTCAGAGTCGCCGGCTGTAGTATTTTTGGTCGTACGCTTGGACTTGGTGTTCTTCTTAAACTCCTCGACTTTTGCAGGCGCCTTCGTGGGCTTCTCGTCGCTACTGGACGAGCTGTCTCCTTCGCTTTCACTTCCGCTACCGCTGTCGCTACCACTCTCAGAGGAACCTGAAGAGCTAGTGGCCTCCTTCTTTATGTTCTTGCTGGGCTGTTCATTCCTGACAGACGCCTTAAGGCCATTGACCGTCGGGCTCTTTGCAGGTGTTGACTTTGCGACGTCCACCTTCTGGTGGGGCAGCGGGGTCTGCTTAACCTTGTTGGTATCGCTGCTGTCTGAATCGGAGCTGCTGTTAGAGCTATCGCTGTCGCTGTCATCGCTAGTGAAGGTGCCCTTCTCCACCTTGGGCGCAGGCGGTTGAGTACCGAACACGCCGCCCTTGGAGACCTTGCTGGCGGTCGAGGCATGGTTGCGCAAGCTGCCAGAGGGAGCCCTGGCGCCAGCCATAGTGCGCTCGACTGATTCAAAGAGCTGCGGGTAGAATTGTGATTGTTTGGAGACGGAGCGCAGGATTTGGTTTCGTCGCGTCGCCTGGGGCGAGCTGGGAAGACAAGGTTTTTAGCACAATTCACAGGCGGTGGAGAGCTGGAAGTGGCAGGGCGAACTGTGCCAATTGTGCAGTAGGTAACGCGATTGAAGAGAGAAGAGAAGCAGCCGGTCGCGTGGTTTTCGCGGGGGCGTGATGTGTGATCGTTGAAGTTTTTTGCAAAGTTTCTTCTGGGGGGGGGCCCCAAAAAGTCGCGGCTCCAGATGGGAACCTCCAAGGCCAACTTTGGGAGGGTCAAAGTGGGCGTAGTGGGGTGCAGCTGGTGCTAATGATTGGGCCAAACGCCGACTTACAGGGAGCTTGCAAGCGCCATGCTGGGCGGGCCGTCTTCCACCCCACTGTGGTCGACCGAGCCGGCTGAGGTTGACGTCGGGCCTGAATGCGCACTACTCGCACTCGCACTCGAAGCCAAATCTTGCTGCGGTTGATGAGACGACGGTGGTGTGGCCGTCGTCGGAACACTGCCCATGAGATGACTGAGAAATTCCATTAATCCCATCGCAATACTTGAGTCCTCCGGATGTCATCGAATAAGAAAAGAAAGCTTGAGGTCGGCCAGAGCACCCAGAGTAGGTTCTGTCTGTTCCGGAGTAGAAGATTGGATGTCTCACAAAAGGGGTGGAAATGTAGCTGACCTGAACGGACCTGAACTGACCTCTTTGCAGTGCTGAGTGCTGCTGCCCTCAAGAAAAGGCTGCTCGAAAGGCAAACAGTTTCTCCCGTGTCAACTGCTACTCCAGCATCAACTGCGTCCCCTGAAGGCAATGGAAAGACCGTTGATGATGGCGACAAAGCATCTCCTGAAAAGTCCAGAGCAAAGGACAAGGTCTCTGATGCATTCGAAAGGCTGCTACTAGAGGGCGCCGAGATCCCCGCTGGTGGTGACGGGTATGTAACCTCTCCTGCTGTCTCCTAGTTCAGAGGCATGGCTCAGATATTGATTATAAGCAAAGTCTGCAGACACCGGAGCCTACTGAAGAGCTTCCCAAGCGAAAGCTGGTCCAGCTGTCATCCTTCAAACCCACCAAGAGCAATTTCCAGGTCAAAGGCAATGGCGTCGCCGTCCTGAACTTTCCAGATGCCGAGGTATAGTATTGCTCAAGTCAATCCGTCCTGAAGAGCAGCTTGCTAACCCGAACACAGCGGCTGGTCATCCTGGGCAGCTATGGCATCAGGGTAAAAAGTGGCGAGGTCGCCATAGCCGGTGCTACTCTGTTCCCTTTGCAGACAATACACTGGGTTCATGCACCCCATTGTCATGCCCTGCCTGTCTTGAGATGCACAGAGCAGTCTGTGATTGAGCTTCACCCCCATAATGGAGCCCCTGGGCTCAGAAGACTGGAAAATTCATCCCCTTTATTCGGAGCCATTTGGAATGAAGCCAGCCAAGGAGATAACGCGACAAAACAAACCTATCAGATCCTTTCAAGCTCAGCAGATGGTCCTAAGAAGGCTCTCTTGCAGCATCTCAGATCACCGCCAGAATGGAATAAGAAGATTTCCGATTTACTTAAATACAGACGACAGAACCCCCCTGTTCTTCTGGTTTGTGGTCCAAAGTCGTCGGGCAAGTCTACCTTCTCAAGACTACTGGGCAACAGACTGGTTACTAGTGGAGGCAGCAACAATAACCGAGTTTGGCCTGGTGTTTCCATTCTAGACATCGATCCTGGCCAGCCTGAGTTCTCACCACCAGGACTCATCTCTCATGTTCAGCTCGAGGAGCCCAACCTAGCACCTCCCTTTGGACATCCAACTCTTGAAACCGGATCCATCATGAGGTCACATGCATTGGCATCCATCACACCGGCATCAGACACAGAGCACTATCAGGAGTGTGTCATGGACCTTTACAACTCTTACCAGTCATCTCATAAGGATTGGCCTTTACTCATCAACACTCCTGGCTGGATACAAGGCACTGGTCTAGGCCTGTTGATGGACCTTATATCCAAGATTCGACCAACTGAGGTCATATACATGTCCGAGGACGGGCCGGAAGACACGGTCGACGGCTTGAAGTCAGCGTGCACAAGCATTCAATTCACGACACTTCCATCCCAGTCCAGCGAGTATACTTCTAGAACGGCACTGCATCTGCGACACATGCAAGCAATGTCGTATTTCCACATGGATCGTGAAATGAGCCAAGGCAATGCCATTCAGTGGGACTCCAAACCACTCACGTCTAAGCCACCGCTGCTGCTGCAGTACGGCGGGAGTGATAGCGGAATCCTCGGTGTGATGTGTTATGGGTACCAGCCTGGACCAGGACTACTGGCTGATTCCATCGATGGCACTATCGTCGCAATTGTTGAGATTGAAGACCACAGGGCATTCTGGAGCACCACACAGGCCGATAAGGGACCAGAGGAAGAGTCAGGAGAGCCACATATCGAGAAACTTCAAGACCTCAAAAGCTTCATACGGCGAACCCCTGAGCAGATTCCTTACATACGATGTGGGACAACTCTCAGCCCCCGATTCTCCCGCTGCATAGGGCTGGCCCTCATCCGTGGCATTGATGTCCAGCATGCTCTCTTTGCTCTGGTATCACCTGTATCCCCAGATGAGCTAGTAGGGAAAGAAATTGTTTTGGTCTCGGGAAAATTTGATGTTCCCACGTGGGCATATACTGAAGACCACTACAACCATGCGTCTAAGGGAGACAACAGTCAGATTGACAACAAATGTTTGCCAGGTGAGGTCGATCAGGGGGGAGAAGAGCTCCCGGGAGAAATCCCTTGGGTTGAGAGCCTCCATGGAGGTCAGAAGAGGGTTGTTGGGTCGAAAGCATGGAGAGTGAGAAGAGATCTTGGGCGTAGCTGAGGAGCAGCTGGCTATTAGATGTTATTGACAGAGTGGACATCCAAGCCCGCAGACGAAGCCCGGTCACCCCTAGACTGAAGACTTTGGCATGACCACCATAGCAGGGGCTACATTTTCATCGACGACACAAGACCCCCGTACTTGGTGTAAAGATCGCAGCCACATTGCCCGCAGTGTTGATTCATCCGCCATCACTTACTTGGGTCGCCGGACCGGGAGCTGTCTGAAGCAACATCTTGGAAAATTCACCTGGCGGTCACAAGTCTTTCTACCCCTCCCCTGCCTTGGATTCTTGTGCATCAGTCAACAATAAATCTCACTGCTTTGGAAAGATCTGCCCCTTCCCGACTGACAAGCTCTGTCTGCTTCCGGGGTTCCTATCCGTCCGTCGCTGCCTACACCTACTCTATGCCATCACCGTTTCTCTCAACTGTCACCATTTAATCTGTTGTCCTTTGCGTGCCACGCGTTACCCAGATTTGATCATGGATCACCAGTCCCTTGTGCCCATCGCCCAGCGCGCGATCCTCCAGGTGTTGAACTATCATTTCCTATCGGCCGAGAACGGTTGTGGATTGCCCGCTCTCGACCAACAGACCAGAAACATGATCAGCACAGACATCCAGAAGAACCTTCACTTGGTAGCTTATGCTGCAGACAAACACAAGGCCTACCTCGAAATCGTCTGCGACACCGCCCTCCCTGTCGCTGAGAAGTACAACATCAACAAGCGCTGGTTTTATGTCGCTGTTCAGGGAATGACCAGCATGGAGCTTGTGCCAAACCTTTACAAGAACAGAGAGGCCCCGATCCGCCTGAGCACCCTTGACACACAGGATGACGACCGTCATGGTAGCTTCGAGGACCACGAGGTGGATCAGGACGAGGACGAGGAGGAAGAGGAAGACAGCGCGCAGCCGCACGCCCTAGCTCGCCCGAAGAACAGCGGTCAGCCCTGGAGTGAGAACGAGATACGGAGGCTCATCGACCTTCGGGTCGCAGGCCAGGCTGCGCCGATCATTGCGGAGCAATTAGGCCGCTCCCGCAATTCAGTCCTATTTATGTGGCGCAAAGTGAGGGAATCGGGTTCCACCTGGAAGGATTACATTGAGAACAAGATGAATGCCATGGAAGCGGAGCAGAGCAATGAGGGTGAGCAGGCTTCAGAGAGCGACGGTAGTGACGAGAACGAGAGCGACGATGGCGCTGACGGCGAAGGCGCTGACGAAACCACGAACGTCACCACTGTCGCCGACGCCCCGGCTGTCCCTGACCCAAAGCGGCCCTGGACTGATGCTGACATGCGAGAGCTGGTCGAACTCAAGCTCGGTGGCGCCACTACTCATACCATTGCGATACAGATGCGCCGGCCCCACGGCTCAGTGCATTGCGTGTGGATGAACGCGGCCGGCAACCCCGGCAACAAGTGGTTCAAATACATCCACAAGCAGTTCAGGGCCCAGAAGAAGGAGAAGCAGAAGCAGAAGCAGAAGAAAGCCACCGAGGATGCTGCCGAGGGCAACTAGAGAGGAGGAAGTTACTCGTCGACTATCCGCAGATTCAAGAGGCTCCTGCCCAGATAGACTCAATTGAAACACATTACTTAGACAGAATAAACTCCTTTGATTTGACTGTCTCCTGCAGGAAAACCTCCAGTGGGACAACTGCATCGAAGTTAAGTAAGCCACATGTTGGCTTCGCTATGATGTTGTTCACGTTTTAAAAACGTGGCTATTTCATTCTAAAAGTTTATCTGAAGTATCAGTCAGGATAATAACCCGGCCCCCTATCCCCTCACCATGTCCAAAACCTCTAAAACCTGCTCCTCGCTTCTCAGCGGGGCCGGATTTGTAGCAAGCCATGGGTCCTTTAAGCTCATTGGCGCCAGGCCGCGCACCTTATCCCCAACAATATCCTTCTTCTCTAGAGCCCTGGGCATCCCTAATGCTCGAACCACCACGTCCAATAAGTCCCCAAGGTCAGCATGGTCCTCTTTCAAGCCTTTGCTGCAGAACACGTCCCTGCACGAAGGGATTCCCCAAAGCATCTCTCTAATCCTAGCCTGTTTTCCCTCAGTAACCCTAGAATTATATTTACACACCGCCGGCAGGAGAATACAGCTAGTCTCCCCGTGCCCAACCCCAATCAGGCCCATCAAGTGCCCGATGCCATGGCTCGCCCCAGCAGGCATGCCCCATGAAATTGGGAGGATCGCCAGGGAAACCCCGAGCTGGCAGTTGAGGCGGGCCTCGGCGCTGTCCCTGCCCCCGTGGCTGTCGAGGAGGCCCGGCACGAGGAGCCGCAGGCCCTTGAGGCAAGCGTCGTAGACCTCTCCGGGAACGCGTGGGACGAGAGCACCGACTCGACGGCGTGGTCGATCCCCCTCACGCCCGACTGCAACCAGACGGACTCCGGGGTCGTCTGTGCCAGCCAGGGGTCATAGATGGTCACGCTTGAACGTGCCGCCATGATCTGGTACTTTTGCTTGGTGTCGCCCAGTTTGTGTTAGTAGCCTCCTTTCTAGACGGAGCACAAAGTGATGTGCCTAAGAATAGACGGGGGACCGGCGAAGGGAGAAGACTTGTGCTTACGGTCCGTGATCCCGCTGTAGGGCGTGTGCTCCCCGGCCGAGAGCGAGGTCGGGATGAAGTTGAGGTTGGCCGTGGGTGGGTTGTGGCCCCGCGGCTCCACACACTGACAGTCTTTGAAGCTGAGTTTGGTGCTTTTCGAGCTGAGCAATGGTGCTGATGTCGTTGGTCAGGCCCTTGCACACGAACTTGGCCGCGTCGGATAGCGACCCTGCCCCGAGGGTGACAATGGTGTCGGCTTCGACCGCTTTGGCTTCGTCTGTCACTTCCAGGCACTCCTGGAAGATGGTATGGGGCGTCATCCCGACCCTTACGCCCTTGACACGGGTGCCAAGGGCTGCCTTCAGACGGTCGAGGCTGTTGGTTCTCTCAGAAAGCGTCTTGCTGGCGAGCAAACAGACCTTGGCATCGGATGCCACGTGTTTGACGATGGCTTCGTCGAAGGAAAGGCCGTAGCTGATGTTCGGGATGATGAGACCTTCACGGTCAGCTTCAATCGTAGGGCCGAAAACCTCGTAGCTTGGAACAGGAGCCTCGGGGTCGCGGTCCGAGGCGGCTGCTTTGGAAGACATGATCGAAACCAGACCTGAGAATAACTTCACTTTGACATCGAGGCTGGGCGGCTTGCTGCCCATAGACTTGGGTTACAAGCGGTCACGTCAATAAGACCAATGAGGCAAAAGGCTCAAGTATTTGATGGTATCTACTACGTGTCGGCCTCCCACTAACACCCACAAACCTATCAGAGCCACGTCCGTCGTCGACCATGCGCCATATATCATTGCCCAGCGCATCGATTCTTATCTGAAGGCCTGCCCCACGAGGCCCCGCCCAATTCGTTCGTAACATAGCCCATCCGTCGAAGCTGGAACCAATCCAAACAAGCCCATCGCCAGGCAGCAGCAGCCCACAGAAAGGTATACCAGCAGCCGAGCCAGCAATCAACAGGACCAAGACTGCATCAGGACAATGTGGCGCAGAGAAGAGCCCGCCGCAACCAGACCCCGGCACCGCGCGAGTGGCCCCTACCATCAAATACACCGCGGTCTAAAACTCTTAAGTACAAATAACGTTCAAGGACAAGGGATGCCTTGAAGAAGAAGCGCAAAAAGTATCAATCGACGTAGGTATCTCTTTTTGAGGGTTGGCATTGAGACATGGGGGACGGTGGCACAATAATCAAAGAAAGCCATCAATCTGTTCCCGTTTCGTTTCGTTTTGTCTTGCAAAGGATCCTGTGGATGCACAGCCCTTTTGTTTCCCTTGGTTTCGATGCAGTGTATCTCCCAAACGCCTTTTGGAAAGCAAAAAAGAGAGCCGAAGTTATTTGAGGTAGCAAGTGTTGCTAATTGTGGACGTCATCGTGATTATGCTTACAGCATAGGTTAGTTGCTGAACGGTAATCCAGCTGGGGCACGGTGTGGCGGTCAGGCTTCGCCTGAACATGATGATGTGGTTTGTCCAAAATTCTCCTAGGCCAGATCTGCCTGCCGGTCTGGTCCGCAGCTGTGAATGAGGGTGGCTGGAAAAGCCCTGTCCTTCCGTGATGTATCGAAGGCTTGGGAAGATTCGAAACCCGCGCCGCATTTCTCTTGGCGGAGAAACAGTATTGGTGATGGTCACGAGCATAGAAAGTGAAACGAACGAGGGTATATAAAATAGACCTGCTCTCGAGACCGTTGTTGCCGTACAGTCATGGTGAAAATGTCGACAACTCGAAATTTGTCCCGTCATACTTTGCGTTCCCAAAGGCCAAGCCGGACATCCGCACGCTTATTGCTCGTTACTCTCCGGACTCAGCATACCGACAGCTTCGTCCTTGATATCGCCAGGCGGGCTGCTCGCAATACCCTGGCTCTGCAAGCTATCAACACGTTCCATCGATGGGGCCTGGATAGAGTTGGGGGCTCCGTTGGGCAGCGCGGGAATGTTTTTGCCCAGCTTCTTGCTCTTTTCAGGCGTAGAGTTAGGACCGCCAGGCTTCGGATCGGTGACCTGAGCTTTGCCGGCCTCAAGCTTCTTCTTCTTCTTGGCCAGCGCGATTTGCTCCTTTGGCGGCCGTTTCTGGGGTGACACAATCTTTCCAGTAGCTCCAAGGCGAGGTCGAGGCCTCCTCTGCTTGACCGGGAGATCCTCATCCTCCACCAAAGGTTGATCGCCATTAGCATGCAACTTGGCGAGGAAGAAGTTCTTGACAAGGCCGATCTGGTCCTGGATGTTGTCCTTCGTGACCGGTTCTGCAGGAGGAAGTTGCTCAAAGACATCGTGGATCTCAGCGTCAACAGTCTGTGCCTGTGACTGGAATGTGTTTCGGACACGAGTCTGGAGTAAGTGCAGAGGCACCGACATCATTTCCAAGCCGAGCTCTCTGTCGAGACCAAGGGCTTTAAAGCCGAAGAAGTCTTCACCAAGCTCTTCAGCGAAGTCACCGCCAACGAACTGTTCACTGCCGTCCTTGAAAGCTCCAGCACCATCCGGCCCGACGTCGTTGAGCGCTGGTCGAAGCAAGTCCGCAAGGTGGGACTTCATGCGCTCGTGCATGGTTCCCAGCTTGGTGCCAAGTCTTTCCACATCGTCCTTGGCGTAACCCTCCAGTGTCTCGAGGCTATGGCCGCTCTCATTCAAGGTATGCAGGATGACTTCCTCTTGCGTGAAGCGTGGTTGGAATTTGGCCCCACGCTCGGCGTAGACGCCGGTGGCATTCTTCTTCTCGGCTTCCTGGTAGACGTTGAAGGTACGAATGAGCTTCTCGAAGTAATCCCCGGCAATGTCCGCAACGACATCCAGCGCAGATGGCTGCAGCTCCTCGAATCCAGCATGGTAGAAGATTTTGGCCACTGAGCGCTGTAGAGCCGATTTGCAAACACTGGGCGCCACCACGGGCGCGTCGCCAGCGACGAAATGAGGTTCGATATCAGCCTCGACGAAGGGCTCGGGCTCGTATTTGGGAAATTGGTTTGCGTAGACTTGCGATTGTATCTGCATCTGCTTGATGACGCCAATCTTGGAGACAACCTTCCTCGTCTCTTGCAGCTGCCGGAGATTCGCATCAAATTTCTTTGTAAGAATGCTCGAAGGGGCGACGAAAGAACCTCGTGGTACCATCCGCAAGACATCCTCGTGCTGATTTATAACCTGGCCCTCGTCGTCTTCGATCCATTGCAGCTTGGGCGGGACGTCAGGCAGGAGATGGTTTGTCTCGTAGTAATCAGGAATGGTACGCTCTTCTTCATCTTCCATGCCCTCAGCCAGAGTTTCTATTGGCTTCGCTGCGTCCTTCGCAGCGATGGCTGACGAGTCGCCGCCAGACGCGGCGAGGACGCCAGATAACTCCGCCTGCTTTTGGCTTCGAAGCACGCGCCGCATGCCTGCCTTGGATCTCAGAAGGGCTGGCTCGTCGATGTTCAGTTTGTTGCCCTTGAACAGCTTATGGCGCTCTCGAGCGGCCAAGGCACGATCTTTCTTCGTTACTTGCTTCCATATCTTGTACTCCTCATCCTCAACCTCTTGGTCGGCAGCCTCGCCCAGCGCGTGGTCAAGAGCCATGCCGCTCAAAGATGGGCCGTCGATATCCATGGCATCGGCATTACTGCCAATTCCAGACTGACCGTGCTGGCCTGAGGGCGTGAAGGAGCCGACTGGTGGGGTCCCGAATCCATTACTGCCCTCGCCCATCTCAGAGCCTTCTCGGCCGGTCTTGGCCAGGATTCCGTTGAGCTGGAGTATAGGCTTGGTGTCATTATTCGGCGTTCCTTCCTTCTGGTCTGACGGGGCCTTCCTGGATTTCGTGGCGCCCTTTGTGGCACTGCTGCGACCGCGCGAGGATATAATAGGCTCATCGTCACTATCGTCGCCAGCATCGTCCTCGCCACCGTTCTGTTTGCGCCGCTCCTCGGCCTCAACCTCGGCGCGAGGTCTGATGACCAGGTCAGGGATCAAGGGAGTGAGCTTGTCCGCCTCCCTGCGCATGCCATTAGCCATTCGAGGGAGGTGGTTGTTCAAGTTCTGGTTATATCGGAGGCAATTGTCCCAAATCAGGCTGAGGTCCGCTACAAAGTCGGCCTTAGATTTGTACTGAAGCTGCTTGAGCTTTTTCGTCATGGTGCCAAGATCCATGGGTTGCTTGATGACTGTGGGGATAATCAGTGCTTGCACCAGTCTTGTCGAGCAGATAAGTGCCACCTACCACTGTAATAATCTGGCGCATCCCTCTTGCTCACTTTTTGCAAGAAGGGTGTAGAGTACTCCGTATGCGCCTTCAATTCGCTAAGGACCTTCTCCAAAGCCTCATAAAGCTCCTCCTGCCCCACGTTGTCTTCGCTCGCCCATTTCGACCGGTTCTTTCTAACCTCGTTCATCAGACTGCGTAGTTCCTGGTCAGTTGCTTGGACCTGACTGCGCTTCATGTCTATCCTGGCGATGAGATGCTTCAGCGTCAGGCTCGAGGCGCCGAGGTTGGCGCTGCTCAGAGATCCATGGGCCTGGCCGGAGCCTTCGTTGGACGCGCTGCCGCCGTTCTTGTCCATCTCGGCCTGGATCTGTTTCTCGGATTCTTCCAATTGCTGCTGCTCCAACATGGCTGTGCGGTCATTCTCAAGGGTATAGAACAGCGTGTGGAAGCTGCGCTTGGCCGCCTCCTCGGTCGCGTTACGAGCCTGTTCCAATTCCTTGCGCGCGTCTTCGGAAGACCTCGCCTGGTCTTGCGACGCGCCATCTTCCTTGGACTTATCACCGTTCTTGCCAGGAGAAGACACAGAGTGGACAGGAGAGCTCCCGGACTTGGACGGGGAGAGGTATGTCTTGGCTGCGGCGGCATTTGCAGCAGTCTGGGATTTCAGCGGCGCCGATCCGGCGTCGGCGTTGTTTTCCTCTTCCTCTTCCTCTTCATCATCGTCGCCATAGTCGTCCTCATCAATTACCCGCTTCGCCTTTTTCAGGGGTGGTGGCTGGATGGGCGCGTGGTCGGTGGTAGGAGGCGGCAGGTTGAAGGAGTCGTCAGCGGTGGGAGGGCGCTTCAGGGACTCGACTGCAGCAGGATCGACGTCGCCGTCATCGGAAAAGAGGGCAGCAATCCTAGCGTCGGTTTTGCGAAAGAGATTGGCGAAATGGGCGCGTCGATTGTCCTCGTCGTGGTTGTCTGATGCCTCAGGCATCAACAAAGGCGCATCATTCTGGGATCGCGACGAGCCATCGGAAGGGGGCTGGTTCATCCTGATTCCATTTCCCTGGCTGCCAGCAGGCGTTGGCCAGCCATTCTGGGATTGATGCAATGACATATTGGCCCCTTGCGGATGGACAGGACTGATGCACGGCCGGACACCCCATGCGCCGGGGGTCGAAGTGATTTCCACCGCCTTCCGGTCGGAGTCGGTTGACTAGATGGGCACCAGCTGATAGCGCGTCATTGACATAGATGGGGAGGAGGGAATGCAGGATGGTTCGGGATGTTGTGGTGGAGGAGGTGATGGAATTGCGACAGGCGATGGTCGTGGACGTGATGGATTGACGTTGTGTCTGGAGAGCGCATGTCCCGTTTTGGGTGGAGCAAGTACCGTCGCGCGACGGGAGTGTGGGCCTCGGCGCCCAAGAGCGTCACCGGGTACCTCTGCCTCTGTTCGACGAGGCTACGGGGCACACAGAGCAATTGTGGGCACCTGTGGGCTTGTTCAAAGATACTATATAGACCAAAACCCTCTGTTTCCAGCATTTCTATGGCTTACTTTTGCATCTTCTACTTCGAGAAATCCAACATCTCATCCTGTGTTGTTCAGGGTGTACATCGTCGCCAGGCTGCCTTACATAATCGCGCCGCTTATGTGATCCTGCCCGGAAGCAGTTGGCATAGTTTACCATAGGTATCAGAGCGTACATCGTAGCACCATAACAGTTCGATTTTATATCAAATGCAGTGAGTCCCATGGGGAGTCTATTGATACACTGATGCTGGTTGATACTCAATCAGTCAATTCGCTTGACCATACCGGTAGAAGAAATGAAGCGAAGCTAACATTGACGAGGATGACATAGCGGCACAGCACCATGCGTCGCCAAACATCGACAGCTGCATGCACAAGGAAAAGCAATGCGTGATATGAGATGCATAGGGGCATGGACATAGGGGCACAGTATACCTCACTCAACATCAAATCAAATGGAGATTATAGCTAGAGTACTGTTGTATGACAAGTGATTGCAATGCACGGAGAGTGTCTGACCTCCTTCTATTAGTAAAAACGAGATATCACCTGTTTACCGCTCCCTTAGACGATTGCTGCGAACCGCGTCCACATGCGTCCGGATGAGTGGGGATGCCCCGAAGGGCGGTCGTACCTGGGCTGTGTGGGGCTCGGGTGCTTAGGCGGCCTGGGTTCTCTGCGGGCGGGCCACGAGCAAGCAAGCTCCAGGCCACCTCATCCTGGAACTAGTTGCGTATCGCAAAAGCTCCCAACAGTGGCACTGCATAACGACTGGACTCTTCATCCCTCCCCTCCCCCCAGTTTCAAACCCGAGTGGCATTCTTTTAAGAGCCATGATCACCACCGCAGATCATTCATGATTCGTTCGTCTAAATAAAACGCACCCAGATATGAGGATACGACTTCCGTTCGCAGGTTCGTAAGCAGCTGGAAGCTCAGCTCCCAAGCTCCCACCCCGCTCCACCACCCTGGTGCTTCAACGCTTCCCAGGCAAAAACGACGGCCTGCCAGCCTCAAGCAGACACTGACAGCGCGACAGGAGTCTTCTTCCTGCTGCTCCTCCTCGCAGGCTACGCCGGCCTCACCTCACTCCAAGTCGGAGCCTACGTCAACGACAAAGTCCTCCACACCTTCACCTTCTTCCTCCTCACCGTGGTCTTCTACTGGATCGTCGACACCAACCGCCGCCGGACCCTCCACTTCACGTTGGTGGTGTGCACGCTATGCCTGGGCGTCGGCTCCGAGTTCCTGCAGGGCTTCCTGCCGAACGGTCGGGACTTTGACTTCTACGACATCGTCGCCAACCTGGTGGGCAGCCTGGCCGGGCTGGGCCTCTGCTCCATGTACCACAAGCGCATGCTGGAGAGGAAGAGGAGCCGCAAGTCGTACACGGCCGTTCCCGACGGGGCGGAGGACGAGGGCGATATCGAGCTCGGGGAAGGCGTTGTGGGCGCACAGGAGAGTGGTATCACGGAGGCGTCAGGCGCAGCGGGCGAGGGCTCGTCCAGCAAGGCACGGTCTTTGGAAGAAGAAGTTGACAACTGGGACGAGAACGCGCCAGATGACTGGGACGGCGTGGATGACATACAAGATGAAGAGCCGAAGAAGCGTGCCGACTGAGTAGCGGCATTCTTTAGGGTGGTTGGCGGCCTTTGAAAACGATTGCGCAGGACATAAGAGCGACGGTCTATTCTGATACCTTTGAGGCGATTTGGCTGGGTATTGGCGTTGGGCAGGATTTGTACGACTGGGATGAAGGTTTTTGATGTCTATCATTACTTGAGCATTACGGGAAAGGATCTCTCAAAGGGTGGGCTACTGTTTCTCTGCACGGGGGCGAGGCTTGTGACAACTTGAACATGGCCCCAGGCTACATTTGTTCCATCTCAGAATGGCGCCTCGTGTCCCACCGAAGCGCATCCAAGTGTAAATTGGCCCACAAACCCCTCGCCGGTCCCTTGGACTTGTGGTTTCTTTCGAGCATCATCTCTCAAGTCGATATCTTCTCACAACTCCGAAATAGCAGAAAAGCTCGCATAGGTCAAGCTGAAGAAGCTGACAGAATGCTTGCTGATTATCTTTGTACTGAGGTTCGGGTTATTTCGAACATGTTCAATAGTTGGAAAGATGCTTCGAGGCCGATGGCTTGATGGAACTTGCAATTCTAGTACCACCGCTACATGATGAACCTAGCTTGATAATGAAGTCTCACCACCCGAAGCTCTCGCTATGCCAAAACACCACCCTGCCCTTCCTCACCCAAACCCCGACATGATTTCTCAACTCGCGTCCCATCGCCGTTGGCCCACAGAAGAAGACCGCTACCCTTTCGTCCTGGCCGTGCTGAAACACATCATCCACGACCTTCTTGAGGTTGGGCCGCATGAGCTGGTGCCTCACCTCGCCGCCGCGTTGCAACGAGGTCAGCTCCAGGTCCTCGCTCTCTGGCTCCTGGCCGGATTGTTTGTCCTCGCAAGCCGTGACGAATACTTGTACGCCCTCGTCCTCGGTAAAGCCCTTGTCGTTTTTCCCGAACGTGACCCATGAGGCGTCGCCGACCTCGCGCACGGCCCAGATCAGCTGGACCTGCGCGGCTGGGTTGTCTTTGACCAAGGCGCGGTAGAGAGGGACCGTGTAGGTGGCGCCAACCCCCCCTGCCACCAGCAATATGCGGTCGAACTCGCCCTCAGCCAGCGTTGAGAAGTGGCTGGCCACGCCATACGGCCCCTCAATCGATAGGGGGATCTTGGTGGAATCATGGCGGCTGTTGTTGCTTGCGATCTGGCTTAGGGAGGTGGTCATTGGCCCATTGAGGTGTCGGGCCACTAAGGTAAGGTTTCCGGTTTCCGCGTCGACATCTGCTACCGTGAAAGGATTGTATAGGAACTCGTGGACAAGATAGTCCGTAGAAGCCGGGCTATCCGACGGACGGGCTTCAGCGGGAATCTGGAGGTAGATGTGAGAGCCGGGATGGGTAATGAACCGGTGGATCTTCTTCTTGGGGACTGGCGCTGTGATTTTGACGAGGTTTGTGTTGGGCACCATCTCCAGCTTCGCCACGGCAGTGATGGTGTCAAATTTACGGGTGACAATGTCGGCAAGGAAGACCACGAGCGCCTCTACCAGGAAAAGCCTCGGATGGTGGGCATGGAACCAGATCAGGGGCGGTATCATCATTGCCACGGTGAGATGAACTATGAAGAACACCCTGTAGGAATAGTTCCGAATGATCCTGAAAGTTGTCGTGTTCAGGAAGGTCATGCTCCAGATTCCCACCATGCCGGTGATGACGGCGCGAGAGGTAGTGAGCTTCTCGACCAACAAGCCCGAGGCGACGAAAAAGTTGAGGTAAAGAAAAGCGTGGGCGAAGAGCAAGGCATAGATGATGCGGCCAAGCACTCGGTGATATCGGTTGACTTGCTCATGCGACGAGTTGAATATGTAGGCGACTGGGTTGAGGCTCTTGAGCGCCAGGAGGTACTGAAGAGGCAGCTGAGAAATTGCAATCGCACCAGCTCGCTTTGTGAGATGGAGGTAGTCTGGTTCTTGTCAGTGACCCCCTGGTTTGCTACAGATATGTTGGGTTGCTCACCATCACCAGTCCCTGCCACAGTCAGCACCACCATCCAGAAACCCCAAGCCAGGCCGAAGACCCACTCGTCTCTCTGGCCCCAGGTCCGGCCCAAGAAGACGACATCATCCCCGAACCACCATTGCAGATGCCTATATCGTGATTCCCAGGCTCCTAGGGGACCCTGTCGCCTGACCTTCCGTAATGGAGACTCTGGGATGGCATTGTAGGCGCCTTTCTTGGCCTCGACTGCGCCGTAAACCCACGATGCCAATCTGTAGCCGAGGAACAACAAGACTGGGATAAAGGCCGACAGCTGGGCAAATCCGGCATATCTGTCGAGTGTCTGCCTCCTTAGACTAATTTCGTCCTGATCCAGAGTCACAAACCTCCAAGGCCATCCCATTTTCTGACAATTGGTTGATCCAGAATTCGAACTGAGCACGGCGGCACTTCGGGTTGTCCACTCGGACGTCAAAAGCGTGGAAGAAGGAGGATGAACTAGGGATTGAGGCTCTATGAACAACTTGAGAGGTTGGACTTCGACTTGCTCTCTACCAGAACCTCAGCCGCACAAAGAGTGAGACCCGGGGTGGATTTTCGATAATTAGAAATGGAAGAGAGGTTTCAGGCAAAGGAGCAGGGTCCATTCAAGTACTAATGCGTTCCGCCCGCCCGCCTAGTGCCCGGAGGTGTCACAAGAAGCTCGGAGATCCGCCCTGCGGGGCTTGGACCACCTGGGATCTGGACGCCTGGAATGTGGGATTCCCCGAGTATATATCTGTCTAAAATAACGGCATTTGATGGATGATGACAACATCCATACCCTGATGTCTGTTGTTAGAAAAGATGTTGGGGTTTTGAGGCCACGCTGGTCATTTTATAACAAAGTAGACGACAGGTTTGTGTTACTTCCCCGCCGTCAGCTAGGCCGAAGCATGCCCCCCCCCCCCTCTGAGACGGTGAGAGACTTGTGCTAGAAGCCAGCCAGCCAGCCACAGTGCACGACTGGCATCTCCCATACCTACCTACGTAGATACAAGCTTCCGGGGACTCCGTACAGATATATCATTTGCCGCTACTAATCGCGCTGACTCGACCGCCCCAGCTGAGTCAGGAGGTGGATATTATCTGGGGACTTTGCTAGGAACGCTTTCAATTGCAGACTCAGATCCCTCCTCTCGTGCAGTTCGACCCCAGGATAGTTGTGTACCCTGGAGCTCGACTATCTGGGCACCCCTGCACGGTTGGTGGACCCCGGGATTTGGGTGGGGCCTGGAACTACCTACCAAAGTACAGCTGTCTGCCGAGAACAGTTGCAGCTTTACAAGACAGGCCAAGGCGAGGACTTTACCAAAAGCACATCAACCACACCACAGTCGGTCTGCTTCTCTGGCTTCCGAGGAATATTTGGCACGAAGACACCTGCCGTCTACCATGGCTGTTCAGCTACGGTCCTTTCCCTCGCAGTCGTCGGACGACATGCGGCTCGACGACTACCTAGACGACAAGCTGCAGTCCACGATTGACCTGGACAACCTCGACGAGCTCCTCGCAAGCGTCGAGGAGCAGCACGTCCAGCTCCAGTCCCAGCTCGATGACGCATCCCACGCTCTCGAGGTCGCCCGCCAGTCTGCCGACCAGCGCCAGGCTTCGCTGCAGAAACAGATCGACGACTTCCAGTCCTTGCAGCAGAGCATCGACGTCCGCCTGCAGATCGTCTCGAGCTCCGACGCCCCGGACGAGGCCATCCGCAGGCTCGAGGCCCCCATGCACAAGCTACAGAAGGTGGATCTCGCGCACAAGTACCTGCTCTTGCTTCAGGATGTCGAGAACCTGAGGGCCGAGGCCCGGAGCCACTTGCCCAAGAGCCCCAAGGCCGCACTGGAGCCCTACACCAGATTGAAGCAGCTGGCTCAGTCCCTGCACGAGCTGCAGCCCCAGGCCGACTATGCGGCTACGCATCTGGTGGCGCATGTTGCCGGCATCGCCGAGAGTCTTTGGGACGAGATGAAGAGGACCATGTGGTCAGAAATGGACGGGGTCCTCACCAAGAGGGGCTGGCCAAAGAGGGTGGACGCGCGATCAGAGATTGACGAGGAGTGGAGGGAGTGCTTCGAGAAGTTGGTGGACCTGCAGATTCCAGAAGTCCTCTACTCGGATGGCGTGGTAACGCTGCTGCCCGTCGATGTCATGGTGCAGAACTGGACCAAGGAGTTCCGCTATCATTTCATGAGCGACAAGCCCACCAGTGCCCCGCAGAACATCGGTGCGCAGTGTTTTCCCTGGATCACCACTCGTCTGGAGGAGTGGGACGACTTCATGCGCGATAACTTTGGGTTCATACTCGCGACCAAGTTCAACGACACGGCAGCCGCCAACAAGATGGTTTACATGGACCCGACGTGCGCCGTCATCACCTCGTTGCTGCCTGTCATCAGAGAGAAGGTCAACTCAGCTGTGGACGTGGCCCTTAAGGACCCGGTGTTCCTGAGCAGACTGATGTCGGAGCTGATGACCTTCGACGAGACTTTGAGATCCAGATTCAACTATGACGGAGGAGACCTCGAGCGAGGCTGGGGGGGCCTCACCTCTGAGGTGTTGGACAAACACTTTGACAAGTGGCTCGAGGCGGAGAAGACTTTTGCCCTCGAGAGGTACAAAGCGATCATGGCCACGCCAGACGCGGGCCAGATCGACTACGAGTACAACGGCCCCGGGAAGACCAAGCCGACATACGGTGCAGTTCGCGTCACGGATCTCCTGCGCTCCGTGACGACTCAATACGAGCGAGTCAGGAGATTCTCCCACAAGCTGCGCTTCCTGATCGAAATTCAGTTGGAGATCTTGGACTCGTATCATGACCGGCTGAACGGATCCTTGGGCGCTTATAAGGCTATGACTTCCACTGCTGGCAAGATGGTGTATGGGGCGACCAAGGAGCAATTAGCGGCCCTAGAGGGGACCGGGGCATTAGAGACGCTGTGCAAGGTCTTTGGCAGCACGGATCACGTTGTCAACGCGTTGAAGGACTGGAGCAACGAGGAGTTCTTTGTAGACCTGTGGGACCGGCTGCAGGCCAGGGCCACCAAATCCGACGACCAGGGCAACCTGGCGGGCGGAATGAGCCACGACGAAGTCAAAGGCCGGACATCACAGACGGTCGGCACAGGCGAGGACGGCGGGATACTGTTCGACGAGACCATCAAGGCATACACGGAGCGGCGGACAGCGGCACAAGACCTGCTGACCGAGGCGGTCGTCAGGTCGCACGCGGACGCGTTCCGCGCCTACGTCCAGCGGGCGCAGTGGACCGTCGTCAGCGAGGACACGGCGCCCATCGACCCGTACCAGCTGGCCATCACGGCCGAGCTGGACGAACCGCTGCGCATCATCAAGCGCAACTTCGACTTCCTCGCGCGCGCCGTCAGCGCCGCCGTGGTGCGCCGCGTCGTCCGCGGGGCCCTCGACAGCCTGCAGGACACGCTGTGGGGCGATGTTCTCCGCAAGAACAAGTTCACGGCCCTCGGTGCCGCCCAGTTCATGCGCGACCTACACTCCGTGTTCGCCATGGTCGACCGTTATGTCCCCAACGCGTCCGAGGCCATGGCCACGCTCGGAGACGCGGTCAAGCTGCTCAGCCTGCCCCTCGAGGCCGGGGAGGGCTTCATGTCGCTCAAGCAGGCCAGCGACCGCGTCTTCACTGACAATTCCGAGGCGAGGAAGGTGCTGGAGGAGCTCGGCATTGACACGCTTGAGCCCGGGAACGCGAGGATGATCCTGCAGAGGCGCGTTGAGAACAGTGATTAGATCTTAATGTAGCCCCAGAAATGTGAAGCAATGAGGAATCGCCCTCGTCCTGTCATGTCTATTGCCTGTCCCTCTCGATGTTTCTAGTGTCGAACCACGTGAGCTTTCCCGATGCATTCAGATCATCCCGATCCCCGGGAACTCGCTTCCTTGTCGGCCTCGGATGATTTTACAATAACCAGCGCCCATGATCTTGTTGCCCTCCCTCTCGCCTTAGTTGATGGCCCTCATCGTCATCTCAACCACGGCAAAGGTGCCCGCAGAAACAGGCATGGCCCTCAGCAGCGTAGGGCCCAGGCCCCTCCAGAACCCGCCCATGCCCTCCTTCCTCCACGTCTGCGCGAAGCAGTCCCGCATGTTCCTGTACATCTTGTCCTTGCCGAACCCGTCCGTCTGCATCTTGGACTTGACCACGTCGAAGGGGTAGCTCGACAGCCACAGCGCCTCGCCGGCCAGGCCGCCGTAGAAGGCGACCTTGTAGGCGGGGATGTCGTTGCGGTCGACGCGGTTGCGCGCCGCGTCGCGGGCCATGAGCCACTCGAAGGACAGGAACCACACGCCGTACGCCTGCGCCTCCCGCAGCACCGTGACCGCGCTGCCGCGGTACACCCCGCCGAGCAGGCCACCTCCTGGCGCGGCCGCCAGCTTGCGCACGCAGTCCAGCGGGCCCGCGTACAGCCTCGCGGCGCCGTGGGGCTGGGTCTGCAGCCTGATGCGCACGTGCTCGATCGGGCTCGACAGCACCGTGTTGGCCACGCCCGCGAAGGCACCCGCCGCGTAGTACTGCCCGTACCCCAGTTGGGCGCCCGGTGCGGCGCCGTGGGCGGCCGTGTTCTGCTCCTCGAAGTAGCGCCGCGCGGCGTGGAAGCCGCCGAACTGGACGGACACGCAGGCGCCGATGCCGATGAGCGGGGTTAGGGTGCCCTTGTAGAAGGCCGCTGGGCCCTCGTTCTTGAGGATCGAGGTTGCTGTTGCCAGGGCCGATGTGTTTGTGGATGATGTTTGCAGGCGCACCTTGACTATGTCGAAGGGTTGGCCTGGGGAGGTGTTTTGTCAGCTAATTTGTCATTGACATACAGAATATTGATCTGGTCCAGGATCGACTGATGTTACGAGGTCCTGAATGCTTCAAGTCAGGCGAAGAGGCAGGCACTGGCCAGCTCCATCCCTCCCTAGCTGCTGCCCCCTCTCAGATGAGAGAGTAACATGTGCAGCTAAAGTTAACGTGCACCATGTGACAGAGGCCATTGAGCCTCATCTCCCAGTTTCTTCAACAAGGCCTTCTTACCTAGTAGTACCTGTGCAACACCACCAGCGGCTCCAGAGAACAGATCCTTCGCCGTCTGCTTGACGCCTCCCTGCTGGTGAGGATGAGCCTCCAGGTCCGCGGCCGAGTCAGCCATCTTGGAAGTGAGCGCCGGCTGCTTCGCTGCTGTCCCACCCCCACGCTGTCGGCGTTCTTGTCGGCCTGGGGCGCTTTCAATGAGCTCTCCCACACGAGTTCGGACGAGGCAGACGTCAGGCGTTAGGCGTCAGGCGTCAGGCGATGAAGGTGGGAAGGGGTTTAATTGACGATTGGGTCGAGGAGTAGGAGGCTATGTGAGAGCAAAAGATGGGTGTAATATAAGTAAAAAAAGGTTGTCCAAATAATTCAGGTCAGCCACGCGCAGGAGTGAATGCCGACACCGGTGCCGGGGGTAACCCCAGCACCTGCAAGAAGGGACCTGGGCCTGCGTCCCCACTGCCCACAGCTGCCGAGGATTGCGTGCTTACAGAATTCAATTGCAGCAGCATTCATTGGCACCAAGACATACCACAGTAGATAGACAGACACTATGTCTGTTATGTGTGTAGGTACAACTCGACACCCTCATCCCACAGGCTATGGCAGCTAAAGCCGTTGCATCCGGCCCTGCCTGCAAAGCATACTGAATTACAGGGGCAAAAAGGAGTGTATAACTCATCTACGCAGCACTCACCTCAGTATTGTTGCTGATCCCAAGTTTCCATCATGCGAAGGCCTTTCTGAGTCGTGCAGCGAACCTCAAGGGTATAACCCGGACCCAGAGTTAGAGTGTGGATGCGGTGTGTCAACACATACTGTTTCCCACTATATTGGTGCTACTCGTTGACGGTCAATGCTCAAGCCGAGACCTGAAGTGCTGTCATCGTAAAGGTAATTGATGTCATCGATACAGAAAATGATTCTCAAGATAGGATAGGGTCCCTTTCAAGGCTCCTTTTAGTCAAGGCTCCTTTTAGCCCTGAACTCGGGAACTCTAGCTGAGTGGATTTGTATTGGTTGTTTAAGGGCTCTGCCGAAATCTTGATTCTCAGAGTACGCATTCTTTGTTCTCAACCCTCGCGCATGTCCTATTTCTCTCAAGCCAGGAGCTTCTATTCCTATTTCGACGAGGCTAGCTAAGACCTTGCTGTTCTTTGGAAATAACCAGTCTTGGCTGTGATCTCGTCCTATCGCGGCCATCAGCCCATATTTAGTCCATCGAACGGCCCAAGCATTATGTCAACATGTCCCCGATATTTATCCCCTCCTAGACTCTCATTTTCCCCAGTCTGTTACCCCTCAAATAACCATGGTCTACACTCCAGCTACCAAACATCCCAATGGTGTACGCCTCCTTGCTCTCGATGGAGGCGGGGTCAGAGGTGTAATGTCATTGGTTGTCTTGAAAGAGCTTATGACACGGGTTCAGAAGAGAAAAGGATTAGACAAGGAGCCTCGTCCTGTCGACTACTTCGAATTGGCCGCCGGAACCAGCACCGGTGGCATCATTGGGATCATGCTCTTTCGACTGCATATGACGGCCTCAGAAGCCATCGACCAGTACAAAGAACTCGCAGAGGAGGTCTTCAAACCAAAGATTGGCGGATTGGATATCAGCGTACTCGGACACACACTTTCGTCGTACATCAGCAAGAGCAAATCCCTTATCTGGTCGAGCCGCTTTGATGACGGGCCGTTGAAGGACGCCATCAGCCGCGTCGTTAGTAACTTTGGGCTGGATGGCAGCGACAGGAGCTTGGGAGCCAATGCGCCGCTTCAGCATACCAGGGCTGGCAGAATGTAAGGTGTCTAAATTCAGACCGCCTGGAGCTTTTGTGCACTCTCGTCTGACAACAGAACAGGTTCGTGTGCACCACAGCTCAGAACAGGTCTGAAACTGTTCTGATGCGGTCCTACCCAAACAGCAACACCTATGTCTCATCCAAGGTCAACGATATTATGAAAAATTATCAGAGCGAGATCGGCATCAGTCTTGCAACACGCGCTACGTCCGCAGCGCCAACATACTTTCCCCAGGTAGAATTCCTCGAAGGCCCTTCAAAATTGATCTTTTGGGACGGTGGCCTTCTCAACAATAACCCCATCGATCAGCTATGGAGCTCTCGGTACGATCTCGTCAAACCGGACGAGCCGGAGCCGTACGTCTCGTGCGTCATAAGCTTGGGCACGGGTTATATCAGGGCCGGAGATCCCTCGAACTCGTGGTTCCAGCTCCTCGGCACCGCATCCTCCGTTATGGACTTTGCCACGAATACCAACCCCAAGGGCAAGGATTTCTCGCGCCACATGTCGGTTCTGCAGAAGCGAGGCCATCATGCGAAGACGGAATACCTCAGGTTCAACCCTCGCTCCAGGACGAAAAGATCGATCTGGCTGCTTATTGGAGGATGGACGACCTCATCACCATCGCTGAGCGGGAATGCTGTTACAAGAAGAGCGAGCAAGAGTTCTTGGAGAGGGCTGTTGATGCTATTTGCTGCTGATGTTGGGGACACAATGGCTAGAGGTCTAAAATCCACTATCAGGAGATACTGGAGCCAAGCTGGGGTTTAAGGCACTCGTGATGATTCTGAGGTCTTCACAATGGCTTTAGCGTATTCGGAAATTCAATGCTGAAGACGAGAACCACCTGCACTTGAGCTCTTCTATAGATTGACTAACAAATAGGCAGACATTGCAAAAGATGGTCTGTTTCAGACGAGTGAATACCTAGGTAGACGATCCCGCTTCCGTCAATTTTGAACAGTCAAGGTGGGGAGACGAAAGAGAGAAAAGAAGGCTGTCCGGAGTCACACTTGAAATGTTTAAGCCAATTTTGCCGGGCTATTGCGCCAACACGGCTTGGGACAATTTACCCTTTTTAAAAAATAAATAAAAAGAATTTAACATTAAGGGGTCCAGGGTGAATTTGAACAAGACCTTCTGCTTCCGAATGAAACCCTGGCCCCTCCCAACAGCAAACCAAAGCACTCACTCAAAATGGTACCTTCACACAGCAGAGTTCTCTGCCTCTGATCCATCTTCGTGGCCACTTCTACTGAGAGAATATCGAGGTGGTAAACTGTCATGTGTCTTACGACGTGTAGTGGACCGTTTCTCGCTCTCGTCATCCGATCCACGCGCGTGTTTGGATGCCCGGGCCACCGAGATGACTGTTTCTGCTTCTCCAGACGATTCTCTATCTGACTTCGGAGCTCGCGTGGGATCAGCAAATCTGCGAATAGGCTGGCCTGTTGGAATCTAAGTCAGCGGAAATGGGTGTCTACAGTGGGGCAGGGATTTCTATGGGGAGGAGGACCGGTTTTGTTGCTTGAAGCCGCACTTTTCTCAGGTGCTTCCCCATCTTGGATCGAATTTTGGGGCCTTCCAATCCGGCGGGGGGGGGGGGTTGGGAAGGGGAACATGGGAGAGCGCACCTTTGTCCGGAAAGAGATATTGGATCTTTCTACTCCAGTAAGACCTGCAGGCCTTCGCTGTGCGCCTGTAAGGACTGGGAAGTGCAGCCGCGACTTCTTTGAAGTTAATCATATCTCTAGTCTTGCCTTCGGTTGATTCCATAATAGATTCATGCTCTTTGAGAGACCAGGCTGACGACGAGGGCTGACTCTGGCGTCGCAACCCTAAGGCCTGCGCTGCCTCGGATTCTGGTGGTGTGTCGGACAGTGGGAGCCTCGAAGATGACTCTGGAGCTTTAATTTCTCTTCGGGGTTCATTTTGGACCGAAATCGAAAGCGCCTTCTCCCTTGTTTTCTTCCTCGATTGCCCCGTTCCATGTCCTGAAAGGAATAGCCAGCGACGCGAGATGGTCCTCTCGCTGCAACCAACGGATCTGGCCAGTCTTTTCCGGACGGCTGATGGTACGGGCATTTTCGCAATACCAGATGACTGAATTGCGGTATGCATCATGTCAGTTAGTAGCTGGTCTTGCTGAGGGGTCCATTTGATCTTATTATGTGAGGGAAACTCATGTGAGCCCCGTTTGACTTCATGCTCATTGGAAGCATCGCGATCGCCGTCGTCATCCTCCATCGTTGAGTCCGCATACTCCTCGTAGCGTCTCTTGTGCTCGGTATCCTCGTCTTGAACTCTGCCTTTAGCATTATAGGCTCGCATCTTTCCTTTCCTTCCCCCCCGATTGTATCGTGCGTCTTTCATTGTCAAGGCCTGCCATTTGTTCCTGATGGCTGAAATAGTTCGGTGAGGGAAGAATTTCAACAAGTTCGCAGCAGTTTGTCGGGAAATTTCAAGACTCCCCTGCATCCGTAGCTGCGTCGCCATCTTTTCTTGGATCAAAGACTCTTCCTCCGCTGACCAAGGTTTATTTGGCGGCCTAATTGGTCGTCGTCTCTCCAGAGCATCTGAACCACTATGATCCTTCGATTGCGGACCTACTCGTCTCCTGGGTGCGTCCCAGCTTACGCTTTGGTCATCTGTGTCCCAGTCTTGCGATGGCGAGAAGCTGCTTTGGCCCCTCTCTCTATATTTTGTTTGAGAGGCTTCAGATGAATCTTCAGATGATAGGGAGACGTCTTTAACAGACGACAAGTCACTATCCTCGGAGGAGACCGGTGGCCTGACTTGGTGAGGGGCCAATTCGTCTTCGTCATCATCGGAGTGCATCAGGTGAGCTCCAGGTGGCCGGCGTTTCTCGAAGACGTTGCCAAATGGCGGAGAGGAGTCTTTTTTCAGGAATGATTGATGAACTAAAAGGAGAAAGCAGTTATCAGTCCCTATAATCTAAATCGGCAGCCTTTTGTGGTCGTGATCAAGGCCGAATAGTGGAAAAGAACTTTTGCTTTCTTGAGACATTTTGTGAAAAAGAGCTAGAGGAGAAGGGGGGGGCAGCTCACAATCTTTCCAAGCGTGATGCGATAAAGCATTGAAGGCTGCGTCGCTCTCAACTTTGTAGATGAAGTGCATCCCACCAGACGATTGATTACCATATCCGAAATCCATAATGCAGCAGAATTTATCGTCTCTTGCCAACGTGTCGCAAACTTCTACGCAGACTTCGGCCGGCAATCCTTCCAGCCGTCCCCGGTATCGCTGGATGGCTTCTTCCCTAAACTGTCCAGCAGTGTCGACGTACGTCTTGGCAAATTGCTGTATGAGCTCGATAGCCTTTCCACGGGCCTGTTCCATTTCGGCTCTCGTTTCCCGAATAATAGCGTTGGTGTCCGGAGGCATCTGGGACTGTTTCGGGGCCTCATCTAGTGGGGTCGTGGACGAACAGTCAGGTTCGGAAACCCCATCAGACTCGTGGTCTACCAGCGCACTCATGGCTTATCACGGTGGTGCTCGCTTGCCAGACGGCATGAAGTTGTGCTCGCTAGAAGTTTCGGGCTTTGATGATATACGCAGCACCAACGAGCATTGCCAGCACGGTGTCTGAGATCTTGTCCAGTGTTCACCCGGATCAAACACCGTAACAAGAAAAGGCAGTGTTGTTGGTCCTCAGAGGCAGTGTTGTTGGTCCTCAAAGTCACCAATGAGATGTGACATGTCAGGGGCTGCATCCTGCAGTGACACGTTAAAATGCGGAGTCATTCTTCTTTTCCTTGCGCGCGAAGGACTTCATATCTCTTAACAGAACGGCAGCGAAATTCGCTGCAGATTCGATAGAAATGGTGAAGAAATGGGATCCATCAGTCTCTCCACAAACAGTCAATCTTGGAACTCTTAATTCCACCGCGCCGCGTCTGGTTTTGCCCGAGCCTCGCGTCTTGCCATCGCCGCCCTCTCCAGTGTTGTGAGAGAAATGGTGGTTGAAACTGAGCACCAACACTGGTACCACCGTCATCCGAGATAACTTGCTACCAGGTGTTCAGGCGCAGCCTCTCCACTGAGTAGTCGCAAGCAATGTCATCCCAATGCCAGCCCAGAAGCTCGCAACCCCAGATTCACGCCGGAATTGGGTAAACTGACACTTCCCTACAAATCCTAGCTGCTCGCAGCCGTCACTGAAAACAACTTTTACAACAGGTATGCTGCTATAGACTTCGGGAGCACATCGACGCGGGCCTATCTGGCCTTCATCAAGAAGAACAAACCGGTAGATGGCTGCCGCGTTCAGAAGACAGGCGTGGACGACGACAAGAAGAAGCGCT
Source organism: Diaporthe citriasiana (assembly GCA_014872975.1). Classification (NCBI taxonomy): domain Eukaryota; kingdom Fungi; phylum Ascomycota; class Sordariomycetes; order Diaporthales; family Diaporthaceae; genus Diaporthe; species Diaporthe citriasiana. The sequence goes on along the minus strand of JADAZS010000033.1, from coordinate 244,662 downwards.
TCCTACGAGGGGAATGGCCTTCAAAAGGTTGTCCTTTCGATTCTCCCTACCCTGTCGGTTACGATGCGGCGGGCAGGGAACACGCCGACAAGCGTGACCGCTCGCTCAAGAGTTTCGTGTGGTTTCTGGCTAATGATGACGACAATCACCGCTATACAAAGGAACTAAAGGACTTCAACAACTCGCTGTCCGGGATCCAAGAGAAGGAGAAGTTCCGGAAGAGGCTGACAGACATGCTCATAAAACACCTCGATATCGTGGCAGACCAGATCCGCCACGAAGCTGCGATACGTCATATAGACATCCGCAGGCTAGTATTTTGCGTTCCTAATGCTTGGGACAAGGAGAATTTTCAGAAAGTTCTTAAACCGATCATGGACAAGGTCGCCAGGAATATCGAAACGTACTGCGTTTTTGAATCGGAAGCGCTTTCGCAATTCATACTCGATCATCATTCCTACCTGTTCGAGGATCGGGACTTTGTCCTTGTCTGTGACTTTGGCGGTCACTTCATGGTGAGCTTTGGACTGGTGTCGAAGGTATTTTTGGCGAGCAATGCAATGCTGATATGAAGGCCACAGGGTGGGAGCCTGTTCCAATTCAGTCGGAAGGGCGCTGATGATGACCAACCCGCTTTTTTCTCCCTGCGTCAGGGCAACTTCGGCATTCGCGGCGGATCTCAGCTATGGGAAGACCATATTCGACCGCACATTAATGCCCATGTGAACACGCTGGGTCTGCCTCCAGATAAGGCGAGCCTGCTCCGAGCCAAGTTCCTAGATTCATTCTTCATGAATCAAAATGAGGTGGACGCATCTGTACGTCTTCGCTTAACCATGCACCTTGCATGTTTCTCCCGAGGGTGATGGTCCGCCCTTGTGACCAGAATTTCTGATCCATTTTGGCCAGTGCTAACTTCCATTCCAGTTCTACAAAAGGGAATTGCCTATGTATCTGGCTGTATTCATAACAGATGCATTCCCTGATGACACCAGACCTTATGAATTAATACTCAACACGAAGAAGATATGGCGAGCATGGGAGCTCGGATTCAGGGACTCCATCGATCTAGCACTCAAAAAGATCCAGAAGTCGATACCCGCACCTTGTCGTGGCAGAGCAATTGTCATCCTCTCCGGGGGGAGCATGCAGAACTATCATGCCAGGACTGAGATTCAGCAAGCGTGCGAGAATTATGGCATAAAATGTCAAGTCGTGGGGTTTGACGTCAACGTTGAGTCAAGGTAAGCCCATGCAGAAGGCCCGGAGTTCACCCACTCACTCATACTTGTGCCAGCAAGTGGATGGTATGTGAAGGTGCAGCCAAGTCTGAGGCACGTGCTATGAGCCCCAAGGACTTCTTCCAGCGCGGCGCGGCGATCGCAGTTCAGTCGTACCCAAAGAACGGCGCCCCCGAAATCAACGCGCCGGTGCTGTTCTACGGCTGCCAGCAAGCGACTTCTGGTAGCCCAGTCAAGGTCGAGTTGGGAGGCCAGGGCAATAGGCGCAGGAACATCAGACTTGTCTGCGACCCAATGTACCAGCAGAACCTTGACCGTAAGCGGTATACCACCGGCAACATCAGCATCCGATCCGACGACGCCGCCGCCACCAACAATAACTGCTACGACATCTGGGATGTTAGTCTGCAATTCGAGCAAGTGGACTCGAAAGGCTCCGAATCCGAAACGCGAATCCCCGATGGAAGTTATCTCATACAAGCAAAAAGTATCAAGTACCATGAGGATGGCGTTGAGGCTACCTTGCACTTACAGCTGACGCGGCGATCTATCAACCGGGCGCGTCCGGCCAGCACGGGTAGGGACCTCCGGGCCCGTACCGTGCCGGCAGGCCAAGAAGCCTACTCGTTCGACCTGCCGCTCACGTCTCTTGGATCTAGCAATCTCGTCGTCTTGGACCATGACAAGGTCGAGAACAGGCTGTGGAAGCCCCGACCGGCGTGCACCGAGCTCCCGAAGTCAGTGCCAGAGCAGGAGTCAGTACTAGTTGATCGTCGTTCGAGGGCTAAACGTCAGCGGATTGAGGTTCCTGTTGCCGAAGAGCCGCAGGATTTTGGCTGGAGCACCTTTGATATGGAGCCCCCCGCGAAGTTTCAGCAGCTGGAAAGCGAAGGCGTCGCCGCCGACTCACCCGAGGCTCTGAGTCCGGACGCGCTCTTGCACGCAACAGCCAAGGCCCCGCTGGCGGCTGAAACTTATCATGAGGGTTCTGGACTGTATTTTCGTGGCGGCGGCTTCGATCTTGGTGGCGGGATTCCAACGTCGTCAACAGCATCGCTGCGCGGTGCGAAGCGGGGTCAGGGCCCTGTGGCACGACCTTTGAGGGAGGCTTGTTCTCGCATTCCACTTATGGAAAAGGCAAGGGACTACACCGACTCGGACTCAGACTCCTCTCAGAGCGCTGAAACCATAATCAACTTCGCTGACATTTGAGCGCGAACTTGAGATGTCGAGTGTTTTGGGTCTTAGTAAACTTGGAGAGAAAAGCTGGCAGGTTGAGGACCGTTTGGATCGTACCCTTTTTCCAGGGGCACTCATTGAGGTCCTTGTAGTGAATTGAATGCAGCAGTGCGAGCGATTTATAGTCTGATCCGGATATTTTTTGGCTAGTTAGTTGTCCTTCTGATCATCCTCCTGGGGCAGATTGTCTATAGTGTGCTACTAGTACCTGCGGGCAAGGTACTTATTTACGACGTTCAACGGCCGAATGGCGTCTTCTTAAAATTCGTAGATAAAGAAATCAGAAGGCACAAGAGAATTCTACTCTCCAAGTAAACTGGAGGATTTCATTTTTGAGATAGGGCTTTCAAGTTTTCATCCCTGCCTTGGCGGGACTTTGGCTTCAAAGCTGAGATATGACATTTAGCTGTTTCAACTATTTGCAATGCATGATTTCATAGAGTAGAGCAGCACGCACATTTCAATAAATGTTTGCAAAGCGCGTTTAAAGAGGGCTGCCAACCGGAACCTACCCCTGCGCGCACACCTTTGCCACCTTGACTTTCGCCAAGAAGCCCCAAGGTTACAATTCCTGTTGTATCGCGCTTGACAATTGATGTGTACCGAGTACATTGTCGGAACCGGAAACTCACTAGGTAGTGATCCAGCAGGCGGGGGCCGACCGGGAGGCGGTTCCGTCTGATAGTAAACAACACGAAAAAAGAATTAACCAACCGGCAGGAAGCTGTTGAGTCTGGAGGTAAGAAAATGTGCTAAACACGGTAAGCACCTCTGGTGACCACTCTAAGTCGCAGCCATGAATACAACTCAACAATTCTCACCGTCCAAATGAAGGCTCTTCCCTCGGCTTCCATGAAAAGGACCGTTGTCCACGTACCTAGAAAAGTTTTTTCTCTGTTTGGGTACATAAATTTAAAACTACAACGAGCTTGACCCTCTTATATCTTGGCAACTCCGATACATGCAGTCATCCTCAAGACCGTCTCGCCCCTGTCGTTGTGAGAGATCCCCTCACCAATCTGCAGCTGCTCCACGATCTCATCGATAGCCTCGTCCCACTTATCCTCGTCACTCTGGGACCATCCACTCGGTGTGTAGCCAAGATAACTCCACGCCAGTTGAGCCCAACGCTTCAGATCAGGGACTCGGAGGTGACACTTGACATTCTGGCAAGAGACTGTTCTCGGGCTTGAACCCGCCGAACTCAAGCGTCTTTCGGAGGTCGGGCTCCTGAAAGCCTTCCAAGGGCAAGAGGGTGGGCATAGGGCCGTCCTTGCCGCGGGTACGCCAGTGGGCCCAGGGCGTGCTGCAGGGCGTCGACATGTGGCATGGAAATCCAGATCGAGGCCACAGCAGTGCCTCCAGGTTTCAGGGTACGGGTATACTTGGGCGGATGCGGAATCAGGGTCCCCTAGGCAGTGAAAGGCGAAGCTTGTGAAAGAGAGATTGAACACCTCATCCGGGAAAGCCAACTTCTGAGCAGGCATCATAGCAGTGGTCACAGGCCCATGTAAATTGCTCGTTGATGTCGGCAGCCTTGATGTGGATGTCTGGAGAGTTCAGAGCCATAATGGATTCGGTGACAGCGCCAGACCCACAGGAATTGTCGTGGATGACATCGCCATCTGTGAAGGATGGAATTAGCTTGAGGGAGAAGTTGATGGCCTGCTGACTCACGTCGCCCTGGAGCTCGTTCAGATGCTCAGCCATGCACTTGATGATCTGCTTGGTTTGGAAGGCCATCTCCAATATTTCATCACAGGGAAATATGGTGGCGTTGTTGGAACTGAGGACAAAAGTTCAAATGTGAAGGAACAATAACAAGCTTGCGTGGAAACGCCACTTTCTAATAGAGAGGTTGGTAGAGGAAAATAGAGAGATGTGTAGGCAGCCCAGCAGCAGCAGCTGGTCATCCACACGAGCCTGCCATGCGGGGAGGGTCAGAAGGATCACATGGGTAAGAGCTGGATGTGATTGGCCCAGAAAGAAATTCCGGTGTATGCTGACCTGGTCTTGGTAGTTGTTGGTTTGAATCCAATCCTGCACAGGCACTTGGAAAAACAGCTGTGGCTGAAAACGGCGTGTGGCAGTCGAAACATAGAAGACGTCATGGAATTTTGCTTGTTTCTTCTGCCCGAGAGTTCAAGGATGGGGGCCAGAATTTGCTTCGACATATTCCGGATTCTATACCCAATGTGGGCATGACTTCGAGTGTTGTTGCGGTAAACAACTGTCTTGACGGACAGAGCCAAATGATGCCAAAAGCCGGTTGCTATGCAGCAAATAGAAGCCATGTTTGTGGATCTTGAAGAGTCTAGCCGTACTTTTGTATACCAGGTATTCGTGGTAAGACAGTAGGAGGCTTTTGTGGGGGCAAATCCGTAGGTACCATTGGTGCAGTTGGAAAAGGCTTGCTTGTGGAAGCTTCGTGCCCATTCAAGACGGAATACCTTACGTCCCCGGATATGTAGCCGTCGCAGGCTGCGGCACAGCAAATGGTCTTTTAGGTATCTCAATGATATTACGTGGGCGTGTAGCTGCCGCCAAGGTGACTGTCGTCTTCAATCTTGACCATCCAACCTCGGCGACCGACATATTGGTGATGCTATTTCAAAAGTGGGAGTCTGGTGGAGAGACACAATATGCATAGTACTCAATAAAACCCAGTAGGTAGCTAGACATGGGGCGGTCTTGCTCCTCAGGTACCTAGGTAGTTGTTAGTAGCTGAACCCCATGATCCATGCGGGTCAGTCTCTTGGTCACAAGCCAGAACTTCTGTCAGAGGCTCTACGCTAGCGGTGAATTTGTTGTTTTCGGACAAAAAGCCAAGTCCAAGCTTACGCATGCCCTGCAGGAATTAGAAAAGCCCTGGAGGGGCGCAGCGTTAATGTTCGTATATTGGAAGCCTGCCGCTCGCCTCGTATGCCTGAAGAAGTAACAAGTCATAGAATCACGTACGACTACGTTGACTCAGGACCGGTGAGACGGCAGGATTCAGGCTGCTCGCTTAGGTTTTGTGAGCCGTGACGCCCAAGCCTGCCCAGAAGAGGCTTGAAGGCATGCAGGTCTCCTAACTCCTTCGGCGGTCCAGCACTCAAAAGGCCGTAGTAGAACCCAGATGATCTACCGCGACAACCTCTCCTTCACAAACAAGTTGCGAAGATCGGTACAGAAAAATGCTAAGGCACCGTAGTACAGTATTTCGTGAGCGCTTCGATCTTCCAGGCCGGAATATAGTGCGATGCCTGTACAAGCGTTATTACTACATGCGTAGAGACACGCTGGGCAAGCTGATCGGCATCAAGTTCACGATCCAACTGGTGAAGGAGCCACCACGAACGGAGACCGGCGCACCGAGAGCTAACACTGAACCTCCTTTACCCACAGAAATCTTTCTCATAAAACCATTCAGCGGTTCGACTCCACGAGACCTCATCGTGGATAGAAGCCGATTCTCCAGAATGAGGATATAAGCAGTTGAAACAAGAGAGGTACGTGCTCCCAATGATGAGATTCTCTCTCACACACAACTCTTTTCCCCCGTTGGGAAAGAAAAAAATTCTACGTCCCCACCCTGGGCAGGCTTTGACTCGTCCAGGTACATTCTTGTTTCTTTCCTTCCTAGCTTCTGGTAATTCCTTACCTCGGTGGAGGTTGACTCTGAAACAAGTACTGTGTCTTGATTTTCTGGTACATTGTGCATCTCAATATCACTGACCCAAGTGTATTGAAACATTATCAATGCGGGATTTAATGATCACTGCTATCGTATGAGACGCATCTGATTTGGATCAGTTGTAGCGCTTTCTCATATCTACCGTATATCAAAACACGGTACCGTCACTTCGAATAAGAATTGGACTTGACTTGGTCTCCGGCCGGCGCTGGGCCGCGATTTCCCTGCCAGATTTCCAGGTCCCAGCCTCCAAAACTTGAGCCATGGTGAGATGGACGTCTAGGCCCATTCGTTCTGTGATCCTTTCGTATACTCGGTCCAGCAGATTCAATGTCAGAGCACGCCACTCTACGATCACATCATCGGCCGCGTCAAACATAGGCAGTTGTTGGCCAGATGCCTTGATCCCTCGCTCATATGCCTCCTTCTTCAGTGTGATAGCTCCTAGATCGACAAAGAGACCACCGTTACGATATTCTGGCAAAGCTGTAAGGGAATCTGTGTTCTTCCATTTGATGCCCAAGATCCTTTGGAAAGGAACCATCAATGAGTAGGTAAGCCACTGGGTTAGCTTGTGGAACGGCTGGATACCGGCGGTGATGTCGTTGGCCTTGGAAGGATCGGTGTGTTTTTTCAAGGTGCTCAAGGGCCAAGCATCGCCTATCGGGAATCCGTTGACCTTCGTGCGGTCTTTGGGCCAGCACGGAATCAATAGAGTCTGGAGGACGTCCCAGAATTTGAGGACGTCGAGCTCTGAGGAGGTCTCGCTTGTTTTTATCATGTAATCTGACAGACTGGTTAGAGCGTATATCATGGACTGGGCTGTTGGCGATGCGATCTTACCCACGAGGTTCCCCGGGCGGCCTTGCTCGCCAAAGATGTCTGGGCTCTCCAGCAAGGACCCTCCGAGGCTCCTGAGAAGAGCTGCGCGAGAACCTAAGCCCAATATAGGGTTATGATCGGACACTTGAAAGCCCGTTGCAAGTTTCTCATCCGTCATGCTCTTCAACCCTTTGCCTGTATCATGGTGACGATACTTTAGCATGGAACAATCATATGGCAAGTCTATATTAGGTAAGACACATACCATTGACTGAAGGGATCTTTTCGGACGACGAGTCGGTGAAAGAAAATGAGTTGAACATATAGAGACTGGCAACAGCAATGCCCTCACTCCTCTCATACTTTCGATCAGTATGCGGCTCAACGAAACGCCAGTGATCACCAGCACCGGCATCTAGAAGCACAGAAACAAAGAACAGATCGATAAGGCGGCGAGTAAGCTCCAAATCATCAGTCCCAGTAGTCTTCCAAGAGTCGATCATGTTCTGGACACGCGGCACATGGCCGACGTCGAAATGTTGCCAACGACCGTGGGGTGGGATAGTGTCATATTTGTCAGGTCCAAAATCTCGCTACCAAACGTTAGTTTCGTTATCATCCTACGCTGGGTCTGGGGCAATGGGTAACAACCTGAATGACGGAGATGACGAAGTCGGCGACATCACCGAGTTTGTCTTTATGGAGATCGAAATGAGCTAGCTCTCCGGCTTCTGCGGCCTGCCAAACAATCTGAGCCCTTTCGCGAATGGCTTGGAGCGATAACAAGTACTTGACATGAGGATCCATGATCTCTGCTTTTGTGCATGCGTGTAATGTTTTGTGAAGCAAGGGTTCAGCGATTCGTCTGCACGTATTCTGTTGATGTTGTTATTCCAGATAACCAAGCAATCCAGAGGTCTAGAGCCAGGATTGGAGAGATGGATATCCAGGAGACAGATGTTAGGGGCTGGGGGCAGGCAATTGACGTTTTATAGCGGCAATGACCGCGGGCTACTTGCATGTGCTAAAGTGGCTGGCAAGCGTCCTACCCTGCATGCAGCGTCGAATCTGCCAAGCCACGATGCAGCTGAACTAAATACGTTGAGCCTGGTGGATCTGTGCTTTTGATTACGAAAGATAGGCGCGGCGCCCCGGCAAAGATAGGCGCTCGAAATGCTTGGTCTGGTGTTGGACGCCCTCTGTCAGCCAACACCAGCCAACAAAAAGTGACGGCCGCAGGCCGGCGGCTTTAACAACTGCAGGTGGGGAGCTGCACTGGACTAGATTTCTTCTTCAGACGGAGAGCAAGAGAGAGATGGCAGGCCCAATTGTGTGCGTGGTTGGGAACCTCAACATGGACATGATCTTTGAGGTCGACCGCATGCCCGGTGTTGGTGAGTCCATAGACAGCAGGACCTTGTTCACGTTACCAGGCGGGAAAGGGGCCAATACTGCGATTGCGACTTACCGTGCGAGCCGGCCCAAGCCCACCAGCAGCGCCAAAACAGGCGATGATACAAGCAGCATTCGAGTATTCATGAACGGTGCTGTGGGAGATGACGAATTTGGTGCCAAGCTGAAGACCAAGCTGGAGGAGGAAGGTGTGGATATCTCCGGCGTTCGCACCGTTGAGAACGAGAGGAGTGGTACTTGCGTTGTCATTGTGGAGACGAAACTAGGTGACAGCCGAAACATGGGGTATGAGGGTGCGAACTTGAAGTGGACACCACCTGAGTCCCGATCGTTGGAATGCCTCGCAGGAGGAACAAAGCCAGATCTTGTCATCGCCCAGCTCGGCGTGCGCCGCGAGGAAGTGGAACGAATATTGGAGACTGCAAGTAGGGACGGAATCGAAACAATCCTGAATCCCTCTCCGGCCGTGTACTTGGTCAACTCGACATATCAAGGCCTCACTCATCTGATCCTCAACGAGACGGAGGCTGCCCTGCTATCTGGCCGTGATGCTGACGAGCTCCATGATCTGGCCGGATGGCAGAAGACGGCCGAAAAGTTTGTTCATCTAGGCGTCACGAACGTGGTCATCACCCTGGGTGAGAAGGGCGCTTATTACGCCACAAGCGACGGACAACAAGGGGTGGTGGGTGCCGAAAAGAACATCAACGTCGTTGACACGACGGGAGCAGGGTATGTCTAAAGCCAGTTCCTTCATCTCCCTATCACCGCCCTTTTGTGACGAGCAACGTGTCGATTGGCTTCCCGACCAGTATCATAGTTCTGACAAGAGGCATTCTCAGCGACACGTTCATAGGGAATTATGCTACGGAATATGTCAGGCAGAAACAGCTGGGCGAATGGAATATCGGCAAAGCTGTTGCTCGAGCATGTAAGGCGGCAGCTCGGACCATTGGGCGACTTGGTGCTCAGGAATCCATTCCTTGGGCTGATGAAACAGATCATAAAGAGAACTCACAGCAGATGTGCCAATAGACATCCTCCGTCGCATTGGTATCAGTCGAAGTCTAGCTTCAAACAAGCTCAGGACTCCATGTGCTATCTGGCTCATGTGCAGCTGCAGTGCTGTTATTCGCAACTTGGAAATTGTGGAGGATAACATTGAAGCCCTCACATAACCCTAGATTCAGGGTGCTCCAAAATTACCACATTAACATAATTCTCCTTTATGTGCGTATTCTTGACAGACATAGTGGACCAGCTAAGTCTGTGACTACAGTAGTTTTAGAAGTGTGCTTGTTTAAAACCAGCCTCAATGTGTATGGGCGATATGCAAGTCTTACGCGCATATGACCACCTGAGCTTGAGCAGGCAGTGCGGGGTCACTACTAGAGCCTTTATTCCGAAGGGAGCCTGCCATCTCTTTATGTTGTTACTCAATAGAATCTTGCTTTGCTTGAGCCGAGATCCGCTACACTGGAAAGCTCTAGCTCTCTTAAACATGGATCCAGTCAGCGCTCTTGGGGTTGCCTTAGCAGCCGTTGCCTTCGTGGATTTTGCGATTGGAATTGTGCATGAAATCCACGCTGACTGTGGGACTGGACGGAGGCTGACCAAGCGTAGCTTCGAAACTGTTATCAAGGATCTCTTAAGCTGGAGCCGCAATTTGGATCAAGAACATGTCATCGAGAACGATTCTGATATACGGGTCAAAGAGCATTTCAAAGTATGTATATATTGGAGGGCAACTCATCATGCCTGGATTTTTCTTCTGGTATCTAGTCACAACCCTGCAAAAGTCACAAGCCGGCCTCTTCCGTGCACTTCTGTACAGCATCTCCCAGCAATGGCCCCCACTCATAATGGAGATTGTGCTAGAGCTGTGCGTACCATATGCTCAAGCGGGTTTCTTTTCGCAGGGGGGGCCTGCTGTAGAAACTCTTTGGAACTGGTTTCGAAGATTGCAGAAAATTAGATCGCAGGTCGTATCTGCATCTTTATCAAAGGCTTGGACGAGTATGTTGGCGATCCTTTTACCTCCCATATCATGACGCCATTGGCCAGGATATGCTTGCTTTACTAGACGATGAGACTCTCAGCATTTCGCGAGTGGCAATCATGTTCGGCCTAGACTCTTATCTCAAAGAGCAATTACGCCCGCCGCAACTGTTCCTGGGGGATATGATCAAGGACAAGGCGACGAAACTGCTCGAGTTCCTTGTCTTGGCAATCTCGGGGACCGTGGGCGGGCTGCAAGAGTTCATGGCGACAAGTCCAGCACCCATTTGCGAAACATTGTTATCCGCTGGTGCGAATCCAAACGCTCATTGGGCTTTGCGTGATGGCGATACCTTGTGGACACATCTCCTATTCTACTACGCGTTGCGCATCAAGAACAATAAAGAAGGACCCGACATTGCAACGATTGAGGCATTTGTCCGCCATGGGGCTGATCTAACTGCATGCATTGACTTCCGAGGAACAATCTTTTCGCCGACTGGTCTCATGCGATTTCTCCTGAACAAATACCCCAATTTCGTTGACAAACTGACGACAACACTGAAATTACTCGAGGCGAGAATGGCGGCGCCGCCGCCTGTTCAGATTACTGTGTCGGAACCGATCGAGCAAGCGTGTGCTCTGCAGGTCGCTGACGGATCACCGCCTTCTGTGTCGTCTGTGGAAGATGCCCCTGATGGGACAAACCCTCTCCAGGTCTCTTCTAGCCGTCCAACAAGTCTCAGCACATCGAGATCTACAGGCTCCATAGCCTCCACAGAAGATGGAAGTCAGAGGGCTTTAAGAAAGGCGAGGTTTTTACCGAAGATCTTCAAATGCTAATAGAAAGTCTCACTCGCCTGCTACTATAGAACGCTGGGTTCAAGTGCCTGGAGGAATTCCAGTCGGACGTGGTATAATTCCTCTGATACTAAGTATTATAGCAGTAGCTTGTACAACACATCGAGTGGAGATTAGCACGGCCGAATTACCCATTACAAATCGAACAATAGATTCTGGTACACGCCCGCATCATCAGAGAACACTAGTGTATCTTCAAGTCATCCTCGGATATGTAATTTGTGACGGTGCGGGTGCTATATGCTACCGAATAACCAGTCGAGGGATTGATTGTTGTGGTCTTTTGGCCAGCGCACTTGATTTGCTATCAGTAGCAAGCTTCCGAGTCGTGCCATAATCGTTGCATGTTATGCACCTTATTCTGCGAATCTTCTTGTCAACCTCTCCTTTACTGTGACCTGATGATCCTTTGTCAGAGTAGATCAATTGATGGGGTAAACATCAGCCAAAAGGTTTTGTTTCACTTAGCTGCGTAATCCAGCTGCAAGCAAAATTCTGCCTCAACAGCCACTGTGCACTATGAGTCTCGTAAGATAGACTGACCAGACAAACGAAACTGTGCGTTTCTCTCAAGACTTGATTCTCATTCCTTCCTCGCCGTCATATGCTACCTAGATCAACCTTCGTCTCCCTACTTCTTGAGCGACTGCACGTGCAGCTGGATAGCCTCGTTCAGTTTCCCGACCACCTCGGGCTGGTTGCTGAACGCCGTCTGCAGCATCTCCCCGAGGTCCCTCTCCACCTTGGCCAGGTTCTTCCCGCCCGTCTTCTTGGCGCGCGAGTCGTCGAGCAACACCGCCCAGCGGTGGGTGAAGGCGCCGATCGCCCGCCGGAGCATGTCGTCCAGCTGCTCGCTCGCGTCTCCGCTGTCCGCGGCGGCGGTGGCGGTGGCCGGGCTTGGCGATGCCTGCGCGATGGCGGCGGCCGCACCGCCGCCCAGCCGGGACGACAGGAACGACGCCGCGCCCGGGATGAAGCTGCTGACGTAGCCGACGAGGTTCTGTGGCGTGATGTTGTTCCATATGTGGGAGAAGTATTGCATCCCGGGGTCCTGGTTGCGGACGTCGCCTATCTCGAGGGAGACGAGCTCGTTCTTGAGTATCAGAAGGTTCTTGATCATGAAAAGGTCCGGGTCTGTGCCGCTCTTGGTGGTCTTTATGCGAGCCTCGGCGCGTTGCAGGACCTGGATGGTTTCTTTGACGATCTTGAAAACCACTGGGCTATTACGTTGCTGCTGTGCCGTCAGAAGCTTGGACCCTGGTGTTCAGGGGAGGGCAGAAACTCACGCATCGCTCCTTCGGCATGGACTGATCGAACATGGCCAATAGCTCAAGAGCTCGCTTTACTGGGGGATAAGCGTTCGACGAGGCGACTCCGTCGACCACCGGTCCGATTTTCAGCGCATCGGGCAGAACCGTAACCTTTGATATGGACTTGCCGATTTCCGCTTCAAAGGCAGCATCTGTGAACAACCACAGGTGCTCCGCCAGCAGGCGGGCTGCCAGCTCCTGGCAGTGTCTTGAAAAGGCTGATTCCTCCTCCTCGTAGTCTGAGACAAGATACTCGTTGGTGATCCACCCGAGTATGTTACAGATGGTCTGCAATTCCGCCGACTGCAGTGACGATTGCAAGCTATTCGCGATGGGAACAACATTGGTCGCGTTGACCATAACCCTCTGATGCGACTTCAGTGTCACAAAGGCAGACGTGGGATCCGTGCTATAATGAGGCTCGACAGCAAAGATCTTTGCGAAGAGCATTGCTTCGTTATAAGACCTCTCGAAGCTTTGCTTGACGAAATTTCTCGATGCTGTCTCGATTGAGGCATCCTTGGACTCCTTTTTGAAGGTGTCCAGGTCGTGCTGAATGATAGGTCTGAGGTCGCGGTCGCGGGCCGCAATGTACGCCTGGAAGATGTTGTTCGCGGTGTTGGAATAGATCTCTGAGTTGTTGCCAGAGAGGGCGTTGCCAGCCGGATCGTATGCCTGATGCACGACCTTCTGGACGTTTGGGACCAAGAAATACGTGTCTTCGAGCATCATCTCTTCGAAACGACCGTAGGCAAGGGCGTGCCGTGCTGATTCGGACTGCGTCGCGGCAATCTGCCTTGATATATCAGAGGACACCCTCTCCAGCCGGGCTTCAAGGCCGACTTCTAGCAAGTGTAGAGCCTTGGTTAATAGAGACTGGTATCGCGCCAGGTATGACTCGGAGTCCCGGTATGAAGGGTGCTTCTCCATGAAGGCGATGCAGGCGTCGAGATTCTCCAGCACCTCACCAAACGATTCATCTTCCACCAAGCGTCCTGCACCAGGGGCGTTCAACCGTCGGCTGACATTATCTATGTAAGCATAGTAATGCAGGTCGGTCCCAACCTCGTCGGCCAGCTTCTGCAAACGCCGCTGCTCAGAAAGTAAGTCCTCGCATTGAGCCTGGAAGGACGATGTCTGCTCCTCCACGCCGCGGAATGACTCCGACAGGGAGGCCAGCAGCTCCAAGGCGCTGTTGGTGTCTTGTATCAATGTATCGAGGTGTCTTTCCGTCATCGATAGCTGCTCCCCGTACAGCGTGTACTCCTGCTGACCTGCATCCAGCAGCTCATCTTGGTACGCGTCCAGCAGGATATCGTCGTCCTCGTCTATGACTTTTTCGATCCCAGGCAACGCCAACGCATCCAGATTCTTGTCCTCTTTTCTTCTTGTCCTTCTCCTCCTCTTTTTCTGGGGGGCATGCTCCTTCAGGCCAGCGCGCACGATGGCGTGGAAATCGGAGAAGGACTGGGCACGCCGTGCCAGGTCTGCCTCGGGAGGGGATTCTTCATCCTCCTCTTCCAATAGCTCTTCGAGGTCTTCTACGCCCCCGTTCTGCGCGTTCGTCCCATTTGGCTGCTGCAGGAGGGTGCTGCTCCTGCGTCGATGGGCGTAGGTTTGGGACGGGACCCTTTTGTGCTGCTGCGCTTGTGGTTGTTGGAAATCCAGTATCGAGTTGTACCACGAGTCCTCGTACATTTTCGATCGTCAAGGACGGCAGCAGCAGCGCCGTGGAGCTTGCGGCTAGGCCTAACAGTCGACAAAGGGGGGAGGGGGACAGAAGGCGCCAGGTGTTTTGCTGTGCTTCTAGGTCCCAACTGGTAGCTCCCGAGCTTCAGCCCTGTCGCGCCAGTCAGTCGCCGACGTGCTGCCAGATTGCACACACACCCAGCCCAGCCGCACATCGGCGTGGGGCCCTGCGCAAGGACCCGGCCTAGCGGGGGACAAGCTAGTGTGGGGCTGCCGTTGGGATTGCTGGCAGTTTGCGACAGGGGCAGGGGTCGGGCGCTGCACTCTTCCATTCAAAGCTCGAGCTTTACGAAAGATTAATAGCCCGCGGGCGGATGACCTCACCACTCTCATGCCCCAGCGCTGCCCTAAAAGACCCTTAAAAAGGTCCCTAGCGATATGTTACATGGAATTATTGACTGAATGAGATTGATATTGATTCGCAAACGACAGCACCAACCACCTTCGGTCCTGTAAACATGTCGAATCTCATGTCAAGGGCCGTCCTGCGGCAGCATCCATCGCTGGCCCTCCACCTCACACGTTCACTGCAGCGAGGCCCCGCACGATCGTCCGTCCGCCACAAGAGCTCCCGCTCGGTTCCACCGCCGCGCTCTCGCGGCGGAAGGAGGATCTTTGGCGTTGTTGCGGTTGCCGGACTGGCTGTTGCCAGCGCAGCGTGGGCCTACCCGCTCTTCTTTGGCGACAATGCCGTCGCCGGCATCCCGCAGGCCGAGATCGAGTTCGAGAAGAAGCGCAAGGCCCCCAGGAACAAGGAGGAGAACCGCGACCAGATCTCCTCGCAGCACATACAGGTGCGCAAGAGCTGGGAGAGCCCAGGCGTCTATGCCTGGGGCTCCAATGTCGGCAAGGTCGTCGCCCCAGAGTCCAAGGAGACCGTCGTCAAGACGCCGCGGCGGATACCCTACTTTGACGGCCAGCTGCTCCGGGACATGAAGCTTGACCAGGATTTCGGTGCTGCTGTGACCGAGAAGGGCGATCTCGTACAGTGGGGAACGGGCTATTTCGCAGAGGATCCCAGGCCAACTGTCACCCTCAAGGGGAAGGACATCGCCAAGCTGGCTATCTCGAGGGATCGAATCTTGGCACTGTCTTCTGGAGGGTCTGTCTACTCTATCCCCGTGGCCAGGTCGGACCAATTATCGGGAGGCAAGGCGGGCGAGGGCTCGTCGTGGCTGTCATTCTGGTCAAATCCCACAGCGACCATGAATTATCGAGAGATCAAACCCAAAGACCTGGGATGGGGCGAGAGGATTGTCGATATCAGCAGCGGTCGGGAGCATGCATTGCTCCTGACCTCCAAGGGGCGCGTGTTCTCTGCTGCATCAAGTTCGGAAAGCTTCCCGTCGCGCGGCCAGCTCGGCATTCCCGGTCTCACCTGGGCATCAAGGCCGCAGGGCCCTTATGACCAGCCGCACGAACTGGGTACACTCAAGGGATTCAGGGCAAAGAAGATCGCGACCGGAGATCATCACTCGTTGGTGCTGGATGATGAGGGAAGGGTGTTTGCCTTTGGCGATAATGCTGTGGGGCAGCTTGGCTTCCCCCCGGACGCCGAGGTCCCCGCGATCGATATCCCGTCTTTGCTGCCATTCAATAAGCTCTACAAGGCAACCGGGCTCCTGCCGAAGGTCACTTCTATCGCAGCTGGCGGAGCCAACTCATACTTTACCGTGGATGCCACCAAGATTGCGTCTCAGACCCCTCCATCGGACAGCGTCGCTCCGGCACGAGACCTTGGCAAGGTGGTCGCCGACACGTGGGCTACAGGCGAAGGCATCAAAGGTAGTCTCGGGACGGGAGCGTGGACGCACGTATCAAACGGCCCCAGTAAGATCAAGGCGCTTTCAGGACTGTTCGAGTGGGATGAAAAGGCAAACCAGGTCGTGCCCATCCGGCTCGCGCGCCTCTCTGTCGGGAGCACACACACGGCAGCGGTGATGGACAACGTGACGTACTTGAACGCTACGGGCAAGTCGGGCGAGAATGACACGAACTGGGGCGCGGACATCGTGTGGTGGGGCGGCAACGAGTTCTACCAGCTCGGCAACGGCAAGAGGAGCAACTCGAACGCGCCGATATACATTGGCCCACTGGACGGTGGGGCCGGGGACGCCAAGGCCGGCAGGAAGGGGGAGGAGCACCGGTTCCAGATCACGCCGAGGCAGACGGCGCGGCTGGGTAAGGACGGCAAGGGTAGAAAGGTGAGCATGGAGCAGAGGGTGGAGTGCGGGCGGTACGTCACGGCTGTGTACTCTGGGACATGAGCCTTGTGGGGGGTAAAATGGGAGAGAGCATGTTTGTGACTATCTTCTGTCTCAGGCGCGAGAAGTGCAAGGGGACGGACTTTGCGGACTTTGCGCAGATTTCAAGGTGCGGTCGCATTTGTGATGAGCGACCGTCGGGTATTGGCGTTCCATGAGAAAGGGGAGGGCGAGGGGGACGGGCCAGATGAAACAGGAATTTCAGGCCAGACGTGGTTGGATAGGCCATTTCTACTACTGTACAGCCTGCAATGTCGTCAGCGGACGCTGTAATGTGCCGTGTATATTAGTACAGCAAAAAAAAGCAGCATAGGTCTCCCCTCAGAGCCGATTGGAATCCGAGATGAAAGTGTCAAAAAGGGATAAGAATAGTGGATCGTATCCGGGAGCGTGGTAACGCAGCACAGGTGGCCGGCAAAGGGGCAGGGGGGCGGAGGGCAATGCAGCTCGGGCAAGATCCCTGCGGTGATCGTTTGACTCGGACACTGGCCGAAAGCATGTGTGTGTCGTCTCAGATCTGGGGTTATAAGACAGGATATTCCAGGCCGGCACCGGACGAATGCTTGGATCATGTGTGGGTGGCAGGTCGGGGCACAGGTTGGGGGGGGGGTATACTGATTTGGTATTACACTATAGTCAGGCGTTGGGACGGGTTCGCAGCATCGATAGACGGGGCCGATGGGTTAATCGGTGGTGGGTCAGTGCGAGAATAATGAGAACCAAGCCGTGGATGGATCTACGGTAGTAGATTTACGTGTTGGTAGGACATGGAAATAGAAGTAATGTAGACGATAGTTTCCGTTCCCGGGGCCCATGCAGCAGCAGCTCAATACACACGCAGTAAGGCTGGAAGGGGTTTGGATGGTTGCAGGTGCAGGTGTAGGTGCAGATGCCATCCCAGACTGCCGGAACCCGAGGAAAGGCTGGGCGAGGCCATTGTAGTGTAGCATCGATGAAGAAGGTTGCCACCGAATGATGGATGGGCCAGGTGATCAGCCGACTTTGCCAGCTGATCATTTAGCATTTGTCCGTCGCAATAGGGACTATTGACGTTCATCCGTCTCCATCGGTTGCATCGGATGGATGATGCTGGTCTGTCTCTGCTAGTGAGTCTGTGAGATTTGAGACTGGGCGAGAAGAAAATCCTCTCACACCTCTACTACTGCAAAGACACGTCCGTACTGACAACAAGCACATACATTTTAGGCGTGTCCCCTCCAATCTGCGGGCTGACCCTGCAAATGAGTTGTCGATGCGTGGGGCCGGCCTAGGCTTATTTTAGCAACTCTCAAACCCACTCATGCTCAGTTGTCGATCGGCGGCCCACAGACAACGTCACACCTTTGGCCGCTCTGCGGTGCATTTCCCTCCAAAGAGCTCCCCTGGGCTCCTCGGACGGGCTGGGCGGGCAGGCGGGCAGGCGGGCGGGTGTGACCACGGCTTGCGGCTAGGCACCCCGACAAGCCCTGCAGAGCTACGTACCTACCAGGTACGGTAAGTGGTCTAGCTACCTACCTACCTACTTGTACATCATTACCCCAGGCTCGAGAAAATTAAGTTGAGGTAGCAGACCCAGGCACGTCGCCCATTCCTCCGCCACCACGGCTTGACCTTGCAACCCTTTTTTTTTTTTGGCCCAGCCTGTCTTCTGACAAGACCTGACCAGACCAGATCCAGACCAGACCAGACAAGCCAGACCTTTTAAGAATAATCGCCCATCTGTCTGACACACAGTCGTGTTCGGCTCCGGGCCATTCGACCGCAGACCCTTGTACCCGGCGAGACGGGCGAGGCGGCGAGCTCCCTCCGTGTGGCCAACTGCCGGCGCAAGGCAATTGTTCCCTTGCGTCACCAATCACGACGGCCACACCTCACCTGCGACAATGTCAGCCACATAGCCAGCCTGCCCGAGACGAGACAAGACGAGACGACGAGGCAAGAGAACAGTAGCCCGCCTGGTCACTCCTTTGTCTGCTCTGCTCCTCAGCCTCGCCTGTAGTCTATCGTGGCTCAAACCCCCCTCTCTCTTTTTGATTTTTCTTTTTGGACGAGTGATTCGGACTCGCTTCAGCACACGTGCTCGAGTGCCCTCTCCCGCAAAGCTGAACAATCGGCACACCCACCCGACCCCCTGGACAGTCAATCGCTTTGTCACCGTTGTTGGCTTCGGCCTCGGCATCGACCCGGATCGTCCCTTCGCACTGCTTGTAGTGCTCGAACAAAATCCCCTACCGACCGACCGACCTGAGGCTTTGCTTTGTTCCTGCATGCTGCGCAACACTGCAGCTCGCGCTCTGCTTCCCAACACATTCATTCCTTTTGTGTCCTCCTTCGAGCGCCGTCCAGTCCAGTCCACGCCGGACACCTCGCCCCCGTTGGCGTCGAAATTTAAAGACTTACAAATTGCGCTCCCATCGCTGGCCTCCGGCACCACGGCGAAGTACTTCTCGCCCCGACTCCCATACTTTAATCTTTCCTCGCAGGACCCGAGGCGCATTTCTCGACCTGTGTCTTGGATCGCGACTCCCCTGTCCTTCCCGGTTGCGCCACCATCGGCAGTCGCATCCCACTCCGTCCTACCCTCCAGCGGCCGCCGCTCAGACGCAAAAACGCCACTCATCACAACAACCTTGACAGAGTCACATCGCCGGCCAGCCCTCACAATGGACCGCTTGCGGTCCGGTTTCCACCGGAAGAGCAGAAAGGCGTCGCCTTCGCGACCTACCATAATAACCGACGGCACACACAGCTCCGGCAAGACTACTCCCGAGCCCGTCTCGGCGAGTTCTCTCCAGGTCCCGCACCTCCCCAACAAAGAGAAGAAGACCTCGCCCTTCCGCTCCCTGCGCGACTTCAGCCGCTCCCACAAGCGCGCACGGTCTCCGGCTACCGGCTCTCTCCCCCGTTCGCCCATCGGCGCCACATATACCTTCGATGGGCTCGACGACACGCCTACAACCTCGCCCACGGTTCGGGGAGGCAGCGGTGACTCGCACCCACGACTACAAGACATGAACGGCCGCTCCGCAAGGGGCCAGCCCCCCAAGATGCCCTCCTTCCTCGCCCTGCCGCCGCAGGAGATCGTCGCCAAGTTCCAGGAGATCGTCTGGAAGGAGCGCAATCGCATCATGCAAAGCCTGACGAACCCCTCTCCAGACTTCAAGTGGGCGCGCGTGACTGGCGATCATCTAAAGAAGTTGGACAGGTATATGAACATCCAGCCTTGGGAGAACAATCGCGTCAAGCTGCGCGTCCCATCGGGCAGGGTGGATTACGTCAATGCGTCGCCGATAAACCTGAGCTCTACCACACCGCAGTCAGCCCCGCGGCCGAAAGCGCAAGGCCAAAGTGATAAGGGCTCTACAATACTTGGGCTGTCGGATCTTGCGGGCGGTGGGCCAGACCGATACATCGCCATGCAAGGGCCCAAACGGAACACCACGGATCACGTGTGGCGCATGGTGGTTGAGCAACTGGAAAGCCCCGCAGTGATTGTGATGTTGACGGAGACGCACGAAGCGAACATGGAAAAGTGCTATCCTTATTTCCCGCGCAGCCCCGGCGAAGCACCGCTGGAGATCAACGAGCGAGACGAATTTGGCGACGCATTCAGGGCAACCGTACATTGCGAGGCAATCGAGGAGACTGAAGCTGGAGACGCCATTGAACTGCGGAAGTTGATCATACGATCATACAAGAGCCCAGGCCAAGTCACAAAGACTCGCAGCGATGGCGACAGGGACAACCTAACCACACCAGTTGGTGCGGTCGACGACAGCGGCGACGTGAAGATGCTATCACCTCTCAAGACCGCGCCGGACAATGAAGAGCTCTCCGGAGAAGACGGCAGTGATGATAGGAGCGTCAATGCAGAACTCGGGGACTCAACTCATACGCACCAGAAAGGGTTGCCAGGGGAATATGAAGAGCGCATCGTATGGCACTTCTTATACAAGAATTGGCCAGATTTCGGTGTCCCAGCGTTGGAGGACCTCGACAGCTTTTTTACGTTGATGCGCCTGTCGCGCGAGAAGAACGCCAGTCCCGAGAATCCCCGCATCGTGCACTGCAGCGCGGGTGTCGGACGCAGCGGGACATTCATTGCGTTAGAGCACCTCATGCGCGAGTTGGACGCCGGCGTGCTGGAGAATTGGGATTCGCCCTCGCACTTCCGGCATAGAAAGACGGACGAGGGTGACTCACCCACCACGGAAGGGGACAACCACAATGGCCACCACCGCAGTGACGACGATTCGGACGGTAAGATGGATGTCGAGGATCCTCCAGCGACCGCCGCCGAGGTAGAGGGCGACGACCTCATCTTCCGCACCGTGAACCAGCTGCGCGAGCAGCGGCGCAGCATGGTGCAGGCCGAGCCGCAGTTCTTGTTCATTTACGAGGTCATGCGCAAACTCTGGGAGGATAGGTACGGGCCGGCCGTGGCCCCTTCCACCTCCACAGCTGCGGTCCAGCATGCGACGCCTCCGCCACGGATCAACGGGCCCGGCGACGCCGGGGGAGAGGAGAGCGACACAGGGCAGCCGGCACGTAAGAGGCAGGAGTTCGACCCTTTTGTCGAGCAGCAACGGGACCACCAGGCTTAGGGGCTCGGGGCTCGGCAGCTCGGCAGGAGGAGGTCTTCTGCTGACACTCGCGGCAGCAGCGGCGACCGCCACCCTAGAGGTGGATTACACGATGAGGGGAATAGCAGGGAGACGAGTGGCTCTTTCTTGATACCCATACCGCATGACTTCCCGGGGCCACGGAGGAGCGTTTCCTGGAACGGTGACGATAGAGGCGGATACAAGAGGAAGAGATCGTCCCGCGAGCTCCCGCCGGTCGAGGACCCAGCCATGTCATAACACATTGCATTTAGGGGCGGACAGGAGGCGTCGGCAGAATTCCCCCCTTTTTTTTTGGCCCCTGGATTATTCGTGTCTTGAGCACACTCACCAAGGCTTTTTGTCTTCAAGGGGCCCGCTGTTCGATGGACGGTTATCAGAGCATAGCATTTTGTAGTCGTTATTTGTCCCCTTCTTGTTCTTCATGTTGCGGACTACTCATACAGCATTGCATTGTCCCCTGTTTTCGCGGTATCAGGGGAACAGGAACGGGGAAAGGGTGAGGATAGCATAGTCTTTTTTTCAAAGCGACGGTGGGAAACTCATATACCACATGCATACATATGACTTTGATTATTCTGAGGGAAATGTGATTGTGTCTTCTTCTCTCCGGGGGCAACTGACTACAAGGTGATCTATGCGAATCCTTACCAAACATATTTCGGGCCACTGCGACAGAGGCGCGTAGGATGCTGCTAGTAGAATGAAAAGGAAAAAAAAAAATCTT
Source organism: Diaporthe citriasiana (assembly GCA_014872975.1). Lineage (NCBI taxonomy): Eukaryota > Fungi > Ascomycota > Sordariomycetes > Diaporthales > Diaporthaceae > Diaporthe > Diaporthe citriasiana. The sequence goes on along the minus strand of JADAZS010000033.1, from coordinate 222,740 downwards.
GTCCGCTTTTGAGATGTAGCATTCACTCACCAAGAACCGCCCGTGTCCATAACTAATCTTTCCTGCTGCTCCTGCCGCTGCTGCTGCCGACGGGTAGACTGACAGCGTGTATACATGTATGTCCATATGAATAAACACCTCTGATCCCCCTTCACTGTCTCCTTCAGGACTCGCTTCCCGGGGTCAGCAAAACGCCGTGTTCGCGACTTCGCGGTTAAGGTGGAGGCTAGTGACATGGATGATTTGTAAGTCGACTTCGGCTCGGGCCCAGCCGACATGGTGAGCTCCCGGGTCCTAGGCTTGGCTTGGCGGGCATGGCATGGCGGTTTTTCCTGTGAAGTATCGCTGGCTATGCTGCCCGCACGTGTCTGCGTGCAGACTTATCTAGCAGGTCTTTCTTTGTTTGACTGCCTTTGCCACCGTAGCCCACCCAAGGAAAACCCAATCGAACAATTGAGGTTCGTGATCCCTGCGACACCACCCACAACCCATCAAAGCTCTGGGCTGGGCTGGTCCATGGCCGCCGAAATCCGACCTGTCGGAGCTCGCATAAGAGACTGCCGATGTCGAGAACATATGGCACTCCCCATTGACCGTCAATCCGTCGCGGGGAACGCGGGGCGTGGAGATAATGTCTGTTGCACTACGGAACTATGAACCAAACTCCAGCGACTATTGCATTGCCCACGGTAGCTTAATTCCACATGTGACGCGAGGGCTTGGCCCCGTCCCGTCGCTCGCAACGAGGGCCCAGTATGATAACGGGCAGTTATAAAACAGTCGACGATAGCCACGACAGACCGACTTCTCGCGTACCTCTCGAATCTCGGTTCTTGGGTAACAGTACGCTCTAGCATATATAACTATAACTGACGCTCAAGACTGCGATCATGGCATCCCAATCCATCCTCTTGAAGGGCGGCACCCTCCTGATTCACGACGACAACGACAACGTCGTGCCGACGAGGGCAGACCTCCTCATCGAGGGCGACAGGATCGCCAGGATCGAGGCCGAAATCCCCGCCCCGACATCCGCCAGGGTGATGGACTGTGCGAACAAGATCGTCTCCCCGGGCTTTGTCTCCACGCACGCGCACCTGTGGCAGTCGCAGTTCAAGGGCCGGCACCCCGACCACACGCTGATCGAGTACATGCCGGCTGGCTGCTACGCGGGCACCTTCTATGCGCTGCGCGACCTCTTCTGGGGCCAGCTCGCCGGCGCGATGGAGTCTGTCGATGCTGGAACAACCACCGTCGTCGACCACTCCCACCTCAACCCGGGGCCTGACTACCGTAAGAACGACTCCCTTAATCTCCTAGCCACATGCTCTTGCGAGAGGGAAAAGCCAGAAAGTACTGACCATCAGACTATAGCTAAAACTGCGATCCAGGCCCTCGGCACCTCGGGCCTACGGACGGTCTACTGCTATTCACCGCCGCGGCGCATATCTTCCTTCAGCCCACTGAAGCTAGAAGAGGAGCCATCCCCCTCGCCGGAGGCGCTGCAAGCCTTCGAGGCGCTGGCATCCCCGACCTCCCCTCATGGCAACGGTCGCGTGACAATCGGCTTCGCCCAGGACAACATCCACCTGCCCCAAGCCACTTTGCAGTCTCTGTACGGACGGCTACGCGGCGGTGATGGGTTAGGCCGCGCGCGGCTGATAACAACACACGCACAGGGCGGGCCCGCATTCGGCGGGCGGCCCCGGGCTGTGTCAATCCTGGGCGCCGCGGGCCTTTTGGGCCCGGACGTACTGCTCAGCCACGCGCCGGGGCTGGCGTCTGAGGACGTAGCTGCGCTCGCGGCCGCGGGAGCATCTGTGTCGAGCACGCCCAACACTGAGATGCAGATGGGCATGACCCCGGTCGCAATGTTGAGAGGCGTGCGCGCCGGGGGGATTGGGAGCCTGGGCGTCGACTGCCACACTTGGGGAACCAGCTACATGCCCACGCAGATGACGCTGGCGTTACAGGCGCGGCGGCTCGGGAGGGCGGAGGAGGTCGGACGAGAGGGGCGGTGGGTGAGGCGCGTTGAAGGGACGGTCGCTGAGGTGTTTAACCTCGGGACCGTGTGCGGCGCGCGGGCTGTGGGCATGGCGAAAAGTATTGGAAAGCTGGCCGTGGGCTTCAAGGCTGATGTCGTCGTGTTCGACGGGCTGAGCCCTGGAATGGCGGCAGCGGCGCAGGAGGACCCTGTCGCTGCCGTCGTGCTGCACTCCAGCATTCGGGATGTGGAGTCGGTGATCATCGACGGGGTTTTCAGAAAGGAGGGCGGGAAGCTCTGCCAAGTTGTGGTCGAGAGCGCGCCTGAGGGCCTGGATCAGCAAAGTATGCCTGTGGGGACGGCTGTTGGATGGCAGGACGTAGCGAGGGAGATCCTCAGGAGCCGGGATGTCCTCAAGGACAGATCCGAGGGCGTCGACTTTGCGCAAGCCGAAGAAAATGTGATCGATATGTGGCACATGGACCGGTCAGCCATGGTTGAGAAATGATTACACTCACGAGAAGGCAAAGACCGCTTGGGACTCAGCACAGGAGTCGTTAAGTGTTAAAATCTCCTCTCCATCTGGTCGTATCAATACGACGCCTCACGCACCCAACGCCCATATACTGTGAGCTCTCAGGCATGTGATCGTAGCATGAAGTTGTAGCCGGATTTGGAAACTCACAGTACAACCGCGAATTGTGCACATCAAGCGGTGTCAGAGCCAGGTGAAGCTCCCAGCACAGGTCAACAGTCAGCCCGATGGCCAGCTACCAGCCTAGACGGAACTATCCGTGGGACAGACATTTGATTTACGACCTTCTCACTTGACTTGGTAACATCCAGCCAAGCTGGGCCTGTTCACCGATGTCGAGATGAGATTTTCGGAGCCGAGCTCGGGAACGAAGTCCCTTCTCTTGGGTACCAATGGGAAGCACGCTGACGCAAAGGCTGCATATGGTTGCCTCGCATGACCCTGGTTCGTCTGCACAAGTCGAGTGTCTGACAGGCAGATGTGGTAGTGACAATCAAAAGGGGCAATTCGCGGAGTGGTTTCACGGCCGGATCCATGCCGTGCGTGCGGTTCAATTCCAGACCAATAGAATCAAAAGGAAAAGAAAAGGAGAAAGAAAATAAAATGTATGCCCAAAAAACAAGACAAACGGCCAGGACGGTTCCTTGACGTCAGCGCGGATCCATGGCCTCATGAATCCGGGGCGGCTGATGTGGGCGTCGTCTGAAGTCTGGGATCTGTGACATGACCGAGGGAATACACAGATTTGGGGTTTACTTTAATCAGATTAGGAACCGACGGTCCGCGGTGGCTAAAGTGTTGGAGAGACGAGAGCAGGGAAAGTTGCTGGCGCACTAGTACCAGGACCGGCGGCTGTATCGAGTTTCCGGTACCGTACAGGCATTTCAGAATAGGGAGAAGAAAAAGAAGAAAAAAAGGGTGGTGGTGTCGACTCCTGTTTCTCGACGATGGAGGTCGACTCGTGTGCGAAGGCGTCGTCATTCCTCTGCTGCGTGTGCGGCCCCAGTGGACAGGGGGGCCAGCCTGATTGACAAAAGCAACGTCGGAAGGTTTGATTGCGTCCCAAGCACCTGCATGCACTTCCCCAGGTTGTCAGGGGTATTTTGGCGGTTGAGAAGGTACCATTTAGGAGTGACGGAAAAGGCAGGCAGGGTCTTTCTTGCATTCGCTTGCTTGTGCCGGATGTGACGTCGAGCAGCAGGAGCACACAGAAAGTAGGTGCCTGCCCTTCTTCGTGGGCGGTCAGTGCAGGAATTCCCGAGCCAACGACCTGCCCTTGGGCCTTGCATTGCGCCCTCCTGCATTTGTACACTACACACATTGCACTGCATTGCCTTGGGCGGTGACGAGGTAGGTTGGAAGTCTATTATTATGTCCTACAGCATACATGCATGCGATGGGTGCTTCGAGCTACCTGAGTTGAGGATCTGGGGAGGGAGTGGTCGAGAGCGCCAGACTTGTCCGACGTCCAAACACCTCGACACCGCTCATCATTGCCTGATTCGTGCTCACCGGACACGCCTAATGTGCTCGGTGCGCTTGACCGGGGCGCCAGTCGGTGAGGAGAGACAGGCGTACGTGCTATGTAGTGAGTGCTTTCCCCCCTCCCTCTTCTCTCTCTCTTTTCTTCTGGAATTCATGTGCTGCACCATTCCCTCCCTCTTTTGTTTCGTCAGGCTGGTCAGGCTGGTCTGGCTGGACACGGCGACGGCGAGCGGTGGGACGATATTAGGCTCCGTGATGTTAATTACAATGCAAAACCCACCCGTCGCACTGGGCCAAAAAGACCACATGGCGACCACGCGATCTGGTGCGTGCGACCCGACAATGTCGCAGGGCATGTGGGCAATGTGGGCATGTTACAGCAAGGACGGGGTACGCAATAATCAACAATCCCAAGAAAGTGCAGAGGGCTCGTGTGCCTGTGTCCCACTGCCGACCCTCTCTCTCTCTCTCTCTGCATGTGCAGGTGCAGATCGAAGCACAGACGTTGCCGACCGGGGCCCATACCTACAGTACAGTACAACTCCAATGCCAGGCACCCGCATTGCTGTTTCTGCAGCACGGGGCACTCAGGCACTGTGGCTGTATTGCATCGTTTTCTGTCGCTTCCCGGCGCTGCGGATGAGGATCAGCGCCAGCATGACATGCCGCCAGTGTTCGCGCCTGACGATGCCCGACCTGACCGCGTGTGGTGTCACCATCTGTCGCTTCTGAGTCGGTGCCCATGTCTCACCCATGACACCGAGAAAGTATCGCATGCAGCAGCCTCAATTAATTGAAGCCGCCGGCGCCCCCAGCTCAGCACGGCCCAGCCCGGCCCGGCCCAGCTCAGCTCAGTTTCCAGCTAAGCCGTCGTCCACCTGTGGCCCTTTTTGAGCCCTGGACTTCGTTACATGGAAACAACGAGTCAAGCCCCTTATCTCGCGTGCGCGCGTGCGTGCGTCCACCAGGAGAGCCAACTCACGCTTTCACAGCCCTGATTGACTTTCCGAGGCGTCCAGCTCGGATCACGTCCCGGCCCCGTGTCACTTGGGCAGAGGCCCGCGCTGACGACGCAACTTCTTCACGCTGTACCAGGACCCATGGGATCCAATACCAAGGGTTGAGGCTGAGAGGTCAGACTTTCAGGGGCTCAAGGTTCAGGCTCGGTGGCAGCCGCGGCCCGTCACAAGCTTGGCTTCTTTTTGATCCCCTGTTGAAGGGAAGGGAAGAAACAGCGCGTGGTCGTTTCCGGCAGTGACAGATGCGATGCGGCCGCATGAACCACGGTAAAGGGGGGCGGTCTCGGGATGTCTCTCTGGGCCAGACCATGGGTCCTCGGATGTCGGGTTTGGGTTTGGGTTTGGGTTTGGATACGCGGCGGCAGCTCAACGTGCCTAGTGTCTGGTTGAAGGCGCGCAATTGAGCCGACCAAAATTTGGAAATTGGCTTTATCCCAAGCCATGCCAGAAAGATACTCCCGACCGGGGCTCCCGTTGATGTCAACACCATGGCACCCATCACGACATGTGATGTGCCAGCCGGCCCCATCCCTAACATGGGTCGCCCGCTGTGACCCACGGTGACAGCCAGAGGCTCGGGCAGCGAGGCAGTCCGTCTCGTACACAGTAGCACCCGGCTTCCCGCCGCCCAATTTCTGACTCCGCCCTCACATCGACGCCATCGTGAGCATTCTTTTCATCCCAGGCTTAGGTCGTGGCAGCCCCGCACAAGATCAGAACTGGCCAAAACTGAATGGCGTCCACCAGACAGACCAGAGAGAGACAGAGAGCAGGGTAGAGGGGCACTTGGATCAGCGGTGGTTGAGAAACAAGTCTCGCCGGCCATCCTCCGGCTTGACGCATGCGTGGCTTGACCGGGTGCCGGCAAATTTCCCTGCACACACATCATCAAGCTCATACGTGCACGCTTGTACGCCTTCGTGTGCTCCCGCTCCCGCTTCTTCGCCCGCTAGAAGCTAGTTCCCTTTGCTTGGCTTCAAGGAGGTTCGTCTCAGGTTCACTGGCTCGGTCTTTCGACGGCGACAGAATAAAATGCGCCTGCGCCAGGGACTTGCTTCAAACCCGTCCAGACTATTATCCTGCCACAGGCCCAATTTCCGCCCGCCCCAAAAGCGTCATCCTCCGTGCAGAAAACCCACACCCGCCGAACCAGCCGGGGCGGCATGTCAGCATGTGCCATGTGCCCTTGCAACTCTTTGCCTCTTTTCTTCGCCGTGCCTCGGGCCCTGGTTGGTTGGCTCGCGCGTTGGGTTGGTACCGTAATGTAAATCCGTGTCCCGCCTTTTTTGCCCTACCCCCTGCTCGAAATCCCACCGACAATCTCACAGAGATCTGCCGTATGGCCAATGGGCCACTGAACCTGGAACCACACCACACCCCTGCCCTGTCTGGCGTGGGCGGGGCCTTTTGCTGACTTCCCTGCAAGGCGATTCGTGACACACTGACCCGAGCCCCGGTTCTTTTTTTTCTGTGCTCGTGGTGTTCTAGAAGTTTTCCACAGCGGCCTGCCTCGTGCCTCATTAGGTTACTAGAGAGACCCACCACGCATGGACGATGTGAGGAGGGCTGTCTTCCCAACCACGGCCCACCGGATGGCGCATTACCACGGTACTCGAATGGCCTGCTCTGTGCTCGCACCTTTTTTGAGGTGGTCAGTGACTGGTCACCCACCACCTGTCTCAGCGGTACCATGTTTTGCATGTAGTCGTTTTGTGGAGTAGGTACTATTTACTAGCCTGCTGTGGACCACCACTATGTACATACTCTAGGCAGGGCTTATCCGAAGCCGCCGCCGACTCTTTCACATGGGTGTACGAAAAAAGCAAGTCGAAGACGGCGGCCAACACCCAATCCCATGCCGCCGTCGGCCCCAAATCTATTATGCTTCGGGTCTATTTTGCACCAACGGATCCGCCTGCCTGTCTTCTCTACCACATCAGCCCCTCCTCCTCATTGTCTCCCGCACTGGACTCCCGCCGGATAGAGTTGGGCCGTAGATACCCTGTAACTCGTAAAGGGAATATCACGGGTCTCACAGGTCTCAGGAGTTCCCCATGAAGCCTCACAGTCTCCCGGGGCGGGAAGTTTATTCAGCATCAGAAGGTTGCTCTGCGTCCGTTCCGCATATGCGCGCTCAACACAGGGCCAGGTCACAATGCTCAGCTTACTCAGGCCCATCCCAAGGGTGACCATTTGCAGCCATCGCCTGAGTGAGACGGCAGCCCGTGCCTGCACACTCGCAGGCGGTATACTGTATGAACACCCCCCCCCCAGATGCGCGTCACATCTCAGAGAGTCATCATCAGAGTTTCCCCCAAGGCGCCTAGCACCGTCACGACGCATGCACATACCTGTGGCATCTGAAAGTGAAAAGACCCGGCGCCGGTGTGTCAAGACCAGGCAAAGAGCAAGAGCAGGCGAGGCGAGTGGGTCAAACAATGCGAGATCCTAGCCCGGGATCCAAACCAAAGTCCCTCCCATCAACGGCCAACGGTCAGCCTGCAGGCCGATATCAAGCTTGCGAATTATACATAAACCGTACTTGAAGTACACTACATGCCTTCTTCATGTGACCTGCAGGGCATCACTTACTCGGGATTGTCAGTAGCAGAAGCAGCACTGGACCGAGTAGCGAGTGGTGGGACTCCGCACGAGAATACCACCTATTTTTCCAACGACGAGAGCCTCGAACTGGAACTTGGGGGACTGGACCGAACCTAGCATTGCGGAGGTCTTGGACCAGGGAGGGGGCTGCAGTTGAGAGGAAAAGGGCATATCCCGTCCCATCCCCACGAGGGACACTGCCGACCTGGATACCAAGTGGAGACGACCTCAACCTAGTCCATAACAGACGATCCAGCCTGGTGCAGGCGAGGATCTATGGGAATTTTTTTTGGGGCGGGAGCTTTCTCTTGCCTCTGCGTCCCGCGCTCTACTCCATCTGCATTTTTGTTTTTACCCTCCCCTACGAGAGACCCTGGGTGGTTCTTGTTCCCCATCCGATCTGTCACAAATCACAAGAGTACATAAGACGAGGATACCGTCGCTCGTGCCTCGACAAGGCCCAATCCAGGGGAGCCCAGCTGCCGACAGCGCCTGCCCGACCACGCGATTGTAATCCTGCGCCCCCACCCCTGGCAGATCTCATCGTGCGAGATTCGAAGCTCTTCTCGCTGCTCCGAACCGGGCTGGTGGACAGCAGGACAGGAAAGACTGCCGGTCTGGCTTTCTTTTCTATTTTATTTACTTTTCCAGCAGGATTCCCAACCAACCCCCGACGTGCCTGGACTGGATCTGGAACACATCCTAGCCTCGTCAGCCGCGGCCCAAGACACCGATCTGAGCGCTCCCCAAGCCTGGTCCATCTATCCTTTTCCGCCCCAGCTGCGCATCGACATCGACATCGACATCGGCCAACAGAACTGAACTATCGGAGTAGTGTCATAATACCTATTTCGGTTCATGGATGCCCAACCTTCTGCTCGACGACTTGCAACACCCGGGACCCCCCTCGTCTGATTTTATTTTGCGGCAGCCTGGAAAGTGTCGCCCGTCGTGCGCTGCCCGCCGGAGGTGGCTGTTCATCAGCACTGGTGCTGGTGCCGGTGCCGGACGGGACTCGAGAAGGAGGGCTGTCACCATTAATAAGAAATTCACAAGCCATTTTCCTCCCATTCCCCTCCCACGTCTTCCATCCCATCCCAACTATCGTCCCGCGCATTCACCTACCACGTCTCACGACCGCATTTCCTTACGAGACACCCCCTGCCACCCACACGACCGACCTCGCTTTGGTTGTGTGTGTGTGTGTGAGAGTGAGAGAGAAGGAGGGAGTGAGTGAGAGTGTGGAAATCGGCTGTCCTTCCCGTCGTCACCGAACCGGTCAGCCCACGGGGTCTAGTTTGTGGCATCATCCCTCCGGTTTTACCGGGCGCGGCTCTTGACGGTTCCAAGTCGCACCAAGGATCATTAGAGGATATCACAGTCGTCCATCCATCCATCCGCTCATTTCAACCACCCGTCCCATCTAGCCCACCTATCTTATCTACCTGCATATCTCGGACTCGACCGACTCACCTCCCACCCTTCCCCCGTTCCATCCACCCATCCCTCCATCCCACTCCCCGCAGAACCAAGGGGGGTTACGCGCGCCGCCGCCGCCGCCGTCGCAGCAGCAGCAGCAGCAAGCAAGCAAGCAAGCACGACATCAAACCCTGCCAATCAAGTGGCCGCCAAATCCGGGCTACTGCAGCTGCCACACTCTAGCACGACCGAACATTGGGTAACTGGGGCGCACAGCCCATTTTCCCTAACAATCAAACCCACACCTCGACTTGGACGGCTGCAGCTTATTTCTTGTTGCTTTTTGCGCCTGGCCCTACGCCTACGCCTACGCCTACGCCTACGCCTGAGCCTTCGCATCTCTGGCCCCTGCACCTGCCCTACCAAGGCCCAGCCGGTGGTCCCCGGTCCTTGGTCCTTGAATCTCGGTCTCGACAGGTGACGGCAGATCCCTTCTGTCTGTCTTTTTGCCGGCCTGAGTGCCTGCCTGCGTGCCTGCCTGTCTACATCGATCTCTGTCAGGTGTCCGTTTTCTGGCGACGGCAGTTCTGAAAGCACAGGGAGGACCCTGTGTGCAGAGACGTATATATTTCCGGATCAAGAGTCCTGATCCCAACACCTGCCCGACCAAGACAGAAGGCGCGGCCTGGCCTGGCCCCGGGTCGAAGTTGCATTTTCCCACGCAGGCTGGCATTGCAAGGACCCGAGTTTGGGGGCACGCAAGGCTTGGATCCTACGGTACGATACGATACGGTACATCACGGCCCAGCACAGCACGGTACGGTACGGTTCGGCGCGGTACACATCTCAAGAGACGGGACGTGCCATACCTCAAGCTATACATCGTACCTACGTCCTGCCAACGTACATCAGCTCGCCGATAAGATAGAGAGTCGGGCGCCATGACGTCGATTGTGAGTAACATCCTCTCCTTTTTTACCCCCCTTTTTTCTTTTCTTGTTCTTTTCTTCCTCCCATGTCTGGTTCCCCGGATCATCTCGATGCATATCCGTCCGCTCGGTTCTGTTGGCTCGGGCCCTCTTTCCACCACCTCGAGTGCAAATGCAAATGCAGACGCAGATGCAAGGCAAAGGCGAGGCAATGGCAAGGCAATAATGGCAAGGCATGGCAAGGCCAACCTCGCTTCCTTCCTTCCTTTTTGCTGGCTATTTCCATGCCACCGGGTGATCCCCGTTGTCCGGAGCGCATGGGTTGGGTGGTTGTACAGCCTATTCTATCCCCCACCCCCCCTTTCCCCGAGCGCCCCTTCAAGGGTGTGGAACGTGCAAGTCAAAACAAAAGTCCCAGATAGGTATCAAAGTATCAAACAAGCAGGGGTGTGAACAACTTCCAAAACCCCCATCCAGGCGACCCGACAATCCCAAAGTTGGATCGGTCCCGTCTCGACAGCCTGTAGCCGGCGTCGTCCTACACACCATTCTCTGCACACCTCACCAGGTGCATCTGCACGCCTCTGCACCTCTCACTTCTTTCCCTTGGGATCCGAACGAGGCGTCTTGGTGTGACCCCCAAACCCGTACCCACTCATCGTCCCTACCCTGCTTGTCATCCCACGCTTCTCCTGCTGCTGCTACTACTACTTTTCTTTTCTTTTTTCTTTTTGTCTCATGCCTTGCTACGTACCTACCTCACCCTACCCTCCTCTGCTGCTGCATCTGTTCCCTGGCCGCCTCACCGCCTCGCCTCGTCTCGCCCTCCATCACATGCGTCAACGCCCGCCCGGGCAACCAGCTCACGCTCCCCTCAAGCCGGCATCACTGGAATGCGCAGTGAGACAGACACATGGGTTCTGGCATACGGAACCTGTCCTATTACTTCGCTCCTCCCATGAAGTGGGCCTCCCTCTAATTGCGTCGCCACGGCCATGGAAATTTTTCCGGACTTTCTCTGCTATATTCCCGTGCGAATAATAAATCGCCCTGCAAACCTTACGGCTCATCCATCATCTATCTGCCTGGCCTCTTGCGCCCCTTTGCCTTGATTACCAACCTCCACACGCAACACACCACACACCACACACCATATCGTCTCGCATTACGACCCCGTCCTTAAGTCTTAAATACCCAGGAGCCTGTCCTGTGTTGTCCTTGCTCTGCTCTGCACTCTTTGGCGTCTTGCTTGACTCAAGTCATTCCTTAATCGTCATCCCTTCTCTGTCGTTGCTCCCGGCATGGTTCGCGAGCCAGGCTAGACGACGAACATGATATTAATATCCGGTGTCCAGTTATGTCTGGCACACTACTGTGATGTCCACGGCCCCACTCCGCTGATGGTCACCGAGGGCCTGCCCGTCCCGTGCAGCGCGTGCTATGACGAGGCGCCATACGCAGGCAGCGACCGGCCACACTCGAGCGCCAGCACACCAACGTCCACCATTCAGTCTGGCGTGGCCATCACCGAGGCCCTGAGGCGGCTCGACCTCGACAGCAAACGCAGCTCGTCCACGCCCGCCTCCGAACAAGACCCACCTATCAACCGCTCTGCCCTTCGCCGCGCAACCCAGATTGCCTCCGCCTCCGCTGTAGATACCCCGCCAGTCAGCCCCCGGTACACGTCAGATTCGCCGCAAGCGGGAGCATCGCACGCGCGTCGTGAGTCGAGTTACAGGAGGACATATGACGAGACAGTCATGCGCCGGGCCGGCCCATGCGACAACTGTGCCCTCACCCTGCCCAAGCGGCAAGAGAGCAGGTCAAAAGACGGGGACGCGGATGCAGGACCAACGCTGCGCACCCGCGCACCCTATGCCCGCGTATATGGCAGCGGCGTGCCGGGCGATGCCTCGCCCCCTAATTCCACCTCCACCGTCTCCGATGATGAAGAGGTGCCGCCCCGGAGACCGACCCACCGCAGGACAGGCACCGTCACCTCCGTCACCTCCCGATCGAGTGCGAGTTCCTCCTCGCCAGCCGGCCACACCCACTACCTGGATTACACCTCGACCCACGAGCCCGTGGTCCCATCCTCCTTCTCCATAGTCCGTGCTTCCTGTATTCGGACGCTGTCCTTCGAGACACTGCCGCGCGGCACGGCCATGAACACGGGCAACACCCCGACCGCATCGCCCTCCACCCCAGGCTTCGTGACGACACACAGCCCCGGCGCCGCTGCCTCGGGCGGGCCCATCTTCTTCGGCGACCCGGGCGCAGGCTATACGACGGCTTACATCTTCCGAATCCCGGATGTGCACGCGCGAGGCCACAAGCGTGTCTATGCCTTCCTGGCTCTGTCGACACACCGCGAGCGCCTGGCCATGAAGACCTTCACCTTCATATCCAACGCCTTCCGCGAGCTGGCTGCCTGGATCCAAGGCCTCGCCGAGGCTGAGGCCGAGCGCTACGCCAACGACACGAGCGCCGCCAGCAGTCCGCTATCGGCCGGCGCCATGTACGGCGGGATGCCGGCTCATCAGCAGCAGCGTCACAGTGAGAGCCATGGCGATGACCCCAGCAGCACCAATACGACGGGCAGCGGATTTCTCTCTGGCGGTATGGGCAGCGGCCTGTCGCGCCGCATGGGCGGTGGTTACGGTCCCAGCGGCGTAAGCCTCAAGGCCCGGGGCCTGGCGGAGCTGGTGGGCCTGCCAGACTTCTTCATCGAGCTGCACTCGCGGTTCGTGAGGCTCCTGCTGGAGCTGGGCGTCGTTCTGAGCTCTTGATAAGCCGCTGGCCAACCAGTCTATTGTCAGAGGGCGGGCCAGGTGGCCGGAGCGTGTACGATGGTGTGTCGAATATTTGTTGTACGATAAGGTGGTTGGGAAGAGATGTCGGGAACTCTCTCTTGTCCCTTTTCTCCTCGGAAGGAGACACAGCATGGTATTTGGGAAAACTTTGAATTTAGTTTCGAGGCGCAGAGCGAGGCGTACGCTTGTTGTTTGTCTGGTAATTCTCATATGGGAATGGACGGGTGCAAGTGGAGGATATACCAAAAAGTGCTAGACGGAAGAGGAACAAGAAATGGACCAGGAATACGGGCGGAAGAGATACCAAACCTGCCAGACGATAAAATACACGGGGGCGTATGAATTGTATTATCTAGATACTGCTTACTAGGTAGTAGGTGCTGCTACCGTTGCTTCTGATGCTGTTGTTTATAGCTTGTCAAACTACCGAGGGCCCGGGGCCGTTTGTATCATATGACTACACCGCATTGAGCCTTCTTGTGCGCAATCTTTCCTCTTTCCTGCCTCTATGCCTGCCTAGCGCATCCCTGGGATACGGTGCTTTTCTTTGAACTTGTTGGATTCATGTGCAGGCCCTTCGAAACATTCAGAGGTAAGAGTTCGAGCAAACCGGCCTGCAAGGAGGAGCTGACAGTAAAGAACATCAAGGAGCTCACATGTATGTGACAGGCACTTCAAGGGGAAATGGGTAGGTAACATTCATCCAAGCTCAACACAGGAAGGGGAGTCTAGTTCAAGTACACTATCTATTAGACCGCTAGGCTCTGTTATTGACCGGTGACAGAAATGTAACAGTCACGTCCAACAGCCACTTACTTGAGCTCAGAGCCGAGGTTTCGTTCGTGGTCCCGTTGCCTACCGCTGCCTTGCGTGTTGCCCTGGTCCTTTCGAAGCAGGCAGAGAGCATGACAGGGGAAAGAGACGCAGAACAACATGATGGGGGCAAAGACGATGCCAGCATGACTGTCTTGGAGGCGGAGAACTTTGCGTCTTGCCACCTTTTTCTGGGTTTGATCATCCTCATTAACACTTGCTAGGTACAAGCACAACCACCAGGCACATCATGCCCGCATGCATGTTTCTGTCTGGTAGCGCCTCAGAGTAATCAGGGTTGTTGTTGCTGCTGCTGCTGCTGCTGCTGCTGCTGCTTCGGTCATTCGAGCCCCCACACTCGGCAGCAGTATTTACTGCATCCACAGAGACCAAGTCGACTACTGATGGGTCCTCAATACCCTGCTGGTCGCGTAACCAAGCCACGCTCGTGATGAGGTCGCGCGAACGTAGAGGCGGTCATCATATCCTCCAGTGGCATGACCTGGTGTCTAAGACGCCCGCAAGGCGCGAGATGACGACAATGGCACTGATTCAGAGAGCCTAGCCGCCTTGAAACTATTTTCTCAAACCGGCTGTTCTTGTTACTTCTGTCGATGTCCTACCCATACGGGAATATGTCCATGCGTAGACCGGTGTGCCTGGCGACCTTCGCTTGTCCTTGTGCTGCTGCTGCTCAGCCAGCTTCACCAGCCTGGATGCAGCGGGGTCGCCTCTGTAACTCTTTTGCCATAATGGACGGCTCGATCGCACCTAATGGGATTGCCCGAGGCACTGGCAGGACGAAGACGGCCCATGTCGCCCGAGACATCGAGAGTTGTGTGTCTGTGCATGAAATACTGTCCATAACACGAAGACAATGGCGTTTGGCAGCCCCAGCTGGCTACGCCCCAGCCATGGCTGGGCTCAGGGACTGACCCGAGTCTCCACCGTGATTCTACAAGACAGGGAAAGGTGAGATGTTCGTAGATTCGTCGAGAAATGTGGATGGACGCACATAGTGAGCTTGCCTCGGAAGGAGCTGTGAAGCCACAGAGAAGCTGTTTGGATCTATCAATTCGGTTCGAGTCCTCTATATTCAAGTGCGCATCCTGCCACTGGGGAACTCCTTAAGAGTCTAGTATCTTGGTGATTGAAATGTCAGTAGACAGGTTCCCTGAGAAATCCACAATTCTCATTTGGGGCAGGAAGCACTGGTCACGTTGTTCACGGTTGCATAAGATCGTAAAACCGAATACATCCTAGCCCAACAGTAACGCTGGCTGCACGGGAGCCCAGGGAACGAACGCGATTGGGGGCCGCAGGCGCTACAACCAGATCATTGTAGAACACTTCAGCCTATACACAGTACATATAGCCTCTAAGCTATTCACGGCGCCTGATAGATTTCTTCGGGAGGGTGGCATCTGTATCGGCGTGGAAGTAGGAGCATTTCTCGGTGACCCGGGACACCGGTGTCGAACTGCTAGCAGGATGCTCAGCAAGCCTCATTCCCATCAACGGGGCCATAGACATTCCGATCACAGTGGTTATCGACACGGATGACGAAAGTGCGAGCCAGGAGCCCAAAGTAGGGGTGTTAATAATTTCGTCATGTTGTACATTTGGAGAAGACGCCGGGTTGATATGTCCCATCCCAAGGCCCTGTTCTTAAACATCTCGTGCCAGCTGTCTATTCCGCCGTCATCCATTGCAGTGCGCCAAGATGCCCTCCCGTCTGATTGACTTCCGATGTCGCCATGACCATTCGCTTATTTGTAGAACTCGAACTTGTTCTCGTCACTCGTCCCCTTGACCTGGCTTGAGTACGCATCATCCAGGTCGCTCTGGATGATGTTGTACCTGTTCTTCCTTACAGCCCGCAGGCCAGCCTCCTGCATGATGGCGGCAATGATAGCGCCACTCAAGGGGTCATTACGCACGATCAACGAGTCAAGATCCACCTCGGGCGCAAGACTCATCTTGGAGGCGATGGTCGTGAAGATCAGCCGTCTCTCCCGGCGATCCCGCAGCGAAGGGAACTCGATCTTCCGGTCCAGACGTCCAGGTCGCAACAGCGCAGGGTCGAGCGTGTCGGCACGGTTGGTCGCCATGATGACCTTGACGTTGGCAGTCTGGTCGAAGCCATCCATCTGGTTAAGCAGCTCGAGCAGGATACGTTGCACCTCACGGTCGGCACCAGTCTGTGCGTCGAATCGCTTCGTGGCGATGGCGTCGATTTCGTCGATGAAGATAATGGCGGGCGAGTTCTCCCTCGCCATTCGGAACACGTCTCGAACCATGCGGGGGCCCTCACCCAGGTACTTCTGCACGAACTCGGAGCCCACGACGCGGATGAAGTTGGCGGTCGTGCTGTTTGCCACCGCCTTGACCAGCATTGTCTTTCCTGTGCCGGGTGGGCCATACAGCAACACGCCACGCGGGGGGTCGATACCGATCTGCCTGTACAGATCGAAGTGCGTCAGGGGCAGCTCCACAGCCTCGCGGATCTCCTGCTTCTGCATGTCCAGACCACCGACGTCTGCATAGGTCACATCGGGCTTCTCGTCGGCGCCAAGCATGGCGATGGAGGAGTCGGCCTCGGGTGGCAGGATGTCAACGAGGGCATTGGAGTGTCTGTGTAGCGCGACCGATGACGAGGGCTTCAGGAGCTCGCGGTCGAGGGTGGAGAGGATACGGACGACGTAGTTAGAGCCGGTAGAGGATTGGACTATGCCAGTGCTGTTGCGGCATCGTGTCAGCCGCTGCGGGCGGACGGGTGTACATGTTATGTTTATTAGGCGGCGTGATAGGGGAACTCACTTTTGATCGATGGCCTCCATGAATTGACCGATTACCAAAGGCACACTCTGGATCCTCTTGATCTCCTCCTGGGCACGGACGAGCTCCCGCTTCAGGCTGCGCTGCTCATCCTTGATGTACTCCTCCTGCAGCTGAATGTACTCCAGTTGCCGTTGCAGCTTCTTCAGATCTGCATAGTCATCACCGGTGTCTGTAGCGATCCCCTCGAAGTTATCGATGGCCGGTATCGTCGACGGCGCCGGCTTCTTGATGGATGCAAGGCTAGCCGGGTTTTCTACCAGGACGTCACCCATCTTGTCG
Organism: Diaporthe citriasiana; assembly: GCA_014872975.1. NCBI lineage: Eukaryota > Fungi > Ascomycota > Sordariomycetes > Diaporthales > Diaporthaceae > Diaporthe > Diaporthe citriasiana. Next base: position 206,019 of record JADAZS010000033.1, on the reverse strand, counting down.
GGTCTGGATGTATGTCTTCAGGTTGCGTTGGCGGGTGGCAGAAGGATGAGGAAACGCGATATCGATGGTATTAAGAAAGAAGTGGTTCAAAGAAGACGAGGCGAAAACGTGGGTTGCTGCTGTTTGGGGGTTGTCGGGAGATGCGAAGCTGATGGAAGTCGTTCCTAGCTCTGGCTGGCTCCAGGCACGCGAACGTCAACGCCAGCTGCTCGGCGGCCAAACCAACCTTTGCTGACTCATCCTGTCTGTTGAGACCCACGGTGATCAAGCATGGGAAGATACCTTGGTACAACAGTGAGGACTGGTCTGTGCTCTACCAGCCAGCACTTGGCAGCTTGAGGTTGGTTACAGGGCAGGCAGGTAGTCCCAGTCCAGCAGTCCAGCTAGCCCAGGCCCCACCATGTTTGCATCCGCGGCCCCAGCTTCTGGATGGGCCCGTAAGTCCCCGTGTCCAGCATGCCTGGTTGACTACCTACCCATTCCCGCCCCCTGCCGACACGTTACTGGACAGCAGCTCATGCAAGACCGGTGCCTCACTCGATCGCAAGCGCCGTCACTCTAATCCATGTGTGGCCATGAGAGCCCAAGTTGTCCCGTCACTTCGGCTCTCTGACTGATTGCTAATGGTTGGCCTCAGTTGACCAGTCCAACAGACGGCCAGAGAGAACCAAGCAGACATGCCGGGTGAGTAACAAGGCAGCGAATACGATATCCACATATAATCACCAGTTCGGGCCGGGATGAAGAGCCCACGGGGTGGTTGGTGATAGCCAACGTGCCTACCTTAGTAGCATATGCACATGCACACGCACATGAATCCTTGCCGTGGTGGAATCCTTATTCTTGCATGTTGCCTGGCACGTACGGACGGAGACATGCGTAGTCGCACATAGTCATCAGGCACTGCATCGTAGCTGAGACTGGGCGAGGCGGCTTGAGAGGAATATCTGCCTGGGCGAGAGAGAGAGCCTTATTGCTCCCTCAATACCCAGACTGGCTGGCTGGGTAGTCTTGCATCTTCGGCCCTTTAGATGACTGGCTATATCCACATCTACTGTGTATATCCACACATCAGACTTCTGACAAGCCTGTTCGCCGTCTCGTTGCAGTCGAAACTTCGGTCTCCTTGCTGCCCGGGTCCATCATACCAGAACCCGTGTTACTTGACGAGTCTCGGGCTAGCCGCTCCAGGTAAGGTAGAGAGAGCAAAGGCACCTGCCTGTCCACCGTGTGTCTGGTGACTCCCGCTCAAGTAACCCAGCGGTGCACCTCTCACCTGAAGATACCTCCCTGTACAGTACGAAACCCCACCAGTGGACAGACAGGGGTGACTGGCTGGGCCTGAGTGACTTACTGACTGGAGAGCCTCCTGGGTGGTGTAGTCACCTCACTGTCCGCTGTTCGTCCGACTCATCCTCCACTCTCCAACCTTCGCTTCCACTCGAACCTTAACCTCTACCTTTTCCTGTTTTCTTCTGCCGTGCCTATTACCGCCGCCGTGGGATTTGCATTTCTCTCACTCTTCACTTCACTTGTCGGCAGTCGCCCTTTTGCCGAGTTACTGTGTAATCCTTTCACGTCTATCTGTCGCCTGTCCATCTATCTGCCTATCTGCCTCACCTTCCCTCTCCAGCCCGCTTCGGCCTGCTATCCGTCATCTCTCTGATGGTCCCTTCTCAACCTGGCAGCCTGTTGTTCGGTGAGCCCACGCTTCCCGGACAAACGATACCACCACCGCCGCCACCACCACCACCACACCGTTGGCTTCTGCAGGCTCCGACCCCTCGCCGCCATCTACGGTAACGGCCTGTCACCATGTCGTCCTCCATCGACATCCCCGCCCAGTCCAAGAGGCAGTCCAAGGCCCACAGCCCCATGAGCTCGTCCTCTTCGACTTACTCGACTTCGCCGACCACGCCCGCCAAGTCCTCCAACTCGGCCCAGAAACAGAAGATGGTACACGAGCGCCGACCGAGCCTGCTGAGTGAGTTGTCAATCCCACCCAACACTTTAAAGTCCCGCAACGATTGTCGGTCGATTGGACTGGTGCACAAGCGCTGGCACCGAGCCCTCAGCCTCCCCACACTGGCCCCTTGTCACGTCATACGAGGGTCCTTTGCCGTTGGCTGACATGTGTTCGTCCTCAGGCTCCGCTCTCTCGGAATCCAAGTCCACCACCATCAACATCGGGGACGAGGACGGCCCACCTCGGCTTGTGAGTAGCATCCGACACCGGGCATGATATCCATGATGGACCGCGCGGCTAAGTACTAACAATGCCCTCCTGCAATAGATCTCTTACCTTTCCACCAGCCAGGGCTTTGAATGGAACCCCGAGCTCTTCCTGCCCTCCTACATCGATTACGATTACACGCCTCTGGAGAACAAGCGCGAGCCCGTCAAGGAGATAACCCTGACGGACGAGGAGATCCAGAACATGTTTCCCCGCAACTAAGCGGGGGTCTCTTTCCTCGGCATTCCCATTCCCAACGGCTCTAGAACGGTTGATTCTCACGAGAATTCTTGTCTTCACACCCGAATAGGCGCACTGGACGGCATTCCTTGGTTTTCCTTTTTGTAAGACACCGGACCGAACAAATACGACAGGAGGTTACCGACAGAGGAAGGCTGGAAGGGACACACGCACATCCAACATCACAACCATAGCAGGGGTTCCGGGTCATGTTTTCAGAATGGAAGCTGGGGGTCTTTTCATTCTTTCTTTCTGGTAGTATCTTATTATTCCCCACGGCGGTCTTTTCTACGGTCATGCTCATGATCTTAGTCGGAGAGGTTTGGATGGGGCGTTCTGTGTTTTTTCTCGGGCATGGACACAAACGGGAGCACGGTCACCTGGTCGTTATCAGCTCTACCCAGAGAGAATAGTGCCTGTATGCGTCTGGCTGCTTGTAAGACATTGTTGGAACTCCACTCAGACAATGTACTCCAAGGAGAGACGCGACAATCACATGGTATTGCACAATCATGACGTGCTTAAATCGTGCTTGTTTTGACAGTGGGCCTCCGGTGCGAATACAGAAGGCTTATGGAATTTGCAACGTCGTCCTGCGGCGATTCGTCGTTTACGAAGTGATGCATCCCCAGATTGGAATCCTGCAGAACCTCAAGGTCGTCCATCCTGCGGGGAGTTGCTTTGATTCATTCGGCACGACTGCAAGAGTCGCTAGGACTGAATAAACTTCAACATCGGCAATTGGTCTCAAAAAGACCATTCCTGAAAGGATGCCCAAGATCCACAGCCAAGAGTGACAATCCCTTATGGCTGCAAAGGGCTTTCGGATTTGTCTGGTCCAAAGCGAAACTGCAGTCCGGCCATCCCATGTCACAGCTGCAAGCACTTCCGGGGTCTGATAAGAGAGCCCCGCGGTCACTGATAAGCAGCAGCTAGCGCCGGTGTCGGCCAGTGAAGGAAGGGTGCAGGGTCTGGGTACCTAGCGCCGTTATACCTGGCATGCACGACCCGCATTGGGGGGGAGGGGCCTTCGACGCGCTACGCGGGTGGACAGCCTTAGCGAAGGACCTGGCGATGGGATGGAATGGCCGAACGGACTCTCAAGACAAGTACGACGGGAGTGGCTCAGCCAACCATGATATATACTTGATGACTACCTTTTTGGGTGCCCATAATGAGACACTGACGTACCGGATATATTCGGTACCTTACCTATCCACGTACAAAAGTGTACAAAAAATAAAAATAAAAAGGTAGATAGAAATGAACAAGCCAGCTCGAAGGCGCTCCTCGTACAAAAACATCGAAGACCAACAACCACAACAACCACGACAACAGTCACAAACAGATGCCACCTCGTCGTCCTCCGCGACCAACAGCGACAGCAAAAACAACGGCAACGGCAACGCCATGGACGGCGCGCACCGCAAGATCGAGCTGCAGTCCCCGGAGGACCTGACCTTCCTCATCAACAACGTGCGCCGCGCCGCCGAGGAGCACATCAACGCCGCGTTTCCGCCCGTCGACGACGCCCAGGGTGACGGCGCCGACGAACTGCGCGTCAGGATAGAGAAGCTCGTCGCAGATGTAGGTTTCCTCTTTCCCCTTCATGTCTCAGTTGGCCTCCCTCCCTTTCTCTCCCTTTTTTTTTTTTTACCATCCACAGTCAAAGAGACCAAGAATGAAAGAGGGGCTGGCTGACCACGCGACCCCAACAGTACATCTCGCAGGCCTTCACCCTCGCGGCGCCGAACCTCTCCATAAACGGCTTCGACCTCGACGCCAGGACCTTCCCGGCCGTGTACCTCGACTCGCCCTCGCCGTCATCCACGCACAACCTCCGCCGGCGGCGCGGCGGCGACAACGCGCAACCCGAGGAGGTGGTGCAGTACGAGGCGTTCGACGCGCGGAAGCGCGCCCGCGTCGAGGAGCTCGCGCGCGAGGAGGAGGACCTGATGCGCGAGATCGCGGCGCTGAAGCGGCGCGTGCCGGCCGCCACGGCCAAGGGGTTCGCCGAGGGGTTCTGGGAGGGCTTGCGGGCCGATGAGGAGGCGGTTGGGAGTGCGAGGGAGGTCGCGGTTGCGGCGGTGGCCGGTCGTGGTGACAGTGATGTGCAGGAGGAAAAGGAGGAGGACGAGGATGTACCGAAGAGCAGCAAGGCCAAGGCTATTTTGGATGGTGTTGGTCCGCTGGAACGACAGGCCGACGTTGAGGCGGGCTATGGGGGCGTGGTAGACACGCTGGGGCGCCTGAAGAGGGAGATGCCTGCCACGGTGGCCAAGATGGAGAGGGCGAGGGTCGCTGGCGAGTACGTTGTTACCGAGAGGTGAACATGTCTCTTCTGGGAGGGAAGCAATGTTGTCAAGCATATTTGGCGTTCCTGGCGTTTAGGGGGTGGTCGTCTCTGTTTGGAAGCCGTGGGTTCTGACGGCTGGCGTGATACCAAGGCGGATTTCACCATGCACACTTCTTGAGCTCTTGAAGCTCCTTCTCTGAGGAGCTGGTGTTTCAACACGACCGAATAACAACATAACAACTGATTCTTGGGCTACTGCAAGGCTTGTCGCCAGCATTGGATGTACCTCACGATCGAATTTGGGGACATGGTCAACTCTGCAAGACATGCAGATGGGATTCTGACAGTTTCAACCATGTCTTGGTCTTTTGATTTTGCGTGATAATAGACGCAGGCACCACTTTACTTTATGCCCCATCTGTGCACCTCTTTTCCCGTGCTTCTTTCTACCCATGCGCTCCCACAATATTTAACAAACCCAACGATTATGTGTACGACCCCAACCAGCTCCTCAACCCCAAACACCACCATGACAGACTACAACATGCTCTATGCAGCTTGAGGGGCAGGAGCATCAGCCTTGGCGGCCTCCTCGGCAGCCGCTGGGGCCGCAGCTTGGCTGTCCGCGGCCGGAGCCTGAGGCTCATCCTGCTTCGTCTCAATCGTGGTTGCGGGGGCGGCGGCAGCGGCGCCGTCAGCCTTCTTCTCCCACTTGGCGGGTCTGGCGTACTGAGGGTCGGTCCATGGGCCAATGTCGCTGAACTGGCAGCCTTTGCCGGGGCACTCGCACGTGCCGCCGAAGGCCTTGGGCAGGGCTTCGGGGGCGACGTGCTGCAGCAGCTCCTTCTGGTAGCCGCTGCCGAGGATGTGGATCTTCTGGACGGTGACGGGGTCGATCCAACCCTTGATGGCGCCCCAGATGGTGGAGAAGCCCCATGGGGCGTTGATGACGAACAGCTTGCCGAGACGCTCGGGGTAGTAGTTCTGCGACATGTTGGAGGCCGACTTGAGGTAGCCGTACACGGAGGGAGCCTTGCCGAGGCCGACGCCCTTGAGGTCCATGATGGTGCAGCATGTCTCGAGCAGGTGACCGGCCTTGCGGGAACATGCGGGCAGGCGAGGGTCGGCAACGCGCTCGTACTCGACGGCAAGGTTGGTCAGCATGCGCTCCGAGGTGGTGATCTTGTTCATGGCGGCGATGTCGACCTTGCCCAGCTGCTCGATATAGATTGGGCGGCCATCCTGTCAGAAGGTGGTGTTAGCCAATGCTCGAATACGGCACACCACGGTGCTTTCACCCGCGGCGATTCTTGTAGTGGCAGGTGTGAGCGCGGGTTTGCAGCGAACCTTGTCGGTGCCGTGGTAGTACTGAGGGTAGTACTGGAATATTTGCTCCTTCTCCGGGTAGTCCCAGGTGGGCAGCAGCTCGTCGAGCTTGGTGTCTTTCCTCCACTTCTCAGCATCGATGAACCTGCAGCAGGTTAACAGACCATTCTAAGACTTTGGCACCGCGGGGCTCCCGGTGTTCAGGGAAGAGTTCGAGGATGGCTCACATCTTCTCGGTGGCAGCGAGGTCAAACTTCCGGGCGCGCAGGAACCGCAGCTGGAGGTTGGAAGATGGCATTAGCTTTGCTCGTCGCCATGCCCGTGAGGCTGAGGATCAAGACAGAGACATACCAGGGTCAGGGAGTCCAGGCGATCGGTGTAGCCCTGCTTCTCGAGTGACTCCCGCAGCTGCTTGACTGCGGCATTCTGCTCGGAGGTCAAGTGGCCAGGGTGGCCGTTGACCTTGACGGGAGCAACGACAGGGAAGTCATAGTCGTCGTACTTGGGGTCGAGTTGGATGCCCTCGGTTCCTGTTGTGGCAGCCATTGTGGTAGGCAGATAGAGAGATGGAAACTAGAACTGTGTGCGAGGGGTTGCAGAGTCGGCGGGGAGGATGGTGCAGAAAGGAAAGGCGGGATGGGAAGGGAGAAAGGGTTGTATGGGAATGTCGAGGAATGTCGAGGCCAAGTATTGTCTTTTGCCCTGTCCGATGAGACCAGAAAATTGACCACAACTGGAAATAGTCGCTCAGGAGGCCGAGGTGTAGGGGTCCAAGAAGAAGCGGTGTTGTCCAGAAAGATGTCCAGGGGTGTGTGGTGGAGCAAGGCGAGCAAGCGTGGCGGCCGTCGACGCTGTGATGTTCTCCTATCTAATTTGAGAGCGCCCCGTTTTTGGCCGTCTGATGTTGTTTGTGGTGGGGGGGCAACTGGGAGGGTCTCTCGGCCGGGCGAGGAGGGGGACGTCATCAACCGCTGCTCCACCTCTGCACTCCTCTGGCTTGGCGTCGGGCTCAAGATCCTGCACCGCCCCAACCCGTTCCTCGCTTCTCCAGAGCATGCACAGTTGGCCAGTCAGAGTAATCAACCGGCACGAGAGCCAGGCCTGGCAGGGCAGAAATGGTGCCTGCCAGGGCTCCATTTCAGATCTCATCTCATCTCATCTCATCTGGAGTCCTTCGCAGCACTCTAGAGCTCCCAATCTCGGTCCAGACCTGGTCTTGTCAACCAGACTATGTCCACACAAGAGGTCTGGCACAAGAGCACATCGATCGATATTTATACATTAATGCATGAGTGCATGAGTGCATGTGCCCAGATATCTGTCTATGACTGGCTGTATCCTCTCTACACACAATCCACTGCATCTTTTCCCAGTGTCCCCGGTGCAAGCAGTAATTCCCTCTGTCAATCTCCCTCTCGACACCACCCACCGCCTTGTTTGCTCCCCGTGCCGAAGTTGAGATTGTCAGGGTAGCAATTATTAGCATCAACCCCAGTGTCGAACAGCTTATACCCTTGTACTCTATGCGCAGGTGCACGCACTTCAAAGTGCAGTTCTATATTTTTTCCTACGCCACACAATTCTTGTGCCACCAAAGCTGATAACGTGAGGTCTGGGGTTATGGTTTCCCCCTTCACTCGAGCTCTACGAAACTAGGGGCGCCGCAGAAAACTTTGCGCACGCCAGAACAAAGGCATCATTTCGCTTCTCATCGAATTAATGGCAGGGGATTTCCACGGTAATAGAAGCTACACCGTACCAAATTCCTGACAATGTCGCTTTCTAGAGCCAGCTGCGTCGTCAGCAGAGCTTGCATCACCGCCACGTATGCAATAACCTAATCTCCAAAGACTCGGGCTCTGACAAGGCGGGCTCTGCCTTGTCAGAGCCCGAGGGTTTTCATAGACCCTCTCTCCATCGTTCTCCATCCTAATTCGAGGGCATTTTCCCCGGTTTCAAGTAAATCCTTCTCTTGATAGTCTTGAAAAGCGCATTGCTGCTAATGTGGCAAGGCCACGTTCTTCTCCATAACAACGTCACAGAATGCTGTCTCACGCGGTGTGCCCGGGAAATAAATATTTATTTACATCTAAACAGCCTGTCCGTATTACTCGCTAATGAAGACAGGGCTTCAATTACATGGCGAGGAGACCCCGAAGTGTTGAAATAAGACCAGCTTCGGGCAAATTCCTAGGATGATTTCAGGCCGAGAGTGACATTTGGAACGAGGGAATCTCAGACCTAAATGCTGAGGCTGAGCCTCCACGAACAACGACTTGGTGTGTTTCAACAAGATCCGCGGTGTTTATGGTCGAGAACCAATTGACTTCATCATTCTGCTTCATGTACTTCGGCAGAGTTAAAGGCTCTGCACCATACATAGGTGGAATTACAAGACTGATTCAGAGGGGGAAGGCTGCAGGCTGGTGAAATAATCTCATCCTATAGGGTGGATTCAAGCTCATTTTCCTATTCATAGCGTGAGAGTTCACAAGAGAATTCTCTCCACGTACTGGCCTCTGAAAATAACGAGATGCTTCTAGGTCATTTCGTTTCAACCAGAGAACATGGTCAGCCCTCCGGTTCCCAGGAGTCAGAGATATTTTCTCTACATACACTATAGTAGGAAGTGTAGCTTCTACAAGGCTGAAGAGAATGGTGGCGAAGAGCACGTTCAATGCAATAGTCATAAGTAGTAGCGTACATGAATATACTTCGCGAAACAAGGGGACAACACATCCTCACTTTGTCCCCTTGCACCAGGCAGTCATCATCTGCGTCCGCGAGCCTTTCTTGAAGAACGCACATTGCGCGACCGGGACTTCTCTCGAGAATTACTGGTAACGATTAGCATCCTTAGATTTCCGCTCTAACAAACCATCAACATTTCAACCCATTTCAGTTTCGAATAAATCGATACCAACTTTGCTCGGGTGTCCACCACGCGGCCACCGCATTTACTGTGGTAATGACGTTTGCGTATTTCTCAGTGTGGCTGTGTAACGGTAATAATGTATGTGAAGCTGCGGTCTAGCGTGGATACACCATCAACTTCACGGATGACCATTGTCAGTTGCCTTGAGGTTTTCCTTCACCATACTGGGTTAGGACTGAAGACATGGCTTTGGAACAAAGCAGACTTTTCTCTCTTCTCAACGGACCATGCCTGAAATTGAGGTATTAATCAATTCGACTGCTGGTTTTCCTTGGACAGTGAGGTAGCGTTGATTACATCTCTATGTTCGGATATTGGCTGGGCTGACAGATCATAGAGATCGAGGCCTTGTAAAGTGATATGATTTCGATTCAAAATCTAACTTGTTCCGCCGTCCCCCCCCCCCCAAACAGTATGGTCTTGGACAAATTATTCTTTACGATGAGGATACTGTTAATCTAATATTTCACTGTTTCTCAGCTATGCACACACGAAAGATGTGACGGCATGGCTCTTGTATATAGCTCGGTACCGGTCCCGTCTTTTCGCCGTCACACTTGATATGCTAGCGATAGTCAAGCTTCATGCCAAGGAAAGAGTATGAACAGAAAAGAGAAATAAATTTCATCAGTGTGATTTTTCGAACGCCGTGTAGGTTTTAATGCCCGAAAGACTTCAATGGTTGTCTGCTCACAAAGCTACAGGTGGGTGATACAAGTCCCCATCCCTTCACCTTATAGAAACTGATTCAAGATGTGAAGTGTCCCTTTCCCACACCTGTCTAACAACTTGTGTATTGAAGGTACAAGAAACTAGAACTCAGGATCTTTTTCACTCTCTCTTACTCTCTTTTGCACTTGTACGCCATGATGTCCTGCGAGGTGGGAAGACTCGGCTGAGTCTGGGAAGCCCGCACACCGCAGCACATCGCCACATAGCCAGTGCTAGTTGTTTACCATGTCCAAAATTTTGCGTTTTATCGTGTTCTCACTCTGCCTCCATCAAAACCTTACCTTACCTATTTTTGGGCCTCGAAGCATTTTGGCAGTAAAACTCTACGTAGGTGGCTGACTTATACCGCGCGGTCCTGCACTGCACGATGCCTCTAGGCCCAGACCCGGTCTTCACGAGTACCCAGGTACGCCGCCTCAGGATTCACAATCCCGCACCGCCAAAGCAGACCTGTGTATGAGTCTCTGGGGGTCTCATTGAATTATCGGATACGGCGTCAGCTGATTTCAACTTTGCTCCCAAGGCCACGATGATGGGCCACACAGCCGGGCCAGTCAGCAAGGCGTGGTGTGGTGTGTCAGGTTTTGACTGATTGGCCTCAAACGGGAACGTTTGTCTGACATGGGTTTCCAAATGAACATACACGGCACAGGCTGACGTCAACAATCAAGATCTTGGACTCGTATGATGGTGTGAGCAGGTGGCTTCGGAGCTGTTTGGTTGCATACAGGCTCAGTTCGACTCATTGACAGGCTTACAATACTTGATGGTTTGAAGCTACTCAGTGAACAAGCACTCGCTAGAGTCAGGCCAGGTTTCCAACCTGTCTCTTGCAAATTGGTAGGGACGCCGACAACTGGACGACGGGAAAGCATTGTGGTATCTCTTCACTGCTTAGCCATCCACTACTTTTCTTCCAGGTGTCCCGCGGCCCGCTCGGTCTCGCCCTAGGCGCTCGTGATCGCCGCTGGCATTTGATCTGTGAACGCAGCCTGCACACGAATCGAAGCGTTTCGACTCGACTCAAACCTCCCGTTGGGGCCATTCGCGACAGACCGGCGTGACGGGCTGACCAGGTCCTCTATTCTGAGACTCCTATCCTATCCGTGTACGGCCGGTTCAGCCACCGCCGGCCTTGTCGTCCTTTTCTTTGCTCTCCTCCTCGCCCTTCTCCTTGCGCTTCTGCACGACGTCCCAGTTGTACACCCTAGCTGTTGCGACCTCCATGGTCTGGCAGGTTGTGTGAGTGCGAGGCGATACCAAATGGGGGTGTATGAAAAGGCGCAAGGCCTGCTCACCGTGATCTGTTCCCTCAGGAATTCAGCGTCCTCCTCACAGTCCTCAAGACTTTTCTTGGCCTTGCCCAACCTCTCGACCAACAGCGTCTCCGCCTCGTCCATTGGGTATGCTAGCATGACGTTTGCGCCAAGCCAAATATACACCTCGTCGGTGGGCGGTACCTCAGCCTTGGCGAACAGCGTATCGTTGAGCTCGAACGTGGTCTCGATCGGGTCCGTCTCGTCCTGATGGTCCTGTCAGCCAGGCCCCATGGATCATAAGGTACGGGGCAACCGGCAGACTGGGCCTGCTAACATACTGTCCTCGTCTTTAAGAACTGGACCGTCTCCAGCGTCTTTTGGATGTCTGGTATCTTGTCCTTAAGGCCTGCGGCTTTCCGTTGCATGTTGGACTCCATGTACTGATATTTCCTGTGTTTCAATTGTTGCACGTCAACCCACGGCTCTTCCTCAGATTCTCCACGTTGGCTGTCGCTCGTGCCTCACGGCTGCTATTGCCGCCAGTGACGACAGGATTCTTGCCTGTTGCAGCGCGGGGCCTCGTTTGCAGCGACTCACGCGATCATTTCCTGGAACTTCCGCAGTGTTGGCTCGGTATCGGCGCGCGAGGTCACATAGTCCTCGACCTTGTCGACGAAGGGCGCATAGGGTATGCCCCGGGGATTGGTGGGGGTGTCCTTGCTCCTGCGGCCAAAAACTCCCCGTCAGTGGTCTGCGCGCAAGAACCCTTCTCTGTTCTGTATGGGGGTCGGGTTGCTTACCCCAAGGCAGCCGCTTTCCCTTTGTCTGCCATGTCGACGGCTTGTGCTGAGTCTGTCGGCGAAGGGAGAGTGGTCCGGCCTGTATGCGGCGAAAGACGTCGTTTCGCCCAGAGAGCTCTCAGCTATGAATGAACCTGTGCTGCCAGGGCAGCTCGGTGGTGGGGCAGCTTCGATGCAGTGATCTCTGCGTTCAGACTGTATGCACCTAACGGGTTGGCGGCTCCTTGAGAGGGGGGTCGGCTGCAAGCGGCACGCCTACCCCTTCGTCACACCGAATTGCCTTCACCCGCAGACCCTAACCCAGACAACGTCCGACTGTTGTCATGAGTGAATAGCCCACAGCTGGAGCCCGAATAAACGTCGGGCCTCCACAAAGCACAAAGAACTCTGGTGGTAGACGCTCATTTTTCAACCAAGGGTTTCGACTATGGCTGACGAGTATCAGTCCGCCACCCAGGACCGGCGGCCGAAACACCATGACTTTGCGTAGTTGGCTCGAGATCAACATCACAGATAGAAGTGCTGACACAAGGGAATATTCGTCACTATACAACAGCCCGGCGGTGCAAGGCAAACATGGCAGCGTTGCAGGTGAGAGCACTCGCGAGGTAAACGGTGCAAAAGTCTTCGACTCGGCTTTGTAACCAGATAAAATTTTCCGCAACGCTAGGCTTTATGCCACACATATGACTTAGGATAAATCTCGCTGGTGAACTTTTCACAGCGGCCGCTAGAAATTGGTATCATGCCTGGAGATCAAAGCCCATCCTTCAAATAATGTATCCAAACGCCGGTAACAATGCAAGAATTCAGTCCCCATACGTCCCGTCGTTCCCGACTGTACCGTACGAGTACAACCACCCGAGCCCTCAAGTGGCGTCTTAGTCATCCTCCTCGCTACTGCTGTAACCACTCGCTTCCCCTCCTGCTGTGGCGCCGGAGCTATCTGGTTGCACATCCATGCCTTGAATCAGGCCTCGGCCGGGCCGGCTAGAACCGTGAGACATCTTGCGGACTCCGGGGGCGAACGACGCCTTGGGAGCGATCTTGGCGCCCATGCTGTGAGCATCGTCATCGTCGGAGCCGGGCCCTCTTCTTGTCAGGAAATCCTGGTCGGACTGTTTTGGGTTTGCTCGCTGAGAAATAGCCTCGAAGCCACCCATATCCACATCTGAGTCGTCCTCCTCACCGGCAGAACCATCTTCAAAGCCCGAGTCTTCTGACTCGGTAGTTTCGGTAAATGGGGGGTAAAACATCGCGGGTGGAGGTAGAGGTAAAGGCCTGAGACCCTTATATCGCTGAGCAACAACCTGCACCGGGACCTGAGGTGGTTGTTTGGGACGCCGGCGTGACGCGTGTGCTGAACTGTTGGCCAAAGATGCAATCCTGCTTGAAATCGACTCGGCTGTTTCGTTTGCCCCAAGATGAACCAGGTGACGCTGAGCCCGCCCCGAACTATGAATGGGCTGCTGGGTAACGACGAGTATGGCGAAATGGTCTTCTGGGGTCACACCACCGAGCCCACATGGCTCCAGCTGTGGCTCAAGCGGCTTCAGCTGGGGTGTCTCAGAGTTTTCGCACCAGGGAAACTCGAACCCGGCCTCGCTCTCTGACAGCTCTCCGTCGTCAGTGATAAGCTCGGGCTCCTGGTCCATGTCAACATCAGTTTGCTCGGGGCCGTCGACAAGTGGTCGAAACGGGAGAGATGAGCCAGACAAGGTGCGGTTCAGACCAGGGGACTCAGCCCCGGTATTCTTCGAGGCATGGTCTTGGCTCGAGGATGCCAAGTATGTGGCAGGCGAAACATCTCCTGGGTCACCCGAGAGATCGGTACAGAACGGCGCACCGTTGTAGTAGATGATGGCGCCATCATTGCGTCGCTTCTTCCTTGGCGACGATCCAGATCCACTGACGAAACCCGTTGACCGAGAGTTCAAGTTGCTGTTTTCAATAGCCCCGAAAGATGCCTGTGAGCCGGTCTCGTCCATGGAGGTTTCCGCAGACGAGGAGCGATTGTGCAGAAACAAAGGCTTGTAGTGGAAGCCTTCTGACGAAACGGAGTTCTGGGGCACCAGCTTCGTCTGGTTCTGACTCTGGCCTGATGGGTCTGAAGCATGTTCGCTCTTCCTCGCTCTCTTCCGCTGACCGTGTTCGTTTGAGCCGTCCGTGCCTTCCGTCTCGGGGCTCCTCTGTGAACTGTTGCCACTGCTGTCACTGCTGAATTTCGTGCCTTCGATTCCGCCGCGCCAACGAATCTTTCGGCCGTCCCGTGAAAGCTGGAATTTGGCCGACCTCTCGCTGATAGCCGATCGGATGTAGCCGGGGGTCACGTTGAGGATGTGCAGCTGCGCCAGGTTGCACAATAGGTTCAGATGGATCCAACCATCTGCATCAATTGACACATCCTGTGGCCTGAATTTAGTCTCCCCAAGGTCTTTCGGAGCTGTTACACCCAGATGCCGGATGTATTGCATGTTCTCTGCCGGTACCTGAACTCGGTCAGGATCCAAGTCTCGGGGTCTTGTGGCCCTCTGCTCCGCAAGGTCGCCCGTCTGCGGCGAGGCATATTGGCCACTGTGCTCGTTACTGCCACTTCCACTGCCTGTGCGATCCCCTGCGACGTCGTTTTCACCGTTAGAATTTGACGCGGACAGGTTTTCCGTCGAGGTCATTTTTTCAGGTTCTATGCGAGCTTCCCTGCACGCTTCACCTTCTTGAGGCGGTGCGAGGGCGATACTAGGCTCGGGAACCGCCAATAAGGTCTTGTTGCGGGAAAGCCTGTGCTTCCCGGGCATCCTGCCTGTGAAAAGCTGCTCGAGCCTACGCACGACTAATTTCTTTTTCTCCTTATCTGTCATGGCGACCGGCCGTGGGAATAAACCCTCTGGAATATCCTGAAGATAGGTCTCCACTTTGTGATCAGTGGATGACTTTGTCCGGCCGAGCGACGGCCTTTGAGACGTGGAGTTAACATTCGGGCCAATTGAACTCCGTCCTGTCGACATGGACGCGTAGGCGGAATCGACGGGCCGCGAGTGTGACGAAGAGGACGAAGCATGTTTGGAATTGGAGCTCGATCCCTGGAGGCGGTTGGCGTGCTTCGAACTCTTCTTCCCTCGCTGGACAGACGTCGCCGGAGAGCCTTCCAAACTCGCGGCAAAGTCGCGCAAAGTCGACTCAAGCTCTCTCTTCTTGCTTCCTGCTAGACCATGCACTTTGATCTCGAATAGCCGGTCTTTACGGAGGAGCTCTGGTCCGAATTGCCTGTATCTCTTCAACTCCTCTTTGAGACGTTTGTTCTCGATCGTAAGGTCATCAATCACGCTCCTATAATCTTCAGCACTGCTGCTTTGCGCCATCGTTGGCCTGCTGAAGTTTTGAGAATGAAGCCCCGTCGGGACGTGATGATATGCGCTTTCACGCGCTGGCGGTATCATTTCCTCATTGGATGAATCTGACTGTTTCTGATAAAAGGGTGGGTCGACTACGGCCACATCGTTAGTTGGATTCAGGGGTCTCGCTACAACGAGAGGACAGTACGCACCATCCATCGTCGCATGGTCAAATGCCGCAGGGGCATTTTTATTGGAAAGATCAAACCATCGTTTAGGATCGCTTTGACCCGTGTCATGGCTCTCGCCTGAAGAGTTCCTCCTGGGTGAGCTTCCCGAAACGGCATTGCTGCCAGTCTCGGGCCTCATGGAGGCATCTCTGGCGAGGCGGTGGTGTCGAAGGGTAACGGATCCTTCTGGTGAAGCCCTCCGTGGCATTGGGTGGCCGCGGTCACTCAATGTCGGCCGGAGCTGTGGCCTCTTAGTTTTCGGTTCACTGTCGGCCATCGTGTTTGGTAATATGCCGTTTGTCGGGATTCAGGTAGGAGCAATGCAGCATGGCGTCAAGGGCATGCCGCTACAGGCGTGGAGGAAGCTCTGTTTGAGCGGAGGCTAACAAGATCTGCTGCTCAGTGGAATCGTATCCAAGAGGACTCTGGGACAACCCTATAGTAAGATCAGCGGCTGTACACAGGCAGAGATACTCGGTTGTCCGAGATGTCCTTCATGACTATTCGCGCAAGACATAAGAATGAAAATATATCCAAGTGTTCTGCTATTGGGAGGAAACGTTTGCCAGCAATCCCGCGCCAGCCAAACTGACAAGTGCAAGGCACTCATGCATGTCGAAAGGACTAGTGCACTCCATGTTTTGCTGAATCAGGGACTTACGAACTGTAGGTGCCGCTGTGAAGAGGCAGTGGGGTGGGTAGGTGGGGGGGAGGGAGACAGCGTGAAGGGTAATGAGGATGTTGTTGAAACTATCACCGACACGGCGGACCCCACGTCGCGGCGCAGTGTACGCGGCGAGGACTGGGATAAGTCGGACCGCAGGGGAGGGCAGCAAGACCCCACAAGGACCATGTGAGAAACTGTCGCACTGGAGTCCTGAGGGCCCTGGCGATCCCAAACCTGCGGGCTTGGGGGGAGGGAGGGTATTATGACGCAAGAGGGGAGGAGAAGAACCTGTTCATACCTTGCTGGTGGGATGAGATAAAGGTGAGGTGGGGGCGTGGCGTGCAACTCCCGTGAGCGTGCTGGTTGGTATGAGCGGGCGGGCGGTGGGTGAACAGGATGTGGACGTCCTGTTTTGTTGCCGAGGGGGGAATGATTGATTCTCAACGATGAACCAGAAAGAGCGTGCTGCGGATTTGAAAAGACGAGTGTACGCCTTGCAGAGCCTTTCAGTAAAAGCTGGGAGGAAAGAAGGTGTGTTTTGTCGGGTCGGACGTATGTAGGGGACGGCGTTGGCAGACTGTGACGGAACCCGGAGAGCAATCACGATGAGAATCGAGATTCGGTGTGTGTGTTACCTTGGTATGCCGACAGGAGGGTACCTAGGTACTATGTACGACGAGGAGCACTGCGATTCGCAGGTGGCGGAGGCGAAAGAGAAGCCGGGCCAGATGTGAAGGGTACAAGCAGGGTGTGTGGTGTGTGTTTGTGTGCGGGCTGGGCCTCAACGGTGGTGAGCCGAGACTGGAAAGCATTACTGTGTAGCACCAGCATCAGCCCAAGCATCAGCAGTCCGGGGGGGGGCGCCTTTCTCGCGATGTGGCCGTGTTCTGGAATGATCTGGGCAGCAGGTAGAGAGGCAGGCCACTGGCACCAGCGCCGCCGCATTGAGCTGCGCTGGGTGGCAGGAGCCAGGCGCCAGGACGGCCTCGATCCGATTTTGTTTGTGTGTGGAAAAGCTTCAGATGCTCAGATCCCCAGCTGTGGCCGCCGATGAGGAACGGTCTGCAGGGACTCCAATGATCGGGCTTCATCGCACACGGTCAGGGCACCCCTTGCCCGAATGGACATACCCAGGTATACCGTGGCTGCTGTGCTGTGCAGGCCTGCGCGAGCCCCACACCTAGGGTGGTAACAGCGTGGACCCCTTTACGCTGGGGGTCCCTCATTGGACCATGGCGTCTGACATAATATGACCCCTTGCCCTCCCGGGCCAAGTGCCTGGACCCCTACTGTGCAATTTGATTTATAGTGTACTACAATAGCCTGTCAACCCTCTGTCCTCAGTTTCCTGTTCTTGTCTTCAGTATAGGCCTCAGCCCTATATGAACCATGGCATGCCCACGAGAGGACACAAATGCCAATTGCTGGCCGTCTTCGGTGCAGCCCAGGTCTATCGGTGCTGAGTGCTGAGTGAGCGGGCTCACCTTCCTATCCTCGTAACAACATGCCGACCCTTCACTGATGATCTGATTGTGACGTCATAGTCAGCGACCCCAGCTGGCACAGCGACTAACAAGAATGGGCCTCTGTCGTTCAAAAGAAACAGGCCGCCATCCGTCCTGGCCTTCTTCTCGATCGCAGTTTTGCTTGTCATCGACGCCGCCAAAATCTTTCCATCCAGGCCAACCATTCAACGCTCTTTGCTCGCCCACACAGCCCACACAACCTAGACGACCCTGACACACGCACAACACTTACTGGTTCGCTGAGAACCGCTGTTGCCAGTTCTGGTGAGGGTGCCCGCCCAGCCCTGCTCGTTCCACCATAGCCTGTCTCGCTGACATTGTCTTGTGTGCCAGAGGTAACACACTCTAGGACCCCTTAGACCCTGATGTTACGACATTGCCCTTGAGCCTGCTCCTCCCGAGCTTGTTCCTGACTCCCGTTTCGGTTACGACAAGAAGCGATCCAAACTGCGGCCCAAGATCGCGTCACCGTCGGCAATCTCTCGACGCGGCACATGCGCGCACAAGCTCACCACCTCACAACAACATACTCAAAAGGCTTCAGTGCTGCCTCTGGCAAATTATCAGTCAGGAGATCCGCCGATGTAGTACCGTTCATCGATTTGCCTGTAGCATTTCGATGACCGTTCTCACTCGAGAGACTGGCGCGTGGACGGGGTTCTTCCTCACCCGAGTGCGAGCGAGCCAGGTTCCAAGGTCCCACACGACGGGAATTGGCCCTTGAGCGAGTAATCTGCCCGGACAACATCTCGATCCCACCGCGTGGGCCAGCACGATGACGAATCTTGCGGCGACCCTCCCAAGTCTGACACAACGCAACTTCTCACATCAAACAAGGCAAAGAGAAATTTATTTTCTGGACATGCTGACGAGCGCGGGGACTACCAGTCCGCAACCCCAATGCGCCGTCACTTTCGCCGAACCGGCACCTGCATCACTATGATGAGATCGAGCCTCTAGCGGTGTTGACATTCCCACATGACATGTTGTCAGCGCAAACGAAGAAAGGTCCGATCCTCCTACTCCTTTGAGATCTAGCGCCGCAACAGCATTTACTTTGGCTGTTTGGGTGCACCATTGGGTTCCCGCATTGCCGCTTACGGTGCACTTTGTCGGCGCAACCCCTGGGAGATCGACGGCGTCTTTCGACATCATTACGGGACCCTGACTCTGTTTGTCCTAAAACACAACTGCACGCGGCACATGCGCGGTACTTAGTCGAGCATGGATAGACCACCACGTGTGCGTGGAGGCATCGAAGGTAAAGGCGATGCATCGGTGTTCTCCATCTATGGAATGAATTGAAACGTGGTAGACTTCCGATGCCGCCTTTCCTCGGAGGTGTGCCAGGTCGAGTTTTGCTAAGCTAGGCCGAATAGCCAAGTGCCTGGAACACCCAGCAAGAACTTTAGAGACAAAGGTTTACCGAACTGTCGCGGTTCCGGACTGCTTGCAGCCCGGGTTGTTTTGACCGCTACCACGGGCGGGCTCGGCGGGGAGGGGGGTTCAGGTAGGTTGGCACAATGCACGACGCTTTCGCAATCTGCCTGTCTGCCCTGTTTGCCAGGAGACGGCAGACCACCTGATTCAGGGATCGGCGCTGTCAAAAGTGGGTGCAGAGACATGACCGGGCCTAAAGATTCTACTCACACCCCAGTGGGGTGCGCGACAAGATTTCAACGCACTAGCGACCGATCTGTGTGCAAAGCCAGCCTAGAGTAAGTGCAGGTTTGTAGACCCTGGAGATCGAGTTGGTGGGATCGATCGAGATAAGGAGCATGTGCCCTGGATACCCAAACGGAGGTTGTTCATGCCGATCAAGTGGTCCCTGTGGAAGAACGTATCGCTTGCATCAGTATTTGTCTGTGCTGTCCCTCTTGTAGGTCAGTGGTGATTGCATTGTGCACCCGGCACGGCGCAGTCGTCGCCGGTGAGGTGGAGCTGTCGGAGAGGTGCAAGCCCTCAGGATCCCCGTCCGACGCGCCGGGCCAGACCGGTCTCTGGTCGTCTCGCCCGGTCAGGCACATAACATAGACCGTTCTAGACCACCACCACGCGGGAACTACTGCCATGAGCTTTCAGCCGCGTGGCGAGCGAGCATGTCCCTGTTTGATAACAAGCCATTCCACTCTCATTCAAAATCCACGACAAAGATCGACAGCGAGTGGTGAGATCCTCTCGATCTGGGTGAGAAACACATGTTGCTCCAATCAGTCGGATGCACCCCAAAAACCTACCAAGCGGCCGTTCCCGAAGTCCCGGCCCAGACCCCATTCCAGATGTATGCAGGCCATACAGATGCCGGTTCGCGCGCTCCGCCCCAGCGACATCCTATGTGTACTTCGTGTCAACCCGTGCCGCTCACCGTATGGTCGTTATCTGGGGCTCAACAGTTTCGGCTCCACAACCAGGAGTGATTGCCCCGAGCCTTCCACGACAACGTCGTCCACTCGGCCAGCCTACCTGCCTACCAGCCAACATCGCATCATGCGCCCTCCGAAACCCCGGTCCAGTGTGTGCTCCGCACTATGGACTGGCCCGGGCCATTGGCAATCCGAGTTGAAGCCAAGCTTGCAAGGTCACTTCCACTACTGACAAGGTGCAGACAGAGGCCAATGCAGCTAGTGTAGACGTGACAGCTCCAGCCTTATGCACTGCTAATAGTCCGGAGGGAAAGGGGAAGGTGACAAACTCGGCGATTGGGCATCCTGTCGTCCCGTCTGCGTGGGATCGTGATCGAGGTCGGGACGGTCATGTGATGTGTATGTCGCAGGCTAATCGGCGTCTGCTCGCCCGTTCAGCCCCCAGCCCTCTGTTTCACCATAACACCAGGTCCAAGATGCATCACTGGCTTTCGACGCTGCCTTGCGAAAAGATTCTGCGATCGATCAAGCTACCGCGGCGCTGGATTGCGCCCACCACCTCCCCTTCACCTGTAGGTACAGCACCTTTAAGCACGCGGTGCGAACTTCCGGTGGGGTTCAGCTTGGCGACTAAATGCTCGCGAAGCACTCCAAACCCTTGACGAAGGCAAAGCCTAAGATCTTCCAATACTTCCCAGCGTGTCCCGTGTTGTCTTCACACGTCCTAAAGGGCAATCGGCCACTTAAACTTCAATACACATATAAAGTCTTTCAGATATGGTTATCTCAATCCCTACCATCACACACCTGGTCGTCACTGCAGCTCCATAGGATGTCTTAAACCCCTGGGCTGAGGCGTCTGAAGCACACCAATGCTTCTTACACCAGTCAGCACTCAGATAGGCTGTTTCTAAAACAATTTGCTTTTGCTTGTGTTGAAGACTGCTGAGCCAGAGGCTCTCAGCCCAGTGGTAGATCTATAAGGGCCACCCGTCTTTAAGCTCGTACTACTCTCTACATATCCAAAAGCGATTAGCAGCTTGTGAAGCATATCTGTCGTGTGCCATGTTATGTCCCGACAACGGACATAACTGTCTCACCCCACATAATGCTCATTAGTCCACTTAGGTAGGCAGCTTAGTATGCCTACTCGATGGTACGTACGGGCTGGCAGTCGGTGTATGAGTCCCAAGACAGTGTGTGCCATTGTCAGGAGACAAATTGACCAAAGCGTAAAACCAATCAATTACCGGTGCTCAAATGGGACTGCTTTGTACACACGAGAGCGCTATCAACTGGCCCGACTGTGAGCCAGACATTGTGCCTTGCTTGGGGTCAGAACGAACTCCTGGCGCAATACGCACGCAGCGATGGCGAATAGAGCAAACATAGCTTCAGGTGAATTTTCAGTTTTCTCTTTTGGCGGGAAACTCCTCTGTGTGTCCCGTCTATGTATTGTCTATCAGTACTGTATGAATGTATATCATTTCTTCATCTCGCCGTAGACCTTTTGACCGCCTGAACCCCAGTGCTACCCATGCCAATCGTCATTCAATTCACACACCCACATCCATACTCACACCACACAACGCCTTTTTCTCTTTTTCTTTTTCTTGTTGTTTATGCCTTGACGAGCAGGCTCTTGCCTGTCATCTCCTCGGGCTGCTCCAGGCCCATGGCCGCCAGGACGGTGGGGGCGACGTCGCCCAGAACGCCGGCATCGCTCTTCTTGAGGCTCCATCCCTCGGGCGCGTTGGCCATGATGAAGGGCACCTTGTTGGTGGTGTGGCTGGTCTTGGGCTTGCCGTCGGGGAACTTCATCTCCTCGGCGTTGCCGTGGTCGGACGTGATGAAGAGGATGTAGTTCTCCTTCTTGCAGGCCTCGTAGATCTTGCCGATGGCTTTGTCAGTGGCCTCTACGCCGATCACTGCGGCGTCGTACACGCCAGTGTGGCCGACCATGTCGGGCGGGGCGAAGTTGTTCATGACGAAGGGGAACTTGTGCTCGCCCAGACGCTTGGCGACCTGGTTGGCCACGCCGTCCGCAGACATCTCGGGCGCCTGGTCGTAGGTGGCGACGGACTTGTTGGATGGGACGAGATCCTGGGACTCATCACGGGTCTCGAGGTTGAACACCTTCTCAACGCCACCGTTGAAGAAGAAGGTGACATGGGCGTACTTCTCCGTCTCGGCGACGTGCACTTGCTCAACCTCCTGCTTGCCGAGCCACTCCGCGAGGACGTTGCCCATGTGCTGAGGCGCAAAGGCGATCTCGAAGGGGTAGTCGACCTTGTACTGGGTCATGGTAACGAGTCTGTTGATCTTGGGGTACTTGAAGTCGGGCCTTGGCGATCGGTCGACGTCTCCAAGGAGTTGTGTGATTTGTCGGGCACGGTCGGATCTGTAGTTGAAGAAGAAGACGACGTCGTCATCTATTTCGCGTCAGTAGTGGTACAAAATTTGGGGGCACGTCCTACAATTCTTACCCTTGATGCGACCCTCATCACCGTTCACGATAATGGGCTTCAGGAACTCATCGTTCTCGCCCTTCTCATATCGCTCCTTGACGGTGGCGACAGGGTCACTGCTCGCCTCACCCTCGCCAAGAACCAGGCCCTTGAGGGCGAGCTCAACCCTCTCCCACCTCTTATCACGGTCCATGGCATAGTAACGGCCGACAATTGTGGCCAGCTTGCCGATGCCGAGCTCCTTGATGGTGTCCAGTAACTCCTGCAGGTAGCCGGCGCCAGACTTGGGGTCGGTGTCACGGCCATCGCCGAAGAAGTGAATGTAGACCTCGGGCACCTGGTACTCCTTAGCGGCCTCGAGGAGAGCGTACAGGTGCTTCTGCTTAGAATGCTGATGGTAGAAGGTGCTGTCAGCGGCCTGCAAACCCTGGGACGTATGCTACTAAGCTGTTGTCGAGTATATACGCACCACACCACCGTGAGAGACGAGACCGCACAGGTGCAGTCTGCCGTTGCCGTTCTTGGCAGCCTCAAGTGTCTTCTTGATGACAGGAGTCTTGCTGAACTCGCCATTCTTGATGGTCTGGTCGATGCGTACGACGTCCTGCCAGACGACACGACCAGCGCCAATGTTCAGGTGACCGACTTCCGAGTTGCCCATCAAACCCTCAGGCAGACCGACAGCGAGGGAAGAGGCCTCAAGCTCAGTGTAACCGGTGTTGCTCTTGGCGAAGGCGTCCATGACGGGGGTCTTCGCGTTGGTGATGGCATCTCCATCTTTGGGAGAGTCGGCGGAGGGGACTCCCCAACCGTCAATGACGACTATAGGTGCGCAGAAGCATTAGAATCAACCATGAAAGCTCGAGATAAATCAGGACGAGGCACGAGACCAGTAGGTAGTCCGGCCGGGCGCGGGAGCTGTTGGGGCTGCTGGAACTGCTGTGGCGTTTCTCAGCAGCCCTCCTCTCTCCGTCAACCAACACGGGCATCCTCATCTGCACCTGGGCCTGCGCACGCCTTTGCCTTTGCCTCTGCCTCTGCATATTGCTCTCGTTGTTCATTATCGGCAATGCTTCGGGAGATGCTGGTGCGCTAGTGACAGGGGAGAAAGGGGTGATGGGTGAGGTGCGTGGACTGTTGCTTCTGCGAAAGGGCTTGGACTCGAACGTACTTAGGCAGGCGTTTTGCTCTGGTTTGGTCATCTCGTCTGCTTTTCTCTTGGACATAGGAACTGGTGGGAGATTCTTGAGGTGCTCTAGAAGCAGGGTGACGGGCAGGCGTTAGGATTGCAGGTGCGAGATTTAAATAGGAATACTCGAGGTTTCAAACTGGTTCGATCCAATTGCTGTCACACGTTTGTTGAGTGATTTCTGGTCGGTGGTGGGGGTCCATGTTGGCATGACCTGACGTCGCTCCCGCACCTCTTGGACTGTACGGACAGCGATAAGCCACAGATAGCACGGTCCTGAAATTGGTCTTCACTGTTGTTTGAGACAGTGCGATTACCATGACGAGGGGCATCAGCTCACTCCCCGCGACTGGGTTTTCTAAGGGCAAATACTCGCTCGCTGACCGAACTTCTCTATCCTCGCTGAATCCCGACGGTGCAGTGCAGTCTGCCTGCCGGAC
Source organism: Diaporthe citriasiana (assembly GCA_014872975.1). Lineage (NCBI taxonomy): Eukaryota > Fungi > Ascomycota > Sordariomycetes > Diaporthales > Diaporthaceae > Diaporthe > Diaporthe citriasiana. Next base: position 181,983 of record JADAZS010000033.1, on the reverse strand, counting down.
TAGCTCATTCTCGAAGGCTAGTGATCTACGACAAGATCCACAATAGCTTCGAACTGGAGTTTCTCTGCCTTGTCGATATAAGTAACACGCACCTATTGTCACACAAAATTGGGAGCATCCTGAAGAAGTGTCAGGCACTGACGAGTATCCCGATTGGCTACCCATGGTGGTCTTGGTTAAACTTCTGGTCACGAATCATTCGACACGGGCTCGGGCAAGACAGTGTTGACAATCTGGTTGTACGATTAAAAATCCGAAGTGCTGTCAAGCTTCCATGCGTCTCAGGTCCCCTTACCCACCTACCCACCCGGGTGGCTAGCTGAGTACCTTGGTACCTTGTTAGCTACTTCAGCAGGGACCTTTCGTCACCGGTGCGCGCGCTAACACTTGCACCGGCCTAGGAAATATCCAGAGCTCTCTGGCTTCACTGCGACAATTTGACGACTCAGAAGAAACTCGAACACTTCGCACGCGCAAGCAACTTATCCCCTAAGTTATCCCCACGAACACACTCGCTAGAATGGCGCCGTCCTCGTTGGATCCAGATGCGAACCAACAATCTCTCCCCGCTGGCCTCACCCCCGACTCGGTTGATGTCCCCTCCGAGCTCTTCACCATCCTCTCCCGCTTGCGATACACAGACAAGAACGGCGCGGCCACCAATGGCGATAATGATTCCAACAAACCTGGCGCAAACACCCCTGCTGCCGGCCTTTCAGGCTCGACTCCATCAGGAGGTGCGATCCCCCAAGCCCACGGCTCCGACACCAAGACATTGTCTACCAAAGATCTCACTGCTGCCACCGACCCATTGAAGCACAAAATCCAGCGAGCCCGCGCCGCTGTACACACTCTGCCTGATATTGCCAGGACGATCGCAGAGCAGGAGGCAGAGATCAAGGAGTGGCAGGATAAGATTGAGAGCCAGCGGAATGTACTGCAGCAACTGAAGGAGTTCGGTATCCAGTTCAGTCATGGGAGTACAGATGTCGACATGGGTGGGACGGGTGCACAGGGAGGAGGTGATTCTTTGGGCTAGGCGCCCAGAACTCCGACTCCTGATGCTGCTGCGGATAACCTTGTGGTGTCGGGCGCGACAAACAGTTACGTGGACGCTGTGTCGATGGGTACAATGAGAGGCGTTTGCTCTCAAGTGTCCAGCCCTGTGACCCCTTCGTCCAAGAACACGCATTTTGTTCTCGAAGCCGAGGGCGACATCGCCAGGGATATAGGTGATGTTGGGTCTCTTATCACGACCTCGAGACCAGTACAGCCCGATATCAATACCCACGGCTCGGGAACCCAGGCGGAAAACATGCATTGGGCACGGGCACAGAGCTACTTTGATGACACACCAAAGGCCATTCCATTCCGATTTCCAGCTTCTACAGGCCAGGCAGAAGGCACCGAGGATGGCTGTCCTTTGGGCGACGCAGGCTTCTATGAGGCCACTGACATCGCCCAAAATGAACGGAAGATCGAGGCGACTGGCTCACCGGATGTGCTGGGCCAAGATGCTTTCTCCTCGCCTCCCATCGACGCTCGGCAGGTGGGAGACAGCACAATGAGTGACTCGGCCGTCCCTAACGTGACCGATGAGCAACGTCATGAGGAGACCCATGAGCAGCCTCATGAGAAGCATGAGGCAAGCACGGCCGAGATTTTCACGACCACCGCGCATACAGAGTCCAAGAAGGGAGTTACTGCCATTTCCAAAGGAATTGGTGAGGATACACTGACGTGGTCACTACCACAACCTCATCACGAACCTCCAACCCAAACCTCCACCACATCCGTTGCACAACCAACTTTTCAGGAGGGAAAGCAAGTGAAACTGGCCCCTGGAGCCTCTGCGAGCGAAAATCGTCCTGCAACACCCAGCCCGGACGCACGGTCCACGAAGACAACATCTGAAGCGGAGACTCGGCCTGCGCCGAGCACGCCGCCCCCAAAGCCATTCAAGGCACCCTTTGGCTCCTCGGCGACGCGGCGGACGTGGAACACAAAGGACACTTTCCAGGCCACTGAAACATGGTCGCCACCGGTCACCCGGAGCGCGAAGAAGGCAACAGAGGCAGCCGCCACGCAGGCCGCCTCACCCACCCCACGAAAGAGACCGCGAAAGATCATACTTCATTTTAAGCGCAAGTCGAAGGGCAAGAGTGATGCCGCCGATGCATCGGAGTCTGAGGACGTGGAGGAGAGTAAGCCGGAAAGCACAGAACATCCCGGAGATGCTCATGAGCTGAATGCCGATGCCGATGATAATGCTGACTCCGAGGAGGAGGTTATGCTGCTGTAGGACCTTGGACGCATTGAGGCGGCATAAGTCATCGTGGAGTCGGCATCAGGTCGTTCGGAAATGGCAGCCTCGATGGGGGCAGGCTTATCTCGTTGATGGACTTGTCCACCATGGCCTGCACATGCCTACGAGCTCGGCGAGGAATGCTACGGAGCCGGCCGCTAATCTGACTTAAGATAGACCATGTTCAGCGTAGCGTTAAGTTGTACGAAAATCAACCGTTTTATTGCAGTGCTATGAAAGCCGTGTAGGTATACAACTGTTGTAGTTGGGAAAAGCTGTGCCAGAATGACTTTTATTGCACAGCTGATTACTCCCTGCCGGACCGCCCCAAACTCCCACATGATGCTTTGTTCAAGAGCCCAACGCCGTGCGCACCAACAACCCTTTATTTTACATGCCATTTCCCTGTCTACCGACGGGCGAAAGAAGAGGCCAGATTAGGTGCGAATTCCCGCCTTCCGAAGGATATCCTCGGTACTCAGCGCCGGGCCACCCTTGACGGTGGTGGTCCAGAAGTCCTCAGGCACAGCGTGGTCGCCCTCGCCCTCGCCCTCGCCCTCTCCGGCCAGCCTTCTCCAGTTGGGGCTCGGCTCGGTCTTGAGCCAGCCGAAGTCGTCGACGCGGTCCCACTGGTTGCTGTCGGCGCCGTTGTCCTGGCCCCTCCCGAGGAATGCCTTGGGCAGGGGCGCGACCCGCACGTCCTCGCAGTCCTCGATGATGGGGTGGCTGCCGCACCACAGGTAGACGGTGACGTTGCGGCACTCGTGCATGCGCACCTGGCGCGCGTTGACGACCAGCACGCTGTCGCGCACGCCCGTCACGTGCGCGGGCCCCGCGACCTGGCCGGCGATGACGAGGCTGCCCGAGATGTTGCGGATGGCCAGCGTGTTGAAGGGGGCGGCGCCGCCGCCGTGGTGGACGCCCTTCTTCCTGCTGGCGAACGGCGCCGACATGTCCAGCACGCAGCCCCGCAGCTCCGTCAGCGTGCCCGAGGCCGTGGCCCGCGATGCCGTGGCGGGCAGGATGATATGCATGCCGCGGTGGTTGGAGATGTCGATGTCGCGAGCCTGCGAGAAGCTGGGCTTGCGCACCCCACCGCCGCTCTGCGAGGCCATCTCGGCGTTGTAGTCCTTGGCCCCCGCTGCTGAACCTGCGCCCGCGAAGTTTGGCAGGTCGCCGACAGCGTCTGTCCTTTCAGCCCGTACGGTGGCGTCACTGTCATTGTCGGCTTCAGGGCCGGTGGTAGGTGCCTTGCCCTTCCCGGCGGCGACCCATGAGTCTTTGGAATCTTGAGTGAACTGGAAGCCGGTCGTGGCACCCAGACCTCGGCTCTGAATGTTGACCTGCTCACGCAGTGCTTTGAGAGCCTGTTGTCGGATGTCAGAAGGCGTTTCAACGGCGCCGACAAAATTCATGAGCATCATGAATGAGGAGAATGGACAAACCTGGCCGTAGATCATCTGGTCGCGAGGGGGCGCATATTCGGAGGCATCGGACACCTCGTTGGTGAGTCTGGAGATGCCACCAAGGACATGATCTGTTGCGTCCTTGCGCTCGCCAGCTGTGGGTGAGATGTTTGCGAGATTTGCGATGTCCTCCTGGAGGGCTGTGGCTTGGGCCTCGAAATGTCTGTAAAAGCGTTCCTTGGGGTCCATTTCGGGTTTCAGACCTGGAAACCCCCCTTGGTAAGCCACGGGCCCACAAAGTACGGTAGTCTCCATTGCGCGATGGTGTTGAGATATGCTAGTGGGATATGCAACGAGATTGAGTCGGCCACAGGATGATTTTTTCAACATTCACAATTGCACTGCTTCCGCCCAGTTATGAAAAGTCGCCACAGGAGGGGTGGAGGAATGAAGCTCATGCAGAGAAGGAGAAAACAGAGTTCATATAAGACGGCAGCTAGAAAAGGTAAAGTTTCGGCTTACAAGCACGGGCATCAAGACTGAGGGTAGAAGCTCAGACGGGCGGCATAGGCACAGTGACGACATGCAAGGCAGCTGGCGGTCTCAGACAGTGAGTGGGGTGATGGATCATGAGCGTGGTGCAAAGCCCAGAAGAGGCTTAATGTCTTGTGAGGTGGGCGCGAGGAAAGCCTGGGGGTGAGTGGGCTGTGTGGGCTGGTGAGCTGCGGAGTGCTGCAGGAGTGAGTTGGTGGTGGGTGTGTGGCTACCACATGCCCGCGCTCTCTCTCACTATGTCAGTGTGCCTCTTCCTCTCACGCCCACAGTGCCACACAAACACACACAACGGGAAGGTCGAGACCCCGCTTTTCGTCCCTTCCTGGCATCTCGATTCTGGGGTAATGAGAAGGGGGTGCGATCACACGTTCTGCTGGGCCGACCCTTCTTCTCGCATACAGCGTGACAAACCGTGCCGTCTGGTCTCAGGTACTGTACATTTACTGCATCTGCATTATCATCAATGCTCGCCACACACAGCAAACGACAATCACCAACAATCAGCAACAATCAATGAGTAATTTCCTATGTTCGACATTGATTTCCCGGCCCATCATTCGGTCATGATGCATAGCAAACAGCCAGCCGGCGAGCCTCTAACCCGATCAACGCAGGTCTCATGCTGGCCGGCTGGCCGTCCTTAGTCCATGATGGCCCGAATTGGGGCGTTGCACACATGCTGCAGTTTCCCCCGCACTGGACCCCTAAAGTCTAGTGTGGTCGAAGCACCAATGCGAGCTGACGTAGTGGCCGCTCCGAGAGGCCCTCAGGTGTAGATTGCCCGTCCAATGGCTGGCCGTCGAGGCGTGCTGAGGGTGAGATGGACGGTCTCAGAATCAACTGATGGATTGATTCTCCGTGGGCTCACCAAACCCCACCGCGTATCTGACAAGCCGCAATTCGCATCTGCTTATGCGATGCTGTTCTTCTCAATCACTGCAGCTTTTTCTAGTCTACTATTTAGGTCCCGAGGCAAAAAGCAAGTCATCTTCGGAGCAGAAATTGTCCTGGTTGCAGAATCAGCCCAGGCCTCGAAATGGGCACATTGTTTCCATGCTTCGGACTATCAAAGTGGAACGAGACATGCGGCAAAAAACAAATAAGATGTGGGTCAATTTTCACCAAAAGTTCAGGAAAAGAAGGAGGATATCAGCTGGATTAGTACCAGTAGTCTCCCTGTTCACCCTAGCAGGCCATTGGAAGGGCAGATCGCCGTTGCAGCCGTTGCGAAGCAGCACGATCGTCTGGGTAGCATAGGGAACCCAGAGAGGCGAGGGCCCATGTTATGTGGTTGGCCAGAGGCCAGGCCTGGCGCCCCACTTCTTGGAGAGCTCTGATAACGATAAGAGCCTCCTTACTCAAAGACGCTCGTTACTTTTTTTCTTCTTTCGCTAGCATCTTCCATACCACATCACCACACATTTTCGCCTGTTCATTTCACTGGCTGTTGCTGGGGAGCTCAGCCCTTGCCGTTTTCCTGCTCCCTCCTACTCAATGGCTTCAAGGGCATCCCCTCTAGCACCATGCGCATCCCTCAGCGAGAGATAGCCGCCGGCCTCCGCCGTGGCCTGCACTCAAGTGCTGGGCCTGTCGCCACCGCCCGACCCACGCTGCGCGCCTTTCACCAGACCTCGTCCGCCCTCCGCCCCCGACAGCGCTCCTTCTTCACCTCCAATCCGCTCCTGGCCAAGGACGTCGGCGACAGCGATGATGGCCATACCACACCCGCGCCTCAGCCTGTCGCAGACTCCCAGCCGACGTCCGCCCGCCCGAGCAGCAGGAAGAAGCCTGCGAAGCCCGCCGCCGCTGCCGGACCCAAGAAGTCCCTGAGCAATCCGCTGCGCCGCGTCGTCAGCATCGCCCAGCGGCCCGGCCGGAAGCCAACCAGTGTCGGCGTCGATAGTGGAGGGGCCGGGGCCGAGCATCTCGAGGACGACCCCAGCACCAAGATCAGGGCCATATGCGTTGCCGAGTCCTTCGACATGGACCTCGTCATCCGCATCCTCACCGAGCACTGCTACCAGCTCGACCCGGACGGCCTGAGCTTTGATACGGCCGACGTCGTGCATGCCCGCACCCTGGGCGCCGGTGGCCACGGCGATGTCTTCGTCTTCCCCTCGGGCACCGTCGTCACCTGGGGGCTGCCGGCCGAAGTCGGCATCAACATGGCCCAGGCCACCCTGCTGCGTGCCGCCCACAACTACGACCTCGAGTCGGCCGAGCGCGAGAGCCTCGACTTCGAGGCCGACGACACCATGACCACCAGCACCATGCGCCGCGACAAGGTCATCCTCGGCACCAAGGAACCCGCAGACGATGGCGCCGCCGACGGGGCCACCTACTACCCCACCCTGGCCAAGATCGCCTTCTCCTCAGGCCTGGCCCGGAGCACAAAGATCGCCTTCCTCGAGGCCCTTCTGAGTGCCTACTTCAAGAGGACCAAGGACATCCCCACGCAGCTGCTCAAGGGCCGCCTGGCCGTGCGCAAGAAGTTCATCCTGCAGCGCACGGGGGAGCTGCTGGGGCTGCGGTCCCAGCTAAACCTCTACTCGGAGCTGACAGACTCCCTGCCCGACATGTTCTGGGACCAGGACTCGGAGCTGCGCCTCGAGCAGAACTACGACCAGGTCGGCAAGGCCCTCGACGTCCTCGACCGCATCAAGCTGCTCAACCAGCGCATGGATTATGCCCAGGAGATGGCCACCGTCATGCGTGAGATGTACGACACCGACCACGGCGCCTTCCTCGAGAAGATCATCATCGCCCTCATCTGCATCGAGGTCCTCTTCGAGATGAGACGTATCGTGGTCGAGTACAAGGAGTCCATGGAGAAGGAAGAACTCCTCGCCTTCGAGCGCGCCAGGGCATGAGGCCAGGGGTAGAGATGAAAAAATGGCCGCCGTTTTATTGTTCAAATGGTGACGGCCCAACAGACAGACACACGCGCAACTCTCCCATCCCACGTCGCATATCGGATGTAGGCTCCGATGATGATACCCCCACACCCACCCTCATGCCTGTACAATATCCATAGAATGAGCGACATGATGTGCACAGCTGGCGTTATGACACAGGAAAATAGAAGAAAATCTCCAGTCACTTCCTAGCGTTGTTCTGAGTGCCTTGATATGTTCTTGATAGATGTGCCTCTGCCCGCCGTCCACCCAAAGCATGACCGACTGGCTCCCCTGCAAAGAAGTCCGGCGACACATGCCGTGCCCTGCGAGACTGCGATATTCATCACCCTGTCTTTGCCAAGTACCGGTCTGGCCATTTGTTATTGCTCATTGCAAGCACAAGTCCGTAAACACGGCAAGATGAAATAGGTTACCCAGGTACACACGCCCGCTACCCGCTGGTGGGCCCCGGCCGGTCTCCCCGGCCGCCCTAGTGGACGCGCGCGCCGTTGGGAGATCGACACGCCCACCCGGACCTACAGGGGTGGGTGGAGTGTTGAGTCCGAGTCGGCACCCCGGTGACGGCGGTTAAATAAAAGGTCTCTTTCTCGGCGGCCCGGTCAGCAATAAACAATCCCCGGATCTCACGTCACACGTACAAACAGGACTCGCACACATTCCACACGTCGTGAGGCCCAGTAGTGACATACTGAGAACCCTTCTTTCTGAATCCTTTTTCTATACGCAGCAGTAACTAACTAATGGAGCTCTGCATCGTCAAGCCACCAAAATCGTCTTTTACATGAGCTGGGGTATGGAAAAAAAAAAAGGGAACCCCTGCCTCCAAGCAATCATCAGGTTTATCTGAACCGTGAACTCCAGCCAACCCCATTTGCACTCCGGCAAAAAAACGTCCCTGCCGCTCCGTACTCTGACAAGAGGCATACGCCAAGACTTAAGGATGTTGGGGCTAAGAACTTATTTGAACACGACCCAACACAATGTGTGTTTTGTGTGTTTGAATGTGAATGTATACCTCCCCGCCTTGTGCACAAATAACATCCAACGCAACTTTTCATACACCAGGAAGGCCCACCAGCGCACTTTCGCCCTTCCAGACAGCCTGCCGAATAGGCGGCAGACGCAGATCGACGTCCTACGCCGGCGCTTGGGGCTGCATGGCCGCTGGGGATGGGGACGCACCTGGGACTGATGCCGGACTCGGAGAAGGCTGCGGTACACCGTTCAAGCCTCCTGCAGCAGAGGGGGGCCGAGGACTCGGCGACGATGGACCCACCACTCCAGGCATATTAGTCCTCATATGGCTCGGCGTGCCTCCCAGGCCAATACCACCCAGACCCGACACGCTGTGATTCTGGATCTTGTCACCGAACGCATTCATGCGCGCCGCCGCCTGGTTTCTCGCCTGCAGCTGTGATTCATACTGCCGCTGTGGGGATATCGGGTTTGCCCATCCGCCTTGACCACCAGCGGTTGCGGGGCTGTGAGGGGTGCTTTGTTGCACTCCATTGGAAGGGTAGCGAGGGACACCCGGGTGTCCGCCTGGCTGGCCTGGAGTGCCATAAGGTTGCCCTCGAGGCATCGGCTGCTGGCCCGGACGGGGTGAGTAGTTCTGTCCAGTCTGATACTGAGGCACCTGTGGTGACATGGTCCGCGGCGGAATCGCGCCTGCACCGTTCATGTGAGGAGCAAAACTGGGCGCCTGCTGATGGAACTGGGGCTGCATTCCCGGCTGCGGCTGCTGCGCGTTATAGCCCCCATAGCCTGAAGGATACCTCTGTCCGGGGGTGCCAGGCTGGGGCCCTCCCGGATAGCCGCCCGCCATCCGTGGCTGACCAGGACTTGCCTGGAATGGCGGAACGGCTGTCGGGGTACCGTATGGCCTTCCCTGCTGCATTGGCTGTGGAGTGTATCCATTGGGTTGTCTAAAGGGCTGTCCTGCGACCGGTCGGTGTTGTTGGGGCGTCATGCCTTGCATAGAAGTAGACACCTGTCGTGAGAAGTTAGGAGGCATCGGCGGTCGCGCCGGCGACTGCTGGTAATGGTTGGGTAACGGGACCGGGGTCTGGTTTTGTGGCTGATATGGGCGATTGTAAGGCTGGCCTTGGTATGCTGTGGTGCTGTGGAAGCTCGGCGTTCGTTGCGGCTGCCGAGGCGTCTGAGCCGCCTGCGCGGCTTGTTGGTGGTGTCGGTGCCTGGTCGATGTATCCTCCTCCAGAATGCCCCGGAAGACGTCGCTGCGAATTTCGAGCTTCGTGCTGACATTCAGCTCCTCGAGCTTGTCCGAGCTCAACCGGGCGACGGCGTAGGGCGGCAGCGCCTGGATGATAACAGCCAGCTGGTCCTTCAACATCTGGTAAGTATCTCGTTCCTCATCTGTAGGCTCCTGAGCCAGAGGCCCGTTGAGCATGTCAGCCTTGGCAGGATCTGCCGAGTTCCGGTTTTGGCTGGTCGGCAGTGTCATGTTGCGATTCCTCTGGTAAGAAGACAGCGTCTCGATGAGGTCCGAGATTTCTTGGAGGGTATCATCAACTTCCTTTTCCTCGTCCGATTTCTTGCCCAATACATCATCAATGGTCAAGGCCGGGTCGACCAGGCTGTCATCCCACTTCTCCACGATATCAGCGATTTCGTCCTCATCGATCGGGAGAGGAGCGACGAGCTCATTTGCACCGTCGCCCTCCTGTCCTACCAGCTCAGACTCGATCATCTGCTCCATGTACCTATGGCCGTGACGCTGGTACCAGATGCGGGCGACCTCACCCGACGAGACTATGGCGCCACTGTCATCCTTCTCGGGCGCAAAGCTGGAGAAAGCCCCGCGGAACAGGGCCTCCATCTCGGTCATCTCAACATCAGCCGTTGAGGGCTTCTGGCCCGCCAAGCTCAAGGTACGCTCACGCTGACGCGATTTGTTCTTCGAAGGCGGTGTCGCATTACTGTAGTCCAACCAGACGCCGGTTGTAAGGTCCGCTGAGAAGTAGGAGCCCTGCCTGTACCTCGACCGTTCTGCCAGTTCCGGGTGATAGAAGCCCAAAATCTTGCTTTTCGTCGTAGTCTTTGGTGCCTTTGGCGGTTGCAAGGGCGGCAGGTTGGCCGGGGATGGGAACAGCTCGCCCAGGGTAGAGACGCGTGTTGGCTTGTCCGTTGAAGCTGATGGGAGAACAGTGGTCAAGGACAGGCCGTTAGGTAGCTGGACGTCCGGCAGAGGCTTGGTGATGCCGTCAGGGTGATCTGGGTCTGAAGTCCTCTTGGGCAAGCTAGAAAATAGGGTCCTGGGCTGTTGCGCGTTTCCAAACAGGGTCAGCACAGAGTCACCATTCGATAGGCCCTGTGCAACATGGTCAAGGGCCGAAGGGCCGTCTTTTGCAGCCGATGGGGCAGCCTCAGGATATGACATCTCTCGGCTGTGCAAAGCCATGGCTGTGTCTCTGAAGTTGTTCAGTTGTGTCAAGGCGTTTTCGTCGAAGTTGGCTGCGTCGGCAGACTGGGCGGCTCGCATCTCGGCTATCCTGTCCTGGATGGCCTGCTTGAGGTCTAGGACGAGCTGGTCGAGCAGCTTGTAGGAATCCTGGCTGACCTTATCCTCGATGCACAGCGCCTTGGACTCATCGTCGGATTTTTGTCGCTTGGGCTGGGGCTCTTCAGTAGTGGAGGGTTCTGGCAACGGTCGCTTCAGGATGGAAGGCGTTGTGTCGTGCCTGAAGTCGAGGGTAAGCACGACGGTTGCACATGTGGGCGAGGGGCTCGACAGGTCAAGGGCTGCAATTGGAGGGAAGTGAAGGGACGTGAAGGGGAGTGAAGGGATGTAATGTGATGGCGGGAGCGAGCAGGCGCGTACCTCTGTAGGACACGGAAGTAGTCGCGGATCAGGGAGGATTCATCGCGTAGGGGTTGGTCGCCGTTGACAATGGGCTTGGAATCTTTGGCATGGTCATCATCGTGGTCGCTGGCGTGGACGGGATTGTCGTGGTCGTGGTCGTGGTCGGGATCGTGGGTGGTGTTGGCGTTGCCGTTCCCGTTGATGCTTGGCTCGGCAGAGCCGTCGTCGCTGGCCTCGCGTTTTCGCTTCGCAGATGGATCAGCGGGTTGGGAGTGGTCGGATTGGGGTTGCGACTGGGGCTCGGGGTCTGCAAGGCCGTTGAGCTGTGGGACAGCGACGGCATCGGCAGGCGAGGCCATGTTGTCGGCCGGTCGCGATGCGATGGGGGTGCGGTGCGGTGATGCAAGGCAAGGTGGGGGGCAGGGGCCTAGTCGGGATGAATTTTGATGATGACAAGGCCGGGGGAAAACTGGACGTTCGTCGCGCTGTTGTCGCGTCGGCGGTGGCAGATGGGGGATGGGGGAATGGGGGGGTTGCTGGGCTGGGCTGGACTGGACTGGATCTGTCTCTGTGCTCTTTTTTTTTTTTAACACGGGTGCAACCAAAGGACTCGTCAAACTGGACCGACCAGCTAGGTATGTTAGGTAGGTAGTCGTGAGGTAGACAGACCCCCAGGCTTTTGGCTGACTACGGCCCTGTGCTTGCTCTGGGCAGTTTGGCTCAGGCTCAGGCTCTGGCTCTGTCTGTCTCTCTGGGTGGAGGACGTAGGCCGCCGGCTTAGCTCATCAGCGCTCGAGTTGGGAACCAGGACCCGCAGCAGCAGCAGGCGGAGATTCAGAAAGTCGTCAATGAGAAGGGATGGGGGTTTCATCAATTGATTTGGACAATATCAAGGTAAGGGCAGGCAGGGCCAGTCAAAAGGGCATGTATGTCAGGGCAAAAGTGATATGGAAAATGCCCGTGCAGCAGGTTTGCAGGTCAAGGGAGAAAATGGGCGAAAGCAACTGCAACATTTCTGCACTGCAGCTCGCTCAGCCTGTCCAGTTCCTGCCTGTCCTACCGGGAGGCCAGGGTCAGACCAGACCGGACCAGGCAGGCTAGCCTTACGAGCTAGTCCGCTTTGGGCTGCGGGCCGGAGAATGCTTTTTGCGACCGGCTCTTCTTCCCTTGCCTTTGCCTTGGCTGGTATTCAATGGCGATGGGTGGCTTTCGAGCTGATGGTCTGTGGTTGGTTGTTGTTCTTGTTGTTGTTTGCTGCTGCTGCTGCTGCTGCTGCTGTCACCGTTGCTGGTGTAAGGAATAGTAGTCTATTTGACATGTATACCGACGGGTGCATCGCCCTAGCCTGCCGTAGTGCTTCTTGGGCAGGTCGCAGCTATGTTGCCAGTCTGCAACTCTGATCAGTACTGCAACAACAACCAGAACTGTCAAAAGGAGGGACAGCTCCAGGCAATTGATCCCGACCCCCATGCACGAGCAAATTTCTCTCTTTGCTTCACACGGCAGTGCTGATGCTGTGTCGTATTTGCTTCTATGCCATTGGCATCTATTATTTGGCCGAACTTAAGTACCGCACTGCGGCAGGTCTCCCTCACGGCGCTTGGCCTGGCCACAGAACCCCAACCCTTGCCATAGCCACACAGACTGCCAACTTGGGACTCGGGATGAACTACAACACTACAGGTATCGACAAAGTCCGTACGCAGAAGATGCTGCTGTCGCTTTGCTGACAGTCGCATGGCTTGATACGGAATTTGTTCGAAACAGGAGAATACACCAAGCTTGGTCAAGCAGGCTCTAATTCGGCAGCGTCATCGTCGCCCACCTGCGCATAGACGGTACCCGCGCGAACAGACACCATCCGCGTACGATGGGCCGCGTGGTACGAACCTGTTGAAATGTCCTCAGCCTAGTCTCTGATGCTATCAGGACCACAGGCATAGCCACGTCGGAATGCAACTGGGCTGTGTTATATCGCAGGGCCAGTGCTGGACTCCCCGGCCGCGGCTAAGACGGAGCAGTTCCAAATAGACGCCAGCGCAAGCCCTTCAAGCGACTGGTCTGGACATCCTCGACATGCACTTAGCGAGTGGTCCATATCTGAAAAGGGTCGGCTCTTCTTCGCCAGGGGTTAAGGTCCCAAGTCACTCAGTTACGGCTGAGTGAAATCAAGGAAGTTGACTATGCGAGATCCATCATCCACTAATCGTACAAATCATGTCGAGGTCAAATTCCGGTAATGGGACTTGTCATAGGCGGAGCCCTTGTCGCTGGAGGTCGAGTTCGAGGTCGAGGTCAAGATCGAGGTCCTGTCCGATCAGGGGACCGCGCCTAGCTTTATTTTATTTCAGCCGGCCGCGACTTGTAAGGCCCACGTCCCGACCGTGACAGCGCGAACACGACTCCCGAGTCCCCAGTCCCGAAAAGGGCAAAGCCACTAAAGCAAGCGCAGGGGCGGCTGCAGCTCTCTCGCCTCAGGTCCGCCGAGCGGGCCGCCATTGATTCGCCCACAGGCCCCGAGCCGCACCGCCTGCAGGAGGGACCCTTCCAATTACCAGTTGGCGCGCGTCTGCTTCGACGACACTCGGAAACCCTCGTCGACATCGTGGGGCTTAGTCAAGCCTCATCATGCACTTGCACTCTCGGCGCGTACTATTCATGTACACCACGTCGTGCTCACTACACACACGATCTCTCTGCATGTTCTGATATCACTCTGCTGCCATGGGGCATATGGCCTGGCCCTGATCATGGGCACACCCATGGGCACATCCATGAGCACATCCGTATGCACGCCACACGACGAGGCCACCTCGGGTTCTAAAACCGGCCCAGTCCAGAGCATTGGATCTCAGTGATCGACAAACGCAGGTCTGGATTGCTGGCCTCATCTTAAATTCCCCCCGGGTCATGGTCCGCGAACACACCGTCATGGGACCCCCGGGCTTGTCAACTTTCGAGGTGGGCCAGCCGTTCGTGCCTGGTGCTGCATATCGCTTCCAGCTCACAAGCTTCGTCCAGTTACATAAGGTGTGCGGCATCCTGCAGATCTCAATTGCCAATTCTCCGGTAAACCAGTTCGTTCTTACTTGACGTTTCTAAACATCTCCTTCTTTTGTCTCTGCAGCATAGTACAGCGCCTCTTCCTTCTGCTGTTGTGTCTGTTGTCAGTCATCATTCCTAGCTTCCTCGCCTTTGCTTGGCTTTGTTCTTTTTCCATGACAAGTATATGGCTTCTTTGATTCTCTGAAGTCTGTCTCACTACTCTCGCTCCGTCTTTCGATCCGGCATTAGAACCTGATCATCTCACGACCGTTTCCTTGGAGCTCCACCCCGTGTCGATCACGGAATAGCTTGATATTCCTCACCCAGAGTCGCTCTTTACTTTCTCTGTTGTTTCCCTTGCCTTATACCAAGATATGAAGTACTCTCAGCTCTTTGTTTTCCTTCTGTCAATAACAGTTGAGGCTGGTCCTCTGAGGGGCCCGCTGCTGCACCCGGGCGGCATACGACAAAGACAATATGACAACTCCAGTACCACAAGCCACTCACCTCCGGCATCTATCGCCTCGACGACAACCGCTCAGCTCGGAAGCTCAGACTCGGACGCGGCCACGAATAAATTTCCTGGCTTCGTAGGGGCGACCGCTCAAGAAGCAGTTGGAACCTCTGCAGAGGTTTCGTCTACATACTTGCCAACTGCTGAGGCTGGTGCTTCTCTGACGTCTGGTGGTGCATCGAGGAATCAGTCCGGTGTCCTCCCATCAGAGCAGGCTCAGGATGTTGCCTCCACTACGTCCCTCACCACATCTGCTGCAGCTAAGGCCTCCCCCAATGTGAACGCGTCTCAGAACTTTCAGTCCGCCACGACTGGGCGCCCGATCACGGCGACAACTGAGGAAACAGCCTCGGCAACCTTGCGGGCGTCTGACATCACAAGCTCTTCGACCGCCTCGGCCACCAGCAACATCTCCCCAACCGGCACGCCCGACGAGTTCATCCCCACCGCTGTCATTACATCGGCTGTTCCTACGGGGACAACGATTGTGTCTTCCTCACAATATGCCTCCAACCTTGCCGAGGCCATCAGGCTCAACGCAGCGTTCACCGAGATCTCCGCAGATTCAGTATGCAGTCCCGGACAGTACGCCTGTGTTGACGCAGAATATGCCCACTGCTCCGCCGACGGATCCTGGAATATCGTGGGGTGTAGCGAGCGCACGGTCTGTGCCGCTATGCCGCTGAACACGACCAGCGGTGTCAGTCTTCGTTGCTTCCCGAGAGAGACGGTGGTTGCGGTCCTGGGCTCCGTTCCAGAGGCGAATACGAGTTCAGACTCAGGCTCGGGCTCGACTCAGCTTGGCTCAGCGACGAGCGTTACCGAGACCACGTCCGAATCTCAGACCAGCTCATCAGAGCAGGCAACCTCGACAACAGAATCTGCTGGACAAGGAGGCTTCACGACGGTCACGGTGCCATCCCTGACTGTGACAGCGACCGCCGAGAGCTCCGCAGAGTCTGGCTCTTCCACAATACAGATCACCACGACCGTTCGGTCAACTCTGTCTTCAGAGACAGCAGACTCATCTGTCACCGAAGAGACATCAACCACGACATCCACTCTGACATCGACATCAACTAGCGAGACATCTCAAAACTCCGACCAAGAACCTACAACCACCTCCACGTCACGCACGACAAGCACATCCATAATCACGTTCCAGTCGCCCTCATCCGTCGACGCCTTCCCGACCCCGACCCCTGACACGGAGCCCTCTGACTCGTCCACCTCAACGACCGCGGAATCACTGCTCGTCATCCCGGTGCAAATAACATCCTCAAGGTCGCCCGAGGACGCACCCGCCCCTACAGACACGGGCTTCGGCTTCGGATTCGGACCGGGGATCTTCGGCGGTGGCGATGGCGACGACGACAACGACCAGGACCACAAGGGTAACAACTTCGTGGGCAACTCTGCCGGCGGCGGTACGAGCACGAGCACCAGCGTGGACGGGGTCACGACGACGGTCTTCGTCACGGTCACGTCTGTCTCGACCGCTACGGAGACGGAGACGTTGATCAAGTGGGCGACGATGACAGTCCGAGAGTAATAGAGGAGAGAAGGCGAGATAGAAGTAAACAGGAGGGGTGTTATACGAGAAGCAAGACTGCAAAAGAGAAATGGTAATGTTTATATGGGAAGCAAAGTCAGATTTTCGGGAACCAAGCGCGTATAGAGGTCAATGCTAATGATGATAATGTCACTTGCCTCGATGTACTCAGCTAAGTAGAAATTAATGAGAAAAATCATGTGGTTGCTTTAATGCTTGGAGTTTTCGGCCCAAGGAACTCTGTATTTGCTCGATATCAATGTCAATGAAGTACTAGTAGCATTTCAGCAAACCCAGTGCTTGTTCATAAGGCCTACCAGATACCCAATTGGTCGGTATAGGTACAAAGGAATAGCATAAGACATCAAGGCAAATGCATTAGCGAAGCGTTTTTTAAGCACCAAATGTTATCCCATTGTAAAATTTCTGTTGGAAAAGAGACGGTTTTATCTGTAGTCTTCCTTTGGAAGATATTCTATCAAGATCATATCAATGGAATGTGGGCTACCTGAGGACATCAGTTGGTCCTTTTTGCTCCTCCGGAACCATTACCTGCTGCCACCGAATATTTTTGGGCGCACACACACACACACACACACAAACACAGCGGAGGAGAGTGACGTGCCTATGTCGCCGGTCGCACTGGAAATGGTGATGCATATAAAGTGTCTTTCTATGGCAGTAGTGTCGCTACGAATCGAGATTTTTCCATGACATTCCCATCAGAAAGTCGTGACTGCAGGTTGGTCTGGTGTCATGCGCTCAATCCGAGTCCAGCAACATCGGACTGTAGCCATTCATGGCCAGGGGCTCTACGCAGCCGACTCCATTCCCAGCAGCCTGTCCGCCCTTTCCCTCGTCCTCCGGCGGCGGCGGCGGTGCTGCCTCATCATTTTCATACAGGGTACCAACCCACGCCTTCCGCAGCGCCAGCCCGAGGGCCGTGGCGATTTGCCTCGCCACCGCGTTGCCGACCATCTCCCACTGGTCTCTCGGCGTTCCCAGCAGGACCTCATTATCTGGTATGCCCTGAGCCCTGCGGACCTCCATCACGGTCAGCGGCCGAGGCTGTTCCCAGTGCGAGAGCCTGCCGATCCGCGCGTCAGTCCAGACGCAAAACGTGGTTACGGTATGGAACAGCCCGTGGGGGTGCACGCGGCCCCATCCCTTGCTATTGCTCGACGAGCGGTGTGAGCCGTCGCCGGGGTAGGCGTCCCGTTCGTGGTCGAACATGTCCCGGACCGTGTCCCCGCTGAGGCTGTCCCTGATCGTGTGGTGCCAGGCCCGGGACATGTTCATGGCAAAGGGCCGTATGGGCATATTGAGGCTTTGGGTACGGCCCTTCTTACCCCGGCCGTCCTTGTCCCTGCTGTTCATGTCTCCAGAAGATAACGATATCGAGAGTCGATGGTCTGGAAATGCCACGCACGTTTCCGTTTTGGCGTCGTAAATGTCGGGAAGATCTGCGGTTGCCTGTAGGGCCGTGACGTATTTGAAAGCTGTTGGCTGGTCTAATCGAAAAGCATAAGGTTCTCCATTTGTCATCAACCCTAAGGACCCGTATCTCATCTTGTCAGGGTGGGAGTGCGAAGGGACAGGCGGCTGCGGTAACTCAAGTCCAGGTGCCGCAAAGTATAGGAAGGCACGCTTGCGGGCCTGAGGCGCTCCATGGGACCATGCGTCACCGAGAATGATCTGCGCTTGATAACCCATTCCGACAAGAGCGCAGATGAGCTGTGAGAAGTAGTCCTCAATGATCTTGCCTTTGCTGTTGCCTTTGCTTCGCACAATAGTAATGACATTCTCAAGAATGCCGTACTTCGGTCGGTAGAAATCCACGTTTGCCGCAAAGGCAGCGACCAAAGACCTGTTCTTGGCCTGTTGGATGGACTGTTTGTTCGGAGTGATCAGTGAAAACCCAGGACAAGGGCTTCCCCCACAGATCAAATCGACCTGACCAGGTCTCGGGACGGAATCGGTGAACTTCCCCTCAAATGCGAGCAAGTTGAAGTCGTCTATTGAGCCAAGGAAAGGATGTACAGACTCTGGGTCCCTGGAATTAGCCATATAGGTATGGATTGCAGCATCCCATATATCATTCACCCAGTTTGCTTCGATGGCACCTCCATCTTCAAGCCCACGGCCAAAATTGCCGCACCCACTAAAAAGATCCAGGGCACGAAGCCTTTTTACCCAGCGATTTGGATCGAAGCCCTGACGGATGTTTGGCTTGTTGTCGGAGCTCAGGGGATGTATCGAGCCATCAGCAGACTTCCTGTGTGTGATAATGAAGGCATTTCCAGTACCATTTCGGTTGTATGGTGCAGGAATCGCCTCGCCAGGACAATAGCAACGAATTAAACATCTAGCATGGATGCGATGGACGGCTGAAGAGAATTCCTCATCGGTATAGACAAGTTCATTCCGGGCAGACTGGCTCACAATCGTTTCACGTCGTATAAGCCTTCGTAGCCGTGTGCTTTTGTAGTCCGTGTCATATGCCAGAATCTCGCAAGGCTCGAGGGGCTCCGTGCTGGAGGTCGACACGAGAACTGTCTCACCCACGAGGTACTCGGGACGCCGCTGCTCCCCGTGGCAGCAGCGGGTGTGAGCTCGCTGGAGCGTAACCCACCTGCGTTGTTCAACCTGATATGTTTGTCTGATGAAGAATTCGGCTGTAGTTTGGGGTGTGCCGAACCATTCCACGGTATGAACTCCAATGACCGCATCCTCGGGGATCCTCCGTTGTCTCTCCTCACATGTGCAGTGATCGCTTAGGAACAGCTCGTTTTTCCAGGGGTATCTCATAGAGCAGCACGGAGTGTCTTCTGGGTCGTATAGCCATATGATGTCGAACTGTCGTTGGGCGCGGGCCACAGAGACACGCTGCACAAGGCCGTACCATTTCTTGTCCGCCTTGTTCGTGAACCATTTTCCGTCTGCATCGAGGACTATCGAAATTGTGTCCCCAGGTTCGATGCTATCGATCATGGTCTGACGGTGTTTAGAAGTGCAAGCACTTCGAATAAATCTGAGGTTCTTCGTTCCATTCGCTGGCCAGGAGCGAGCAACAGCCTCCTCGGTGCTGACTGAAGGCTGCACGGGCTTCAGTATCGGCCCCATATTCATGTGAGAAAAGCAGTCATATATGTAGGGAGTGACTATCGTCTGGGGGACGCCGTCCACTTTCGACAGCAACCCCTGGCGACTGTACATGCCGAAGGGATTCGTAGTCTCCCTGAAGATGTGTATGTGAGACCATTTCTGACCATCAAACATATCAAACAGCTCTTTCCGTATGAAAGATTGATTCGCAACGACTGATTGCCGAAAGTCATTTGTTCCACGCTTGTTGTACCACTTCTGGAACACTGGTGACCACCCGTGGGCTGCCTGTAGCCACCGCGCGAAGTCGTGTTCAAAGTGCCGGATGGAAACATTCTGGCCCAGTTCCAGAAGATGATCTGAAAAATCGACGACATGCTTCGCGAGATCCGCCACCCAGAGGAAGTCCGTGTGAAACCTTGCGTACTCAACAGACGGGGTTTTCAGTTGATAGTAGATGCTCTTCCGCCGATTGAGATCAGATCGAATCCAAAGTTGGTCGCCCACTGTCGGATTGTCTTTCCCATAGTTCCCCAATGGGATCTCCTCAAAAGGCACCTTCTCTACAGGGTACTTGACATTGCCAAGCTTGAGTGTGCCATTGAAAAAGAATTTTTTCTGGCCGGTTGAAGTGGCAAAGGTGTGTAAAGCCCTCATCTCCTGAGGATGCCTCTGGGTGTCGATGTACACCACGAAATTGTCCAATTCAAATTCGACAAAGTCTTCGTCCAGCTGGGTAGAGTCAGACATGAGGATACTCTGCACGGCTTCAGCTTCTCTGATGGTGGATACATTGCTTCTGAAGGCCAAACGAGGAGAAATCAAGGTGGATCTGGGAATCTCGATGACGAGGCTCTTCGAAGAGGCCTGAGGTTGCTGCTGCACATTGTCGAAGTCACTCTCGAGGTCTGTCTCGTCGAATTCGTCCTCCTCCGCCACTGCCTCAATGAGGGCAGCTTCATCATCCTGGTAACCATGTATGGGTCCTTCGTCGAGGTCCATGGGCCCACTGCTCAGTCCTGGGTATAGATCGCTCGTCGCCGGCAGAGCCATGCTTGCGCCTTTCCCCACGAAGTTGGCATACGTTGGCGCATATGAAAATTAGGCCCGAGACGGTCAAGTTTGGGCAGGATGTCAATGCCGTAATGCAAAGGCTAAGATAAGATGCTTTAATAAATGCCTGAATGCTTTGTTAGCACATCATGCGTTGTTGCTGGTATGAGCCAACATGTCAAGATAGGTACCTTGAAAAGACGGCAGGCGAGAGCTCGTGTGTGCCAGGGTGAGCGGAAATGCAAAACGCATCAGAAGAACCAAAACCCAGACTCCATGAAATGAACGGCAAACAAAACTACCCAGGAGAATCCAGAAAATTAACCAGGATCAGCACAGGATGAGAAATCAGGACGAAAACGAAGAGGGAGCTGCAGGCTGCCAGGTAGTGTTGGAAGTTGCACAAAGCAAACGGTCATGTTGATTTGCGACACGCGAGTAAAGGTTGCAAGGGAGTGAGTTCTGTGGGGCTGGGAATCAGGACAAATTGACCAATTGCAGGTGCGGCTATGAACAAGGAACGCCATTGTTACCCGTGCTTGTTTTGGCTGCCCCTGCCTCCAGATACGACCCCGAAATGCAATGCTCGGCAAATTGCCAGCCTGTGATTTGGTACTCTTGGGGCTCGTTTGTCCCAGGATTCTTAACAATACTAGAAAGTGACCTTTGAGTAGGCATTTGCTTTTCTAAAAGGGAAAAAGAAAAGAGGAAAAGAAAAGGAGGAAAAGGAAAGGCGCAGACCAACCCTTCTTTTCTGTCAACATGCCCCGGCATATTTCACCTATTCTCTCAGGTTACGAATCTATCGAGAAACTTGCGAAAGGCGCCCAGTCACTGAGCATCAAGAAGGTCCAGGAATTGACTAAAATGTGTCCTCTGCTGTTCCGAGTGTCTATGTACTTGAATATCTCATCTCTCTACACAATCTCTTCCTGTCCATTCGGTTCTATTCGACCCTCCACGCTCTGCCGCTCAACATAGTCTTCAACATCTTCGTCCCTGGGCCACAACCAGGTCGAGCCCTTGCCCTTCAGCAACTCGAACCTCGCCTCGATCCTGCTCATGATCTCGTCAGAGACCCGCCCCTCGAAGAATGCCCGGAAGCAGATAAATGCATCTCTGAGCATTGTCCACTGCTTGTGGTCCGGGTCTTTACCGTGCTCCAGGATTGTGGGGTTTTGGTCCCAAGATAGCAGTACCCATTCGATGACCTGCACCGCCTCGTCAACATCTCCCAGCCGTGCTAGCGTCTCCAGGTACGTGTGGATGTGCGCCGCGCTGAGCTCGTGATATAGTGGCGGCAGCGAGTCTGCGATACTCTTGCTGGGCGCCTGAACCGGCGACGTCAGCTCCCTTAACGTGGACTTGAGTGTCTGGTGGACAGTCGCAATGAGCCACTGGGCGTTCTTGGCCGGACCAGCAGTTGTGCCATCGTGCCCCAGGGCGTTGAGGGTGCAGCGGGCGAGGAAGTGAAATGGGATGGGATGCATGCCCTCGCTGATCTGGTAGGCGCTGAAAAGCGACAACATCATCCTCAGGGCCTCGATATTGTCTTCTTTCTGGCTGCACCAGGGCCTGAGGACAAGTCTGCCGTGCGACAGCGCCCGCATGACCGTGTGCCAGGGCGCGGGCGCGGGGGCACTCTCCGGGCCAGACCGAGTACATACGAGTTGGACTGCCCGCTTCAGATGATCATATCTCGCAAGGACCTCTTGCCGCGGCCTATGCCAGGCATCATTGGGATTGTGAACCCAGCGCCGGCGCGCCTGCCGAGCACAGAGCAGTCCCACATAGGCGTGAAAGACACGCAACGGGATCTGCTTCAAGCTGTCGTAGGTTGGGCTCGATGCGTTCGTCATACTCTCAACAGCCTCTCGGTCCAGAGGGCTGTCGCGAAGATACTGCGCAGCCTTTTCCACACTCGGCGCATTGCGGACCAGTAATGTCAGGCAGTGTTTGACTGGCCTATTCCCATCCCGCAGCATCCTCTCGTACAATTCGTCAACAGACAGCGGACGCAGTCGCTCGCGTTCAAACTCAGTCAGGTTGAAATGGTGTGGGGGATAGACCTCTTTGGCGTCTCCTGGGAGGATAGATGACGTATAATCGATCTCGGCGGAGAAGAGCTTCGAGAACATCTCCGCGTACACCTGGAAGTTGGGTTTGAGGTTGGGCAGCGGAGGTTCTTGGCACAATTGCCAGGCCTCGTAAGCGTTTCTGGTCGCCTTTACCTTGGCAGCCCAATTCGAGAAGATCGACAAAGAACTGCGATCACCAGACCAAAATCTCGGCGCTCCGGAACGTGTTTGTATTGTGATGGAGTCATGGAGTACGGCTCCGCCCAGAGCGTCGAGCGCATAGTCCGGCAAATTGTCACTATATCCGTCTTGTCTCTTGAGAATGCCGGTCTTGACGCTTCTGCTGAGCCACTCCCCCGGGTCTTCCCTCTCTTCTGTTCCATCCAGCCGTTTCCTGTAGGGCGGCCAAGTGTGTACGTGGCGAACCGCTGTTCTCCTCTCGGCCTGCGACTTCTTCAACCCAAGCAGAACGATCCTGATGGCTCTGTAACTCCACCTGTTGATGATCAGTGGCCGCGGCAGGCCGGCAGAGAAACCCAATAAGATCCTCTGCGCCTTCCAGTTGTGTTGAATATTGCCCAAGGGGCTCAGAGATGAGACCTTCCGAAAGCTGTATAACGCATGGTTGAATACGTTGCACTGGACAGCGTAGCCGGTGCGGCGATTAGTTTTGTTAGGCTTTGTGTTGGCCGGGATAGTCCGCATGTAGCTGACCACCAGCCTGGCGATGGTGACTATAGACGAAGGCCATGTCTTCAAACAGTGGTGCACGAGTCTTTTAATGAGGAGCATGAAATTTCTGGGTGTCATGTTGAAAATGTTGTCCAAGGAGCGCGGCAGTGGTCCCTTGGGAAGTTCCTGTTGGAAGGTGGGATCCGACCGAAAGTAGTTCTTTGCGATGTAGTCATACAATTTCACCAAGGATGAGCCCTTGCGCATGTATTCGTGTGTTCGCAATATTGCCATAAGCACAAAAATGGGCTTATGGCGGTCCGTCGAGACGAATCTTTCGACTTTGGCGTCTGTGTCTTGTGCACCAAGAATCCAGAGCCATTGGTCCAGGTCGTTCCGGTCGACACCCCTGTAGGCCATGCTTTTGAGACGGGTCTCCCATTCCACTGGGTCCCTGAGAAAGTTCGAGACACTTGTCTCCATACTGGCCTCATCCTGCCTCAAAGCATGCTTGTGAGCCACAACGGGAAATCGTGTACTTCGTGAGCGGGCGACCAGGCGCGCGTTCTGCCAAGATTTCCACGTCATGGGCTCTCCTCGGCTCCGCAGCTTACGGACAAGAAGGTCCGTGGGCGGCAGCTTCAGCTTTCCACGGATTGCCTTCTGACGATGCCCGTTGGCTGGCGCCTTTTTGGGTGCGCCATGCTGAGGGGCAAATCGGCGAGGGTGTTGTGTTGCTGCAATACGCAACCAACGAGCGTTTTTCAAGGCGCCCGAGAGTGCCTGGGTAAGGGTGTCAACAAGGACATTCCATAAGGCGGTAAGCACGGGAGAGGACAAAGGGCCAGAGGTGAACTGACATGATGGCGCGCCTCTGTGAGATGCTTTGCGAAGCGGAATCGCAGCATGCCCAGGGAGAAAGCGCCAATGAGGGAGTAGATGCGGATGATCGATCAAAACTGAAAGGGCAACATGCCATCATCTCGACATTTGGCGGACGTTGAACAGTCCTCAATTATGTGAACCACAGATCAATATCGCCGATGTTACTAGCTGGGAAATCCGACGAGATTTCTCTAGGCGCATTTCTGCTGCCAGACGGGATGCAGGGCTAGTGGCGGCCAGATTACATAAGTCACGGGAGGGTGGGGATGCGTGGTCTTGCGTGCATGCTATTGTACCTACTGTATAATCCAGACGGGAGGCACGCAGGTCTCTAACAGGCCGACCTTCTCGAGGCGCCAAACGGCCACCACAACGAAGCAACTGCTGCCCTTCGCACTCTGCTTTGGCATCATGACTTGGTTGATCTACACATAACAAGCAAGCAATTGCCCGACGAGGACCTGTTACAGCCAAATGTCTTCTCTCAAGCGCAAGCGACCTCACGATGCAGCCCCAGCCCAGTCTCCACCAAAAGCAGTCCACCGTGCCACACGTCACACCTCAAATGCCCCGCTCGTCTACCAGGCCGACCCTGAGCCACGCCGCAGACGCGCCAGACGCCCTGGTGCAGCCGCGACCGATGCACAGCCAGAGCCAGAGGTAGAGGAGAGTGTTGAACAGGACGGAGAAGACGGCGAGTCGAAGACGACCAGCCCTAAGGGTCGCTCGCATGCAAATGCACCTGCATCTGCACCTGCAGCTGCTGCGCCCACACGCCCAAGCACGTCGGGACGCTCAGCACAGCGCCGGCCCGTGCTGCAGGCAACGAATCAAACCCATCGGGACCCGGCATTGAAGCCTGCAAGGAGCCTCCGCCACCGTCACGACCATGTTCAGCACCACGACGACGACGACGACGACGACGATCACGCTAACACAAGTCGTCCCGTTCAGCCGGTGCATGTCGAATCAACCGCAGACCTGAGACCACGCGGTTCGGCTGCCCCGCCGCGACCTGCCCAGAAGCACTCGCCCCCGCCGATACCACAACAGCGCCAGCAGCAACGTCAACACCAGCGCACACCCTCGAACACCAACTCAACCGCTCCTATGACACAACTCCCCTCTCGATCAGCCAGGTCCTCGGATCGCGTCCCTGCAAATACGAGCAAGCCATGCTTACAGCCCCCTACGAAGCCGGCCCAGCGCACGCCAAAGCCCGCCAAGAAGAGCAAACAACACCCCAGCAAAGAGCACAAGAAGCCGGCTATCGCCGAGCGGAACATCGATAAAGTCGTCTTCGGCAACATCTGCTTCTCAACGTGGTACCACTCACCTTATGGCACAGAAGCACTTGGGGACGTGTCCGGGAACAGTGTCAAGTCGGGCAACAGCAACGGGCCCTCCTCACAAGACGGTAATGGCAAGGATGACGGCCCTGGGAACGTCACGTCCCGGAAGACAAAAGAAGACAAGCTAGACCGGCTGTATGTCTGCCCATGCTGTTTCAAGTACTCCAAGGAGCTGGTGCCATGGTGGCAGCACGTCCGCCAGTGTGAGAGGAGGGGCTATGTTCCTGGCGAGAAGATCTACACACACCCCAAGGGCCAGCACGCCAGACATGCTGTACCCGCTGGTGGTGCCGGAGCAGTGCCCAAGGGTACAAGCCGCAAGAGAAAGGCGCCAGACACGGCGGCCCAGCCCGCCGAGGATCCCGTGGAAGGCCAAGGCGAGTGGTCTATCTGGGAGGTCGATGGGGAGGAAGAGGGCCTGTTCTGCCAGAACCTGTCACTCTTCGCCAAGCTGTTCCTGGACAACAAGTCCGTCTTCTTCGACGTGATCGGCTTTAAATACTACCTTCTGGTACACACGGCGCCACGTCCCCCGCATTCGCCATCGCCCCAGGCTACCACTGACAACGGGGATGAGGAGGAGGCGGCACAGCCGCCGCCGCTCAAGCACCAGATCGTGGGCTTCTTCTCCAAGGAGAAGCTTTCGTGGGATAACAACAACCTGGCGTGTATTCTGATCTTCCCGCCTTGGCAGCGCAAAGGCCTCGGTGCGCTGCTGATGGGGGTGAGCTACGAGATCTCACGGCGGGAGGGCGTTGTCGGCGGGCCTGAGAAGCCTATCTCGGACCTTGGCAAGCGCGGCTACAAACGATTCTGGGCGGGCGAGATCGCCGCCTGGCTCCTGGGGCTTGAGAGCACTGGCGACGGAGAGGTTGTCGTTGACGCCGACGAGTGCAGCCAGGCGACGTGGATCGTGCCCGAGGACTGCTTGGCGATCCTGAGGGAGATGGGCATCGTGGAGGAAGCGGGCTTGGGGCCGCCAAAACCTGTGAGGCGTGACACTTCACCAGGCGATGGAGACGGTGTCGATGAAACGGCCGCCGCTGCCAGCGGCGACAAGGAGAAGGAGGTCCCGCGGGTGCGGATCAGCAAAGAGGCTGTTTGGGACTGGGTCCGGGCGAATAGTATCAGCCTGGAGAAGGCGTGTGACCCAGACGGGTTTGTCGAAGGCTATGCTATCAAATCAGAGTCGGTGGAGGAGGATGAGGAGTGAAATGTAGTCGTTCTAGATGGTGGAGCTCGGTGCAATGAAGTCGGCCATGAAGCAGGTTGCTGCTATCCAAGATATCCAATTTACTCTTACGTTACAGCATAGCAATTGTATCTAGACCGTGGTCTACTCTATATTCATAGTGCTACAATAAATTTAAAGCCTAATCACCATTGACAACATTGTTGGAGTCTGCTAAAATCTCGATACAGCATAAATTGTCAACTCTCCCAAACCTCGACCAAGACAGCCAAATTGGACGGTGTCCCTTTCGGGCAAGGAGCTTGGGCCAGGCCAGAGCAGAGGAGTACACAGTACCGGGGCTGAAAACAAGCGAGCCTGTTCCGCCAAGTACAGCGCAGTCCATTCCAGTAGTTCAACCCGTCTAGTCTAAATTGCAACTGAGCTGCAAGCAGTCGGCTCGCGGCGTGGCGCAAAACTTGGTCTGCAGTAATCTCGGGTGCAGCGACCACGGAATCCAACGGACCAAACCTGGGCAGCCTCAAAACGGTCCAACGTGATCGATGCTTACCTCCCCTTGGACCTGTTGGAAGCCAGGAGCGATCGTGATGTGAGACCTACTGTAGGGTAAGACGGGTCGATTGTGCTGGTCTGGGCACGTAGCTTTCACCCGTTCCCCGAATTCTGCATGAACATCTACGATTTCCAGTGGTGGCCTCGGTAAGCAACGCAGAAGGAAAAGCAAAAGGGACCAAAAAATTATGCCGTCTTAAGAGAATCTATCAGCTGCAATCTGCTGCACGTATTCCGGCCCCCTGGGTCAGCTGTCACCCTTGCAGCCGAGAATTCTCGAAGCGATAGGTCGCGCGCATTGCGGCGTTGCAGTGAGAGAGCTTTCCTTTTTCTAACCCAAGCTCAAAGCTCAAGCTAGTTTACAACGTCAGAATTGAGGCTCCGAATGCCAAGGCCTGATTGGCGTTTTGCAGGGGCTGGCGGTCCTGAGCGTCCTGACAGGGTTGCACGACACGGGTGATCGCGGGATGATTTGGTTTGGGCTGGGAAAAATTTTCGATGCTCACTCGACGTCAGCGTGTCAAAGCCTACGGGCACTGCTATCATTGTACCGCTGTCTCAATTCTCAGTAGCCGAGGAGCAAAGAGTCATTTCTATCACGGGCTGCTCTTGATCCCACATGATCCCTCCCAAGTCCTTTAAACATCCATAGCCCGCCTGGCACGTCTTTCCGGAATCTCACATATCACTTGTCCATTAGCTATTGCTGACCGCCGCCAAGTGCAATATGGGACCGACGTCAGCCCATCAGTGAGCGGCCCAGCGGAACGTGCTTCTGGCAGACGAAGCACCCAAGTTTTGCAGGCAGTCCTGGCCCAGCTATCGCACTCACCGTCGCAGGCACTGAAACCCTTCCACCCGGGAGACGAGAAACCATGCTCGGTGCTGCATGGCACAGAGTTGCGGCCGCTTCTTTCTCTAGCCGCAGACAAGGATCCGACCCGTGGGGGTCACATATCAAATGCTATCCGAACTGCTCGTTGCTAGCATTGACCTTGCCTGCCCCCCTGAGAGACTCTCAGACGGAAAGCTTTTTTCTTCTTCTCAGCAGCGTGATGCTCCTTTTTGGCTTCATCTCAGAGAGCTTAACAACTCTCAAGAAGCTGCGAGTTGCTGGCTGCATGCCCGGGATGTGACTGCGAAGATTGCCCCCGGGCAGTTGGATCAGATAAGTAGGACGGTCAAAACTCTCATGAGTCGCGTCGGCTGCCAACTTGGCAGCACGGTAGTGAAAAGAATTACACTGCTTACCTGGATTCGAGGGATCATACCTCCTTATGAATGTCCCGTCCGTCCAGACGAGTCCCGATATCGCCCGAGCTCGAGTGAGCTCCCGGCACCCGGGGCGTCATTTTTCCTTGTTGACGGCCAAGGATGGTGGATCCTGACATAGTGGTGGCTTCGATGATGCGGTGGATCGAGTGTTCCTGCTTAGGTTGTCATTGGCCCGTGATACTCGAGTCTCGGTGGTTTGCTGGGTTTCGTTGGCTGGCAGCTCCGGGTCCCCGTCCCACCCATTCACCTGACCTCCGCTCTGTCCTTTTCCCTTCGACTCTCATTTTTTCCCTCATCCACACCGAGCATCTACTCGAACCTTGCCGTCCTCAAGCAACCTGCCCAACCCTTCCCTTTCTATCAAAAGTTCTTCTGTTTCATACCTCTCTCCCCTCCATCAGACACAATGGCCTCTACCCGTGTGCTCGCCTCCCGCCTGGCCTCGTCCATGGCCTCCACGACCACCAAGGTCGCCCGCCCTGCCATGCGCGTCCAGGTCGCCAACGCTTCCAAGCGCACCATCACTGGTAAGGAGAACTCATCTGGAGCTTTTCGGTCCACACCCGTCGGTC
Organism: Diaporthe citriasiana; assembly: GCA_014872975.1. Classification (NCBI taxonomy): domain Eukaryota; kingdom Fungi; phylum Ascomycota; class Sordariomycetes; order Diaporthales; family Diaporthaceae; genus Diaporthe; species Diaporthe citriasiana. The sequence goes on along the minus strand of JADAZS010000033.1, from coordinate 153,129 downwards.
CTCAACGTCATCGGCCCGAGATGGTTCGAAGTCAATTGAGGCTCCCAGTTGACCCAATTGGGCCCGTCACCACGCCGTCGTAGCTCCCGATCGGTACTGAGAAAATCTCTTCAATAGGCATGAGCAAGCCCAGCCCCCTGCAGGCCGTCAAGCGCCAGAGCATCATCAACACCACCACCCGCTCTGCCTTCAAGCAGCAGGCCCGCCCCTACAGCTCCGAGATGGCCAACGCCCTGGTTGAGGTCTCCAAGAACCTGGGTATGGGTTCCGCCGCCATCGGTCTGACTGGTGCTGGTATCGGTATCGGTCTCGTCTTCGCCGCTCTGCTGAACGGTGTTGCCCGCAACCCTGCCCTCCGTGGCCAGCTGTTCTCTTACGCCATTCTGGGTTTCGCCTTCGTCGAGGCCATTGGTCTTTTCGACCTCATGGTTGCCCTCATGGCCAAGTTCGTACGTGCAACCCGAATCCCCAGCCCAGGCTCGTCGCTCCCCGATGGGCACAGTGATCCACAGCTTGACGGAAATGCCTCAATGCAACAACACCATCCCGAGGCTGGGCATCCGCTAACCGGCACACTTGCAGACGTAAACAACTCCTTCATTCTGTCACTGGACGAATGGAGCATGCCTCACCGAAAGCTGACGGGCCACTTGCCTGGAGCTGGATGGTACCGAGTGTCCGGTGCTCACCACTCGGCGGCAATATAGACAAGCATGGGAAGAGCATTCTGGGCGTGTATTGCATAGAAGGGTGCTTGCGGCGGCTACCATAGAGCATAGACGGCGAGACTTGCGTGTTCAGGTTTCCGGGAACTGTACAATAGCAATGCCAGTCCAATCCCGATCCACTGGATCCTGAAGATGATGAAAAAGACCACTCCATTTCTCTGTGCTTTGCACGTATTCTGCTCCGAAACCGGCTGTCAGGCGCCATGGAATCTGTGATCGAGATGCTCCACGAGGGGGTGCTCCACGGGTCGCTCGGTGACGAGGCCAGCAGTTTTGGATCTGCTCGTCTGGGCGGGTCCGGCGATCGCGTTTGTTGTTAAGGATGCCCGTCTCCAGAGGTCAATTGAAGGGCCGAGTCGGCTCGATTTCGAACGTGTGAGCTTATCGTGGTCCCAATCTGGGCTTTTGGCCAATCTGATGAGTCGCTGGCCTCTGCTCGCGGGATTTCCTGGGGAAAGGCTCCATCTCCACGGCCATCGTGTGAGCAGTGGGTCTTTGCGGGTAAGCTAGAGCTCAGCGAGCCGATCGTGTGGAGCGATTCAGCCAGCGGGGGCTGTTTTTTGAGTGGTGCGAGTCGAACAACACGACGGAAGTGCGGCCCACGCTGGGATTTTGCACGACGTTGCCAATTGATGTGAGAAAGTCTTGTTCGACACAAAGAACTGAGGAGACGCATGTCGTTGAATTTACCTCGCCTGTCGTTGCATTTCCCCTCATGCTGGCTTGGTCACGTGTTGAACAGGCCTCCCCTCAACATTCAATTCGAAGCAAAGGAGGAATGGGGGAAGAGTGGCCTGACCTCCTCCCTTTACCCCACACTGTCCTTCCCCATGGCACACTGAGCCCACGGTAGTTGGGACCGTTGTCAAATGGCGGCTGCTAATAAAACAGTTTCGAGTTCTGCGTACCTTGTGCTGGGTTTTCGAATCCTGACTTGCGTTCGCTTCTATTATTGTCGCTGCCTCACTGAGTCGTTCCTGATTGGAGTCAGTAAGACTCAGTAAGACCATGCCCTCGAACCGTCACAGGGGAAGGAATTACCAGATACTTGCCCCAAGGGTTAGTATGCTCGCGTTGGACCCCAAGCAATCAAGACTTCTAGTGGTGAATAGAATGAACATCGTGCAAGTCTTTCGCACAGTGCTAGCAGCTCAACGATGGGCGGGCTCGCGAAGTCTCGCTTTCTGCTCAGCTTCCAGGTTGAATGTGACGATGCACTTGGCAAAACGGCAATTTCTGAGCAGATGTCCTGACCTTGACCACCTGGTCCTGCACAGGCCAGGCAAACGGCATGAATGAGGAAACGTGGGCACAGCGCATCAGCCCACCGGCTAGTCATTTCAGTGTTTAAGCCTGAACTGTCTCAGGATTTTGGCGCCTGTCTTGCAGTGCTAAGTCCAAGAGAGGAGAAAACAAAACTTTTGCTTGGGCAGTTTCTGGCCGAACAGCGGCAAGATACTTTCGACGCGCTTCTGCAGCATCACAAGGCGATCAAATAAAGAGGACGATGATGCAGAAAAAAAATCAATCAGGTCCGGATTTCAACTCGCGGTCGAAAACTCGAGGACAGAACTCTCACGTTGAGTAGAGTCCATGAATTAGATGCAGCCTTTCGTTTGCCAAGTTGAGAGACCTCTGCCACACCCCCAACACTTGCATATCTCATGAGCTGTTCACCAACCTCGTCCACCCTCACAGATATCTTGAAATTATCCACACCGGCGATATAGCAGGAGTTGAAATAAATGTCTCCGGCTCGTTTGCACTGTAAAGTTACAGACGCCGTCAGAGGATTACCTTCAAACCGCGGGATCAATCCACACCGGCCATGCCCTCGAGTTCAGGCAAGTCGTGTCTGAGCTGGAGGACAAAAGCTCGATGCAGTTGGCTGTCTGAAATCTCCACGGTATTGAAAATGGCGTTCGTCGCACCCGTCACGAACCGTACGATCATCCCTTGCCACTTGGTAAGGGGCGGCGTATGGTCTTGCTCCATTCCTGAAGATGCCGGGTGTTTGAACTGGATCAGGAGAGACTACTCCTCATTCTCGCCCGTTTGTCTCCGAAAACTACCCTTGAAACATATAATGCTGATGAGAGCAATTATCAAGATGGCACAGCCGCGTATTATCATCAAGATGAGGTTCAGGGCATTCGAGGCGTGGCTGGCGCCACTGGTACTTTCGTTCTGAGGCTTCTCTGAAGGTCTCATGGTGCATGTGGTGTGGCTTTTCTACGGTTAACAGAACACGGAGCGACATGTACCAGAACGCTCTTTCTCGTTTATAAAGAGATTGATAAAAGGAGAGGTCTACATGACCATCACCGTTGGATGAGTCCAGGCATGGAAGTTTTCTAGGGCTTGTACAAGAAGCAAATGTGGCATTTGTACACGGAGGTGTGTGATCAAAAGACCGTATCATCTTCCGTCTGTGCTGGATCAGCAGAGACATGGAGCTGTTTTCAAGCTTGTGAATGGTCATGTCGGCTTTCACTGCTCTAAATCATAGTCTCATACAAAAGAGTGCCATAACCTTGCCACAGAGGACACCTCACAGTGACATCAGAAGCAAGGCTTTCTAGACTTTTCCTTGCTGTAGTGGGAGTCTCGAATTTCAAGCAGTTCGAGTCACAGCTAGCCATGCTATGCCACGTTATGCAGCTCATGCATGAGTTGGGACAGAACTGTCCCACCAGCTTCCCACTTTCTCTGCAGTTGAATGCTACAATACCATCAGTTTCGGGAAAACCACTGATGAACACTAATGGGTAGCACAGTATTTGTCACCCAATAAGCATCTGCTCAATGAGCATCATTCCAGGTGTTAATGACTTTTGAAATCATTGGATCAAGTTGCACTTGTGGAACAGTTTGTGGGTGAAAATGTTCCAGTAGATATATATATATGTATACATGTATTATTTTAATGTGACTTATTTTAGGTCTTTTTTGTCCGCATTGATTTCCTTTCAATGGTAAAGACTTTGTTAAAACTCCGCGTTGACTCAGACTAGTACGGCATTAAAGCCAGAGATTTACATAGATCATGTTGCGAGTCAGTTGTAATCTGAAAGTACTCAAGTCATATTTGCCTGCAAAAAAAATCCATCTGCTTTGGCCAATTTGGCAACAGAGAAAAAGTGACCATGTGTGAACAGAGGAAATTCAAAGAGACAGTTTCACCAGGTTGCCACACATTTTTTTAAATGTTGATCGATGCGATTGTCGATCAGCGGCAACCAACATCAGGAGGAATGATTAAAATCTCGTCTAATCGATCAAGAGTGACGGACAGTAGATCTGCGCAGCAATTTTCAGCTGCCTAATCTTGTCAATTTGGACTGATCGCCTTTTTGGTCACCGGTCTGCCCGTTCTCTAGAAGACTGGTACAATGTCAAGAGCTTTTTTTGATTAAAAAAAGGGGGCATTTTGTTTTCCTTTTTTAAAAAAGCTTTACCCCGATTGATGTAGACAATGTGGACTCGCTTTGCCCCCAACTTTGACCTCGTAATAGTCTTTGCACAGACGTCGAAAAAAAAAAAAAAGAGCTTGAGGTGATTTGATTGTCTTCACTTTCTGACATTGAGACGAGTCAACAACCGCAGAGCGTGGCCAATTTACAGATTCTGACTATTGTTTCCGTTACGATTTATATTGCAAAACAATATTGAATCCGCATCACTGTATCTGTATAATCCGATTTCAAAAGCTTCCTCTGTGAAGCCGTAAAGAATTCTTCCCCATATGCTCAGCGTGATCCCGCATGCTGTCTGTTCTCATGCCTTTCAGTAACAATTGCGGATGAGATTCGCTCAGACGACCACGCGGAAACTTGGACAGTATTCAAGCATGCGGTTGTGCGGCCGAAAAAGTGTGCGGCTTGTCTTTGTCGTGTCTATAGCCGTCGCAGAACAATTGCTTAAAACACAGTTTATGAGAGATAAGCGGTAGCATGGGTGAGTGGCCCATTACACCCGGTCATAGCGTCTGCGATGCTGTGAATCTATGTGGCTGGGTCTATAATTATGAACAAGTGATGATGAACACTGTGCCTCGAGCCTTGAGTGCTGGGACGCAGTCGTGGGCATGACTGGCAGAGTACCATATGTGACGACCGTGAAGGAGGAATATTTCTGGGTAATCATCCTCACACCGCAGCATTTCATCATGGGAGTTTCAGGGCATACATACAGGACTGTCGTTACACATTCACGCACAAACTTAATTTCAATCACGCTCCTTGGTTCTCTACTAGCCCCTAGACTTTCTCGCTATGCCCCATCAATGCCCACCGTAACCCCGCGTCCTGGTCAGCCTCCCATTCATGACCGGCAAGGGCTGCCTTTTCTCGTTTCTCACAAGCGAGTTGACCGCAGCCCACATCTCCATGATCCCCGACCTCTTGGCCGGCAGCATGCTGTACTGAAGGCTGTACAGGTTCTTGCGGTCGATGGGCGGGACGAACTTGCCCGTGAGCAGGCAGAGGAGCACGCGAGGTGAGAGGTAGTGCTTCCGGATGCGCGCGGCCATCTGGAAGTATTGGTGGAACATGGCGCGGAAAGTCAGGGGTATGGACTAGCCATGATGAAGAATTAGCTGTGTGTTGCTATGCGGTCGGCGTGAGGGAGGCTGGAAGAAAATCGAGGGTGAGTGTCCTGGGAGCCAATACCTTGAGGTAGATTACTGATGTAGACGGAAGATCTGTTTTTGCTGGATTATGTACAACTCTATAATTTTGGGTATCACGAAGTTCAAAACGAATGCCCCCTGGACACAAGTTAGCGAGGCCACGCCGCTTGTACGTTTCTAAGCGAAACAGACATACCTGGCAGCCTCTGAGGGTCCTTGATCCGGAGCATCAAGGCAAACAGGGGAAAATGATTCAGGCAGGAAAGGAGTGTATCAAAGGCGGCTTTTAGAGAGATGATGACCATCCGGGCTATGGCGAAGTTCAGGTAGAACACCACGACAGTCGGCAGCAGGAACAGAAGAAGGCAGAAGACGATCGTGCCCACCAAGAGCTGATCAAGGTCGTAATCGCACGAGTCAATACGATTCCGCAGGACGTTGTGTTTCTTCCCCCTGAAAAGATGGAATAGCGAGATGAGGATTGTCAGTTGCCAGTGGTATATACGGGCGGAGGCGAGGTAGAAAGAGTATATATGGACGGTAAGGATGGAAAGCAAGTCCGAGAACACTGCGATGGGCATGCTGGCTCCGGCAAAACTGGTGAAGCCGATGAACCAGATGACGCCAGGCAGCGCCGGCCGGAAGGTGTCGATGCAGCCTAGAGAATGTCAGGAGGCAGGTATACGCATTTGCGAACATTCTCAATGACTTACTGGCCCAGTAATCGATGACCCACAGGAACAGGTCGCCAAGAAACGCCGCTAATTCGGTGTTCAGCTTCAAGCCGGCCGGCCAACCCATCAACCAGGAAATACCGCTCTGCAGAGCTTCGACGGTGTACGTCGTCAGGATGAGGCTGATCTGATCAGCAACCCAGGAGGCGTTGTCGATGATGTATGAACCCAAGGCGATCCCGATGATCACATCATTAGCAACAAGCCAAAGGCTGTTGTAGAATCGGATGTAGTCAGGATGACTTGTCGTCACACTTTCCCAGTCGTTCTTCCTCTGCCTCAACGTGACATACTGCATTGGCCAGTAGCAGAACTGTTGCAGACGGATTTCAACTTGCTGCGCAGTGGCCGAGATATCCTTGAGAGCAGCAATGTGAGGCTGAGGTCGCCACTCTAAGACCACCAGCAGCATCTCAGCTGCTATCCGGTGACCAATCAGGCCAAAAACGAATCCTCGTCGGATGATGGGATAGAGGTAGACGGTGATCAGCTCCCATATCCAGAGTAGAACAATATTCTTCATGGTAGTCGCAGACTCTACCACACGCTCAGACACACTCAGACTTCGCTTGGGCCTCGCTCCTAGCCTTGGCACGTTTTTCTGGAGGAGCAGTTCGAGCTCCGAGGACCAATTTATCTGGTTGACGATTCTGGGCAGGGCCCTTTCCTTGTTCGAGGCAGGTCGCTTTATGATGGAATGTTGTTTGAGCTTCTCGACGAGTCTCTCGGACTTCTCCCTCCTGAGTCGTTCCTGAATCTCCTCTTGGGCCTCGGCCTCACCGACAGGCACCGTCCTCTCGTCCGTAGGCTTGTCCCCCAAAGCTAGCGCAATGGGATTGAGTGATATATATTGCATTCTCGTCGGGAGCGGCCGCTGGAATAGTATAATCTGAATACTTGAGGCCTTCGCGCATCGGACTTGAGGGATTCGAGTATTGGCATCCATATTCACGCGCACCCACGACGGGTCTATCACAACCGAGTCGTCTGCATTTGAGACACCAAGTACGTGCATACTTGACTGGCCGCACAGCTCGAAGATTCGTCCTATCGGGTGGGGAGCGCTCCTGAACAGCGTGAGGGACTTCAGCGCGCCCTCGACATTTCGAGCCTGGTGGGTACGGCTTAGCGGGGCACTCTCAAGCTGCACTCTCTCTCCATGAGGGGACTGACATCGACAGCTTCCAGAATAGCGACCACGAACACATCCAATGCCGAGTTCCTCCAGCCCACGACCACCCCAGGCAGGTCCGACCTTGGGATGTCGATCGGCCAGAAAATGCGCATCAACCCATCATGCTCTGGCATGACAGACAGCCTCGATTGACGCGGATCTACGACTCTAGAACGACCCTCTCCGTCTCAGCTGCTCCCGTGCGGATATGCCTGAACCAGTGGACCGAGGATGCTTCAGCGTATGTTAGCGGCGCGCATCGAGACGGGTCGCAGAGAGGAACTCCATAGGGCCGAGAAATGGTCGTACCAGGTCTGACTCTCTTACTGCAAGACGTGCCACAGGTAGGAGGACGACGAGGAAGAACAGCGACAGTACGACGAAACCGTATGCGGCGCGCGACTAGGACCGGGACAGAGAGACAGGTCAGCTGGGGTCACGCGTTCGGTCGGGGGCATTTCCAGTAGGTGGGCACGCTACGCGTGATGAGACACGGTGTGCGGGCGAGGAGCGAGACTCACAACAACTCCGTAGTCCCAAGCAAAGATGGCAAGCTCATAGAGCCTCGTGACCAGGTCCCATCGAGCGGTGGTGTAGCCGGCTACGAAGATTCCAATCGTTAGGGCGGAGAAGGGGTGCATAGAATCGCCGTCTGGTCGCTACTTTAAGCGCATTCCGAGATTGTTGATATGGTGAGGTTTGAGAACAGGAGAGTGCCAGGTCGAGTCCCAGGATTGTCTTTCGTCCACGCACGATAAGAGCAGGGCGGGAAGACTGTGGTTCGTCAGACTTGACGAGCTGTCGCAATCAGTTTTAATTACCACATGCACTGGTTTGGAGCTGGAGCCAAGCTCAGACCCTTGCTGTGGTTCCGCCTGCCTGCCGGCGTTTCCAGCCTTCTTCAGTGGGGATCCCTGGTTCTAGGCCCCGAGTCGTCCCCTGAGTCCCAGGTCGAGCCATCCATGGACCACAGGCCCGTCTCTGCCTAGCGTTATTTGCATGAGCAAGCCTCACAAGCAATTCTGGGCCACAAGGGGGTATGCAGGAGGCAGACAGCCAAGGTTTGGCATCTCACTTATGCGGTACACTACAATCCGTTCTACCCATAATCTAGGGCCATGACCAGATTGCCTCGTATGAAGTAGCATATGTTCCTGATATCGTGCTTACCACCGCAATATCCAGTCATGCTAGTAGTCGAGAAAGATTGTCTCTGGCAACCTCAATAGGCAGTCTGTTTCGTGACAGAACTCCTGGCCGGCAGCAACTCAGGATCCAGAGTGGCATTATATCTGATTAATGGTTGAGTGTGGTTCTGCAAGCCCCTTTTCGATTGCAAAACGCCACAAATAATAGAGGCCTAGTGACTATACACACGTCTTATGCCATATGTGCAATGATGCATTTGCACTGCAACAAAACCACAACGAGCATCCCTTGGCCCGACTGCCATGGCTGTCACCAGCAGCATCATTTCCTGCCTAAGTGTATGGCATCATTCTCCTTGTTGTCCTCCCTGGCTTCTTCCAGGAGTTTGTCTATGCCTCTTTGCTTCAGGGCAACCTATTGTTTGTTAGCCTGCTAAATAAAATTCTGTAGACAGGGCGATGACAAGTATAGAGAGCTCTATCAAGGTTCACTCCAGTTCGCTCTATTCTGTGGCGTATCATACATACATTTAGACATTTCTGGTAGTCCTTGAACAGGTCTGAGCATTCATTGTCATCAGACTTCCCAATGCCTCTGAGATACTCTGCAAGGAGTTGAGTTAGACCCTTAAGCGTCTGGGATGACAGAAGCACTCTTCCAACTTACTTTCGCTGTACCATTTCAAAAAGCAAGTATCATACTTCCTAGGCCTTTGATCAGTAAAATATCACCAAGAAGACCGTGTTTGGAGACTTACTCCTTCACCTCATTGCACTCTGGGGCCAGGGAAGCAGACATCCTTGATCACTGCCAGCAGAACTCTGGTCCCTAGAGTGAGATCCACCACTTCCAAGGTTCCGAAGTTCCGAAGGCTCGCCAGACAAGTTTGTGAAGACTATGAAACTCCACGCTCTACACCTTTCGTTCGGTGATTGAGTACGAGCCACCAGTCGCGGACGTAACTTTTGGTCAGTCTGAGGCTGGACTTGAATTTCTAGACCTGCGGCCGGTGCATCAACAGCCCCGTTCTGGAGAACCGGACAAGTGGAGCTGGGATTGGTTGAGAAGAACAAGACTGGGTCAAAAAGGCTGCAATGCAAATGGTCTGGCTAGCTGATGACTGATACAGATAGGTGAATGCAGTAATCTGCCAGGGAATTAAGGTAGTGAGTTAGAAGAGGAGCCCTCGTAACCGAAGTCAGTTCGCACTGGAGTGCTACCCTGCACGCAGTGATGAAGCTTACCTGCTGGTTTACACCATTGTCACCATGTGCTTATCTTATCAGCCGCCTGGTACAACTGAGAACCCTGCTTTGATCATCCCTACTGGGGGGTTAAGCCACTAGCTTCTGGGCCCACCCACTGCCTGCCCGCTGGCACCGTAAATTTTCAAGCCAAACTACGCCGCAATCTTTCATCTAATTTCTAGGTTTCGTTTCTTCCACCCGGGACGCCAACGTTGGCGAACTCTTCCTTGAACCACTTGACACCATGGACCCCTCGCAGGACTTCAAGTCCTTGCAGGAAAAGATCCAAGCTTCACTAGTCTCGACCACGAAAGCTGTGCAGCGGATTGCGAGTGAGGACCTCGGATTTCAGCGGACCGTCAACCCCAGCACCGGCGACCGTCTTGAGGAGCAGTCAACGCGCCTGCTTAGCCTTTCCAGCGACCTCCTCAAATCAGCCGCCGTCGCGACCGGCCAGAAGAATGCTGGCGAATTGGAGGATGCAGAAGACGTCGACATACAATGGCGTGGCATCGTGGACGTGATAGACGGGCTACTCGAAAAAGCCGACATTTGCTTGGACGAGTATACCGGCTTGGTCAAGAGGAAATCGGATTTCCCCGAGAATGGCCCTCAACAGAAGAAGAAGAAGACGAATGAGCGGCTCGATTTCAATTTCCGACGCGCCAACATCATCAAACCACAGACTACCTTTGAGCAACAAGTCGACAATTTTGCTGTTGGACCTTGGAAGCCGTTGTTAACACAAAAACCGCATGCGATAGTGCCGCTGGAGGACAGTCTTGATGTGGTGGTTGACGAGAACAACCAGCAACAGTATGACTACACACTTTTCTTACCGTCTCTAACTCTCAAGTGGGCAGACAAGCCGCTCGGCGAACTGAGCAAGAAGGCGAGGGCAAGGCTCCGGAGGAAGATTCGGAATTTGGGAGACATGGGAGCTACAAAGGACACTGACGGTCAACCCAGGTTCAAGCACCCCTACGAGACGGAGATCTTGACGTTGAAGTACCCGGACACCACCTACGAGACACGGGACCCCGTACCATACCAGCCCATCGATGAAACCTCTGCCACTTGGGTCGACACATACGAAGGTGTTCTGGGGATGCTGGAGGAACTCAAGGGAGCAACGGAAATTGCAATCGACCTGGAACACCACGACTATCGGTCTTACCACGGGCTGCTTTCCCTAATGCAGATCAGCACTCGAGACAAGGACTGGATTGTGGATACCCTGAGGCCATGGCGGCATAAGCTTGAGGTTCTGAACGAGGTCTTCGCCGACCCAAAAATCCTCAAAGTGTTCCATGGCGCTTTTATGGATATCATCTGGCTGCAGAGAGACCTGGGGCTGTACATTGTTGGGCTCTTCGACACCTACCACGCGAGCTCAGCACTCGGGTATCCGCAGAGGAGCTTAGCCTATCTGCTCAAGAGTTTTGTCGACTTTGATGCGGACAAGAAATACCAAATGGCGGATTGGAGAATACGGTAAACTTGATATCCCGCGAAATGTAGCTCACACAGTGCTAACATGGTTAGACCTTTACCGGAAGAGATGTTCTATTATGCCCGGTCAGACACCCATTTTCTACTTTACATTTACGATAGGGTACGAAACGAGCTCGTCGAGCGGTCTGACCGCAGTGACCCAGAGAAGGACCTGATCGATTACACACTCCAAAAGTCGAAGGAGACGTCACTAGACCGTTACACACCTTTTACTGCGGACCCAGAAACCGGCGAGGGAGCTCGGGGCTGGTCCAACTTCCTTTACAAGAGCCATCTCAGACTCACTGGCGAGCAATTTGCAGTCTATAGAGCCTTGCACAAGTGGCGCGACGAAGTGGCGCGCCAGCAAGATGAGAACCCAACATTCATCATGCCACCACAAGTAATGATGGAAATAGCCAAGATCCTTCCAAATGATCCCAAAGCTCTGTGGAGCTTACTTGGAAACTCGTCATCCCAAAAGGCGAAGCAGTCGGTTGAGGATCTCTTCTCTATCGTCACTGAAGCAAGAAAGGCCGGAGCTGAGGGGCCCAGCACGACTGATTTCTTTAAGAGCATGTATCTTGATAATCGCTCGGTCGCGGCTGTGGCGAAGAGGGAGCTGGGCAAGGAAGACAAGCCAGAGCTGGACCTACCTCCAGTGGAGGAGCTCCGAAGCGAGAAGTCTCAACTCTTTGGCTCTATCCCACTGAGTACCCTCTGGGATGGCTCCTCGCAGCCTCAGAATGGTGCCATCAGCGAGCAGATCGCCCTGCCTTGGACACAATTTGTGCAAGAAGCCGTGGCCGCTGCTTCGCAGGAGGAGATGCAGTCCAAATCCCAAGAACGAGATGTGGACATGATCCCGCTAGAAGTGCCGGAGAAGGCGACTTCTGCGCCTCAGAAGGACCTGGACGTGGACAACACCGAGTTCACCCTGAGACAGGGGCGGAAGCGCAAGATGGAAGAAGTCCAAGACGAATATTCAGGCGACGGAGGAGTACCGCTGGACACGGAAGAAATGATATCCCTTGACGTAGACGAGGGCGGCGGCGGCGGCAAGCGTGAAAGGAGAGCAAGGAAGAAGGCGGCCAAAGAGGCCAAAAAGGTGAGAAAACAAGCAAAGGCAGATGCCCCCGAGGATGAAGGTGTGCCTTTCGACTACAGCCAGGCGCAGTCTGTCTTGAATGCGCAGAGGTCTGCTGCCGCGTCCAACGGCACTGGGGACGCTCCGGGTAAGAAAAAGGTATTTGATCCTTACGCGGCGAGGATGAATGCCGAAGGCCCCAAAGCGGCCCGGCGAATGCACCACGAACGTACTGGCAAAGCAGGCACGTGGAAGAAGTAAGGTGATTTCATTGGCGGACACTGTCACCATGTGGGCGCTATGATCGTGTTCCGTTTAGACCGGCCAGGACGGGCCATGGCCATGGTCGTTCAGTCCAGGCGCTGATGGCGCTGCAAACAGTGTGCCATATCTAATGTCCTCGGTGAAGGAGATGCTGCTTTCGTGCGAGTTGTCTCCAAGACGCGGACGACCTTCGCAAGAGGATTCAAGTTCCGGTGGCGGAAAGGACCCTATTAGATACCACTGCCCCCGAGCGGGCAAACAGAGGGCAATGAAATCAAAAGCTGTTCAATGCACCTGCTGCCTCGTCCGTCATACACCAAGGATCACCTGCAAGTTGCACGACTCGTAGGAGTGTAATGCTAGAATAGCTAACTCGGCCGTGTCTATCGATTTGGTATAAAGTCTCTGAAGCTTTCACCATAGAATGGGCCTTGTCTGGTGTAATGGTCAGCTATTCTAAAAAGAGCCAAGGACTATCTCATTACGATCAACTGAATTTTAAGGCTTATTTTTCTCGTTTTCAAGAAGCTGCTGTTCTATACAAGTTCCTTTGGCTGAATTGCTCATTGTCATATATCTACACACAAAGACCGAAAAGTTATGTAGACAAACCAAGTCGTGCATAAAAGCTTTGGGCAAAGGCGATGTGATCAATCATTTTCGCATTGGCGTCGCGCGCATTTGCGTGCGGTCTAAGCAGGGCTTAGTTGGTGTCGGCAAGGGGGAATAGACATCTAGACGGAGAAAATACCGGGTATGTTGGAGCATTTTAATAGATCGAAACCGCTATGAATTCATTTCCCTATTGATAAATTCTTTTTCAAGGTGTAAGTCTCCCTTAACACATAGAATTTCCATTCGCTTATCCACTTCACCCCTTGTGATTCGAATCCATGGCCCAGCAAAGATGCCGTCGGAACCCACACTCGCTCCGAAACAGCTCCCTTCCGACGGGCACGAGGTGATTGCCGTGCTAGAGTCCATACACGTGCCGTGGGAGGAGTTCGACAGCAGCCCCCGGACCCACGAGGTGCTTCTGTACAAGAACACCATCCGAGGCGACGATGACGTTGCCGCACGGGTCAGGGACGCTAGCATTGCTATCTGTACGATCTGTAGGTTCACGGCTGAGACGCTGAGGCAGGCGCCGTACTTGTGAGATATTGTCCATTAGTCCCAGGGGGGTTTTCATCGATAGAGGACGTATGTGTGAGCCAAAAGGAACCTGTACAACTGACGGGGCCACCGAAAAAGAAAATGCATCATTAGCCACGCTGTGGGGACGGATCATATCGACCTTGCCTACTGCAGGCAGGCCAATATCCAGGTCATGACCTGCACCGGCTGCAACACCGAGTCCGTCGCCGAGCACGCCCTCTCGCTGTACTTTGCGACGAGGAGGAGTCTTGTCTCTGTCCACAACACACTGGCCGACTTTGGGCCGGGCCGTCCTAACGAGTGGAGATCTAAGGGTGAGTGAGTATATGTAGCAGAGTGGGAGCCCTCACCTGGTTTCCGGATGGATTTGAGGATGTGGGGGGAAAGACCCTTCGGGACGGACCAGTGCCTCCTGTATCTGAATCTCCTGCCCGCCTCTTTTCTTGCACGAGCTAGGACGAGAAACATAACTTGCTGATGATATCACCAGGCAGCCTGAACGCCCTCATGCGAGACGGCACGGGGGCGCCACCGCGCACATGCGCGCAGGAAACAGCGGGCGTGATCGGCTACGGTGCCGTGGGGAAGCACATCGCAAAGTTGTGCCGGGCCCTGGGGATGAAGGTGGTGATCTCTCAGCGCAAAGGCAGCAGCACCAGCAACGACGCCGCGCCAGGCACTACGAGGCCTGAGTCCCTCACATACGGCCACGGGGAAGGACGGACAGCCGAAGAGGAGCAACAGCCGCCTCGTGTTCCGTTCGCAGACGTCCTCGCACGGGCAACAGTGCTCTTCCTGGCGCTGCCGCTCACCCCGCAGAGCGCAGGCCTGATCTCCGCCGCCGAGCTGAAGCAGGTGCGCCCCGACGCAGTCGTGGTGAACGTGTCGCGGGGCGGGATCGTCGACGAGGCGGCCGTGGTGGCCGCGCTGCGGTCCCGGGCCCTCTTCGGGTACGGCACCGACGTGTTCGCCCGGGAGCCCGCGGGCGGTGGCGACGACAGCCCGCTGCTGGGCGAGGGGGCGAGGGGGCTGAACCTCTCTCTTACGGGCCACCTGGCTTGGTTCTCCGGCACGACCATGGCAAATCAGGTGCGCAGGGTCAAGGAGAACCTCAGGGCATTCCTGGATGGCGAGATAGGCCCGGATGGGATTGTCGTCCAGCGGGACTTTACATTGGATGTTAGACCACGTATTATAACTGCTTGATAGTGGTAGGGATGGTCGACTGATGAGCAAGGTATGTCCTGCGCTACACAGTGATCCTGTAAAAGTGTTACACAAGACAGCTGGTTACCAGCTTATGACGGCTCAATATTACAGGTTTCAGAAGACGCATGTCCCTCTGCGGTCGTCCTCGACGGAGCCCGTGTTGTGTAAACAGTTTGTCGGAAGTAGGCGGAGGATGATGAATCTAGTCAGCAACACAGTATGATTTATCTACCTTAACAGGCAAGTGTTCCACTCATTGAATCGCTTGTCCAGGCTTGTGTCCAAGATGTAGTGCATGCAGAATAGTATTTGTTTCTGTGCCGCGTTGAAGCAGCAGATATCCGAGAAAGCCACACCTAGAGGATCCCAGATTTGTTGCGACGCCTGATGAATGCTATGCAATAATGGCCTTCCCTTGTCCCTGATTTCCATTTTCGTTTGCTACATTGTTCCCTGAACACCCAAAGAAGAAAGAAGAATACAGGCTGTGGAAGCCTGGGATATCATCACCGTCCAATGACTTTTGTTGAATAACGCCGGATCCCATACCCTAAGTGGCCAAATTAATCCATCCTGACTGGCCTCATCCGTTCGCCGGTTTAGATACCAGCGTCCACACGCCATCCCTCGACGGGCAGAGGGAAAGTCTGACACCAGGCGGCAATCTCCTTCTTCAGGTTGTTGATCTTCTCAACCTCACCACCGGCGACCTTGGCCTTGAAGTCCTTGAGCTTGTTGGCCTCCTTGGGCAGCGCGCCCTGGACCTCCTTGCAGATCTTGATGGCCTCGTCAATGTAGCCGGCAACACGCTCGAAGTCAGCAACACCGAAGCCACGGGAAGTCATGGCAGGGGTGCCGATACGGATACCGCAAGGGGTCAGGGCAGACTTGTCGCCGGGGATGGAGTTCTTGTTGCAAGCAACGTTGATCTGCTCCAGGACGGCCTCAACACGGGCACCGTCAAGGCTGACGGGCCTCAGGTCGACGAGGACCATGTGCGAGTCGGTTCCGTCAGAGACAAGCTTGTGGCCGAGGGACTTGAACTTGTTCTCCAGGGCCTTGGCGTTGTCGACGACCTGCTTCTGGTAGGCCTTGAAGTCGGGGGTATTGGCCTGCTTCAGGGCGACGGCCAGAGCGGTGATGGTGTGGTTGTGGGGACCACCCTGGTGGCCAGGGAAGACAGAGAAGTTGATGGGGTCCTCCAGGTTGTACAGCTCCTCCTTGCCGGTCTTGGGGTTGACGGATCGCACACCCTTGCGGAAGAAGATCATGGCACCGCGAGGGCCACGGAGAGACTTGTGAGTGGTGGTTGTAACGACATCGGCGTGGTCGAAGGGAGTGGGGATGACGCCAGACGAGACGAGGCCGGAGATGTGGGCAATGTCGACAACGAGGTAGGCACCAACAGAGTCGGCGATCTTGCGCATGCGGGCGTAGTCGATCAGACGGCAGTAGGCAGAGGTACCGGCGACAAGGATCTTGGGACGGTACAGTTGGGCGTTCTTCTCGAGCGTGTCGTAATCAATGATGCCGGTCTCAATGTCGACTCGGTAGGGCATGGTCTCGAAGTAGGTAGACACGGCAGAGATCCTGCAGTCGTTGTTAGTCGGGCCGTGCAACATCACACTACCAATCAGTACACTTACTTCTTCGCAGGAGTCTGGTAACCGTGGCTCAAGTGGCCACCATGGGGAAGGTCCAGACCCATCAGACGACCGTGGGGAGGCATGAGAGCCTGGTAGACCTGCAGGTTGGCAGGGCTTCCACTGAGGCACTGGACGTTGACGCCCCACTTGGAGGAGTCAAGGTTGAAGGCCTCGAGAGCACGCTTCTGGCAGAGAAGCTCAATCTGGTCAATGTGCTGGTTGCCACCATAGTAACGGGCACCTGGGAGGCCCTCGGAGTACTTGTTGGACATGGGCGAGCCAAGGGCATCGAAGACGGCGCGGGAGGTGACGTTCTCTGAGGCGATCAGGATGATGGACTCCCTCTGCCTCTGGATCTCGTCCTTCATGATCTGGGCGACCTCAGGGTCGGAGTCGATCAAGGACTTCTCGAGCAACTACGGATCTGTTAGCAAAACCCGGACCAAGAGCTCCAACTGCCCTTTTTTGGCGGGGTAGACTTGCGTCCTTGTGGCCCTGGGATAGGGCGTATGTCGAGCCGTTGGTAGCCATTGTGAGGTGAGTCTTCTGTCCTTGCGGAAGGTAGGAGTTTAGTCGGTCAAAAAATGAATGAGTGAGGGAGAAATAGTTTGGAGGAGGAGACTTAGGAGGGACAAAAGAACACCAGAGGGAAGGGAGGAGTCAGAGCAGATATGGCGGCGGGAGAAAAAAATCCAATGGGGGGGCAACAAGGGACACGGCGGGGTTCTAGAGCTGGAGCTGGCCCACGCTGGGACTCGGGTCCCGGGATTCTGGCAGGGATGGTGCCTACAACCCCCGAACCCCCGGCTGACAACCAGGGGGGTCTTTGGCGGGCATGACGGCCGGCCTTGCGATATCGCTCCCACGAGCTGCGGGTTGACTGACTCTGATGACCAGTCGAGGCTTGGCAACCCGAGTCGGCTGCGTTCCGAGACTTAAACTACAAAGCTCTCGACGCGTGTAGATAGACGACTAGGGACGGCGAAGCATTGCTAGACATCGCGGATCATCGGTCTCCATTCTCTAGCATTGCAAGTCGCCCCTGCGATAAGTTGCTCTGGGCACTTCCCCGTCCACGGACCAACCCATAAAGAGGCAAGTCATCAGTCACCACAAGAGGTATCGCGCACCTTGGCACGTTAGGTAGACATACTGCTAAGTCACCGTGTCCTATTCCACTAATGCTAGTCCCAACTACCTTACAATCTGTGGCAACATTCGAGACAGTCCAAGGAAAATCCCCATGACATGGGAAATAGTAGTGCACCTCAACGTAAGGCACAATGCGCAAACCAACACCCGACCGAATCCCCATGCAAGGTCGTGATGTTATCCTAGACCTCGCCTGTTGATACAAGAGCTGACAAATCCCATTCGACCATTAATGGTCGTGGTGTTTAGGCCTTTGACTTGGCGATGCCGACCTGGTTCTTGCCCAGGTCGTAGATGGAGTACCATGGGCGAAGGAATGCGTCTCCCAGGATACCAGCAAGGTTGGCAGGGAGGTTCATGCCCATGAAGGCAGAGATGCAGGAGCCGCCGGACTCGATGGTGTAATCGTACGCATCGATGGTGAAGTTGTGGCCGGCGAGGGTGAAGGTGATGTCTGGGAGGCTGTCCCGCGTGTTGCACTCAATGGTGTAGGTTCCGCTATAACCCTTCTTACCACCAATCTGCTTGTTGAGCATCTCCGCGAGGTCGGTCTCCAGAGCGATCAGGGACGTGCCGGTGTCCAGGATGATGCCGGCGTCGTCGTACAGAGCAGACTCGCCGTCGACAGTGATAGCGTCAAGGTCGACCTCCCAGTACGCCTTCCTGCGAATGGGGATGTTGGTGATCTTGCCGGTGTAGTGGTCCTTGTCCGAGCCGCCGAACACGACCTCGGAGCCCTCGCCATCCTTGCTTAGGTAGAAGGCGAAAACGGGCTCGTCAATAAGCTTCTGGTCGATCATGTTGTAGAAGGGAGGGACGATCTTGTTGACAGAGATAGTGTCGTAACCCATGCCGAGAATGCCGTCGAACTTGCCAAAGGCAAAGGCCAGACCAGGCTCCTCGGTCGCCTCGGCGAAGTCTTGGTTCTTGATTGTGAGGTCACCAATCTGCAGCGTGTCCTGGGAGACGAATCCCTTCATGGAGCCGGAGCCGTATTGGATCTCAAACGAAGAGCCGTTCTTCTTGAAGGTCGACGATGAGGAGGACTCGTATTTGTTGTGCAGGTAGCAAGCGATGGAAGTGCACTTGGAAGAAGGCACCCAGAGGTTGGAGCTGCCGGTGTCAAGGATGACCTTGAACTCCTGGGGAGGAGACCCGACCTTGATGTCGGAGAAGTCTAGGGCAGTGTTAGAAGGACGAGGCAAGCAGAGGGCGAAAGTGACGAGAACATACATTGGGCATTCAGATAGTTGGTGATGGGAACGGTGTGGTCCTTGGTGGGCTCGATGCTGGGCTCGTTGTAGCCGAAGGGGTGCTGAGCTCCAGAGTACTTCTGCTCGAGGTACTTGATCTGATCTTGCATGGGGAAAGCCTTCTGTGGAATTGTTCAATAACAGTCCGAGGTATTCAAGACGATAGGCGATCAGTTACTAACCATCTGGTCCTCGAAGGGGATCTTCTGGATCTTCATCTTGTGGACTCCGGCCGCCTGGGCGGAGGCGCCAAGAACTACGAGATGGGTCGTCAGTTACCATCAAATGAACAGAGGCAAATGGCCAGGAGCAGTGAGTAGGTGATGGGAAGGAGGTCGGGCGGATGGTGCGATATCCAAAGCCAGTGTGGGAGAGTATCCGGTAGCTGTGGATGTGTGGACGGCGCATGGCCTGTGGTTTGCAAACCGAGGTCGCGCGACAGCTGAAGCAGGAGTAGACTCACGCATGGCGCTCAGCATAGCTCCCTTCATGATGGGCAGCTGTGGTATGGATTACTGGAGAGACTGATGGATGATGGTTGAAAATGGCAAGAATAGATGTGGTTGGTGATGAAAGGAAAACAAAACAGAGAGTGTGGTTGATGGTCCAGAGGAGTGTAGGTCAGGAGTGAGGGAGTCCCAAGGATGCTTGGTGAGGTAAGGTAGGAAACTGGAGAAGCTCTGAGGTGTGGTGTGGATGCGGATGCAGATGGATGGATGGGGTGGGCGGGTCTATCTACTGGTCCAGTGCGACAGCCGTCTTGAGTCTACGTCAGTCGTTCAGTCAGTGACCCTGGAGCTCCGGGGGGTGATTGGCAGCGTCTTGTGACACAGCTGCCACCGATAAACCTAGCTAGCTGATAATAAGCCAAGGCAAGGGCCCGATGACGAGGCAACCAACCTGCCCCATTCTGCCATGGTGGGTGGCAGGCACAGGCACGGGCGCTTGGCCTGGGGCATGGGCAGTGAACGGTGTCAGACGGGATGGGAGCTTGCGCCGCGGTCCGCCGACTTGTGAGTGGCCGGCTGGGAGGCAGCGTGGATTATGTAAGTCCGTCTTCTGACACAATTGGAGCTTCAGGCAGGCAGGCCGGCAGAACAACAAGACGTGCCCGTTTTAGAGCAGGTCGTCCGTTTCGAGCTTCCCTCTAGGATTCGTCCGAGATGAAGCTGAGAGCGAGTCCCACATATCACACATGCCACTGATCTCGCATCCAAACTTCATTCATCTCCAGGGCAGGCAGGCAGAGCAAGTGCTCTTTTCTGAGCCAGGAACAGTTTCGCTGCGTGCTCGGGTTCCTGAAAGCCGTTGTTGCAAAACTGTTGGCGACAGCAGTGAAAGAGGTTCCACCGCAGGAGCAACAACTTCCACAATTGAATCACTCCTATTCTCCTTATTCCGCGGCTGCTGACCATCAGACTGGTGATGCACAGACTACCCCTATATTGTGTACAACTACGTAGTCATAAATAGCGTACACAGTACTGGTAGGGCTTTGTGATCCTCACATTCGTATCCGGGATGCAACGAATTTCAGATCCAGATGCTGACACTATCCATACATGACTCCGTTGGTGCTGTGCAATGTTGTTGAAAAACAGTTCTTGATGGGCCAATACTCCCAAGGTGATCATGCAGGGCACTAAACTCCCACTACGTACAGGACTCATACCCCTGTCCCTGCAGTAAGCGGGCCCGCTCAGCGTCGCGTCTAGCAAACCGCTCTACGCCTGGAAGCACTTTACACGCGTTGCTGGGCAGTCAAGACAGACATGACATGTCCACACTGAACGAAGACCAAGCACCAACAACTACACATGTCATGGAAGAAGCAGATCGCCATCGTTATGAGACGCAGTCTAAGGAGTTGCGCGTCAAGCTGAAGGAATGGGAGCTGGAATTCGCAAAATCTCACGGTGGTGCGAAGCCCACCCGTGACGACATCAAGGCCAATCCCAAGATTGCCTCCTACAGCAAGCGATATCACCGGCTCCGTGACGTTCTCTCCGGAAAAATCTCGCATACGCAAGTGGACGGCGACAAACAGGACCGAAAGCGAAAGTCACATGCCGTACCATCCCACACCCCCTCCTCTAAACGCTTCCGGCCCGCAGAGACACCCTCCTTGAGACAGCACACACAAATCGGCCTGGCCACTCCCCATGGCGCCACCACCACCGCCGCCTCCGCTGCAGCAGTCACCCCGTCCCTGAGCAGAAAATTATTCAGCCCCGCCGTGCCCACCTCCATCGGGCCAACACCGCAGCGCGATGGCCGTGTTCTGGGGCTGTTCGATTTGCTGCCGTTTAAGGATGCCGAGATTGACTCGCCCTCCAGGCCGAAACGCGCCGCCAAGGCCCCTCATGCTGCCGACGCCGTCCAAGAGACGCCGCGCAGAGGCAGGACGATCGACACTGGCGTCGGAATAGCGATTGATCTGGACCGGACGCCCTCTTCAAGAAGCACGCGCCAGCAGCAGCCGCAGCAACAAGCACAACGAACCCCCAGGAAGAGCATCCTCTCCACGCCGTTGAAGGACAGTAGCAACAGGGTGACGAAGACACCGAGCACCTCTAGATCGGTCTCTAAACTCCAATTCCAGACTCCGGCCTTCCTTCGGCGCATACCAATGTCCAAGATCAGTGAGAACAGCGAATTCGCTTCGCCAGAACCGATCCGCCTCCCACGCAAGCCCCTAGTCCGCGGCCTGAGCAGCATCGTGGCGGATCTCCGCAAGACGCAGGAGGAGCACCTGGACGACGAGCTGGACGCGCTGCGGGAGGTGGAAAACGAGGGCGCAACCGCCGGCCCAGCCACGAAGCCCAGTACGGCCCCGCCCAGCGAGGTCTACCCGCCACCGGAGCCTCAGAAACACACAGCAAGAGGCGACGATCATACCGAGACCATCCTAGCGGAGGACAGTCAGAAGCAGAACCTCGGGCTGCTGGGCGGTTTCGACGACGAGGGCATGTACGACAGCGAGGACGGCGAGCAAGAGGGCCTAGACCGCGATGGGATGCCACTTAGGGTATTCAAGAAGAAGGGCCAGAAGAGAACCACAAGGAAGGCCAATATGAGGCCAGTCATGACGAGGAGGCCCCCCACCGCGGGCTCAACCCGGGGCGGCGATACCGTTCCAGAGACACGGCTCGGCAAGTCGGCGCCCGCACGGCCGGGGGCAGACGAGGATGCGGACTTGTTGTCCGGCTCTGAGTTTGCTGGCTCGCAATACGACGATGAGGAGGACGAGCTGGCTCTTGATGAGCCGCGGTTGGCAAAGAAGCCCGCCACGAGCACCAAGAAGAAGACAGCCCCTCCCTCGAAGCAGAAGCATGGCGACGACGGCGGCGATAAGCCAGAGGGGAAGGTCAAGAAGGCGGCGCGCAAAGTCAACGAGCTCGCCCACGCCAACTTCAAGCGCCTCAAGTTGCGGAACTCGGGGGCCAAGGGCGGTCGGGGGTTCAACAGCCGCTTCAGGAGGCGGCGATGAAGCAAGGTCGGTCGCGGGGTGTCCATGGGCTTCGGCGCCACAGAGGCTCAGGATCGGCTCAGTCGCTGCAGGTGCAGGTGGAGTGGCATGTGTTCTTCCAGCATTTGTCAGGAGTCGGGTAGTACATATTCCAGCGAGAGGCATTTCAAACCCAACGCATGATACACTGTTCCATTTATTTGTATGATCCAGTTCCAAGACAAGCACAACAGCTTGACCAGCCACGACGCCATGCTCCGCCTCTCGGTGTCAGCAGCTGCTTTTGAGCATGCGTGATGGATGTCTGTAGGCAGATTGAGTGTTGAAGGGCCACATAAGTGTCCTTCTCACCGTGCCCCTTTTCTACGCTCCCCAACAAGCCTATGGCATCGCATGCAGCTTGTCACGCGTCCTAGCCCCATACCACACAACACGTGGTACTTGCAGCCATTCCTGGATATTATTTGACCTGCTCAGACTTTGGTGTGCCCTGGGAATACACCTTATCCGCGTTCAGTCCGGAAGAGCGTTAGACATCAAAGGATTGCCCACGCTTTCCTCACTCTGGAGTGACCGGGCAACAGCACACTACTGTCCACCATGCACATATATGAGCACTTTGACCGTGTCACGTCGTGGGAGCAACCATGATTGGTGAAGCGGATGTTTGAATTAGGATGCAATGCTGAATCGCAAGGAATACTGTTCTACATATACAGAATCCCGCAAAAGTTTCAAGGTCCATGGTTGTGTCTCCGTATCGGCGGCTTCTCGCCCTTCATCCTGCAACACACATTGGCCACATCGACCGGATCAAGAATTGAAAGAAGCCAACAGTCCTCATACATGATCCTCGTCGTCCCAATCGTCGACATAGCCATGATCATCATGCAAGTCATGATCGTAGCCGTAGTCGTCGCCCTTGTCGTCATCGTGGTCATCGACATGGCCGTGGTGGTGATGCTTCTTGCCACAGTCCCCACCGAGGTCGTAATCATCGTCGCCATAGTCATCTTCGTGACCAGAGTGCTCGTCGTAGTCATGCTCATCATGATCCTCATCGTAGTCTTCATCATAGTCCTCGCCGTCGTGGTCATCACCATCGTGGTCGTGATCGTAATCATCTTCTTCGTGATCATCGACGTAGCCGTGGCAATGATGCTTCTTGTCCCACTCGCGATAGTGATCAGGATAATGATCGCAGTCGTAGTCATCGCCATAATCCTCTTCGTACCCATCACCGTAGCCTCCGTGATAATGATCACAGTCCTTGTGACCATATTTCCGTCCGTAATCGATACCACCGTTGTGGTAGTCATCCCAGTGGTCATCCCAAGGGCGATTGGGGATCAATCCATCGCTGTATGGGGGCCAGGTCATGTTGGGGGGGAAGATGCCTGGTGGAGGGAATGGCTTCGGAGGGTAGTATGGAGGGCGGTACGGACGGTCGTAAGGGTCGTACGGGCGATGAGGTTCATAGGAGTCCTCGCATGGATCATTGCAGTCGTCGTAGTCATTTCCGTAGTGATCGTCGCAATCATCATCCCACTTGCCATCGTAGCAGTCAGGTCCATATTCGTCCTTGTGGTCTCCGTAGCCATAGTCTTCATCATCGCAAGGATCTTTTTGGTAAGGATTCTTGGGGTAATACCAAGGATCATCTCCGACACTGCGTTCCTGGATGAAGGCTTGATCTGAGCGTTTCTGAGTTGGGCAGGTGCCTTCCATGCTGCAGACGATCCGGCCGAGTGTGGTGAATATTTGGTCTCTGAAATGCTTCAAGAGCTGCTGCACTCCTTTCAGAGTGGGCGGAGAGAGCTCGAATGAAGAAGCCTGCGAGTGGCCATTGGAGGAGGGCGGAACAGAGGGACGGGTGTCGTTCACAGGCGGTCCTGAGAGATTCGGCCTGGAGTCGGCAGCCTTCTTCTCTCGATTGAAGGGGGCAGGGAGTGTCAGGATACCTTCCAGAGGTCCACCACACTTGACGACGTGAGTTTCGACCATCACCTGAGCAATCCGGCCGCCCGAGCCGTGTCCGAAGATGCAGTGATCGAGCTGAACAGTGGTACCATCGGTCTCGAACATAAGACGACCAAGGTTTTGATGTTCCTTGACGAGTGCGCTGTGAACGAATTGTAGGTCATTGCTCTGGATAGTGAAGGCCTCATGTTTGTTGATCCAGTCGCCAAGCAGGCCGATTTGGACGGTTTCATCGGACGGGCGCTCCACCGCATCAGAAAGATATGGAAAATCCACGGTGAGTACGATCTGACCCATTGAAGCAAGTTCAGATGCCACCTGAGTATAGGCCTGGCGCTGACCACCGGCGTTGGGTGCGAAGATCGTCAAGGGGTACTGGCCTTTGCAGGGAGGGGCCCGACTCACGGCTTGCGACATGAGATTGTGCAGACCCGAGGAACTACCAGCCGCACTGCGAGAAATGTTGCCCAGGACAGATGGCGTGAAGACAGGAGCAAAGTGTTGCTCGCCCAACAGAACTGGCTTTACCGAGTTGTCCGTGTTAGGACAGGCCGGATAGCTGAGCGAAAACGCATCAGTATCAAGCGTCGGTTCAGGGAAGGACGGAGAATGCAGCGCCTCTACTCACAAGAGCGACGTTACGATCTCGCGTGGACGATGACAAGCAGCATCGGGGATCTCATCGTTGCTAACGTCACACAGAGGGAGGTCATGATGGTCATAGTCGCGGAAGAAAATAGAACGGACGCCGACTTTGTTCGGGCCAGGCAGAGGGGGCAGAATGTTGATGCTCTCGTTGTTGAAATCAGTCACGGGCGCACCATTGGATCCACCGGACAGGCTGGAAATTGTGTTGAGCAAGCCAGCAAGTGTGGCCGCAGTGGCCTTGACGACGGGTGACATGGTTGCAAGAAAGGCCCTCCTGCCGAGGAGGAAGAATTGAACCAAGAAATGAAGGGGAGTGAAAGCTGTGAAGCGAATCGAGACGAAGACAAAACCAAGAGAGAATGAATATTACTGTTTGTGGCCGCCTGAACGAGAGATGATGAAGCGAGTGGCGGAGTTGTGGTCGGGAATGAAGAAGAGAAGAAGAGGAAAGGAGAGCAACAAGTCCTGATGGGGAGAAGGGTGGGAGATAACAGTGTTGATTCTGCTCCTATGTGCCTGCCTTCTCTGTCTGTTCCACGTCATCATCCTTTCTTGCCTTGTGCGCGAGAGACATCCAAACGTGGAAGGCAGCCTCCAGTGCTCGGAAAGAACATCAATGTTGCGGACCAGCTCAAGACTGAGTGCGCATGACCACTTGCCGCCAGTCTTTGACGGACACATCGTAAAGAGCCTCGCTGCCAAATGTGTAGACGTACTCGCTCGCAGCTGCCCTGAGAGACCGTACCGCTGGGAGCAGACCTTGTCACATTTGTCTCATGTCTGCTGCCGTAAACCCCCTTTGCTGCCGTGCTTCCACCAAATGGCTCCAACCGAGCGCGACTGTGGCGGGATTTTTTTTGAGTGACTGGTCGATGCGAGAGCAATCGAGACCCCTTTCCGCGAGCAAGACGGATTGCTCAAAACTGAGAACCCCTAAACGGAGAGTCCGCTACCGTATCACCTCAGTGATACACTCTCGTGGCTGCAAGTTGTCTTGTAAACATTCAAGAGCTCTCTGGAGTGATTTCCATTTCCCACCTACCAGAAGGCAGCCGCTGCCAAGTCGAAGAGAAGTCACTGCACAGGTCGACTTTCGTTTGTGGATCGAGCAGGAGCCAAAGAGCTTGGTCAGCCAATGCTTCGGTGCGAGATTCCTTGTTCCGAACTTCGCCTTGCTTCGCCTTGCTTCGCCTTGCTTCGCCTTGCTTCGCCTTAGCGAACATGGGAGCATTGTCTCCGTTGCCCTCGAAGCGCTTTTGAGTCAAATCTCTCTTACCAGGTACGCAGGTATGGCTCCTGCATTCTGCGTCTCTTTCCGGCATGTGAGATGGTGGCCATTTGATCCGGCCGACAATCTCAGGCGGAGGGAATTTTGGCAGGGTCCAAAATTCACCACATGTAAAGTCTGCATCTCTGCCTGACGCAATATGAACTCGAACATCCCTGGTGGATGATGTGCGTAGTATGGAAGACTCCTCAGCTCCCTGGCTGTCGGTAAGGTGACCACCGCCCTCCTTGGCGTGAGCCACCGGGCGGTCTATACCGATCATAAAGCCTCCTTTGAGGCCCCTGGTCGGCGCGGTGACCAGGGGAACTCCTGCCTCCAAACGAGTGCGGCGCTGAGCGAGGCTCGGCATATTGGACATGACGATCCCATGCCTCGACCGAGTACGGAGAGCGGAGGAAATTGCGAAGCTCGTGCAGGAACAAATTGGCGTGGTCCCTTCCAAGGAAGTCCTTCAGCAGCTCCTCCGTGTGGTCGCTCTGGACGTCGACGGTCTTCAGGATGGCGATAATGTACTCAAGCACAAACTCAGCATTGTTCTGCCGCCGTCGCCTGGTGGCCTCGGGCATTACCGGGGCGGTGCTCTCTGTCTGGTCCGAGGAACTGTCGTCATTCAGAAATTCGAATACCTGCAGCTCCCTTCTTATCCACGCTCGCACCCGGCTCTGGGTATCGACCTGATCGCTGAACATCTGGGGAGTGACGTCTCTGTACCCTGATGACGGATTAGATCCCACGTGGAGAGAGTAGAGCCTTTTCCGATAGACATTCCGTCTCCGTTCCAGCGCATCTTGGACAGAACGTGATTGAGGTGTTGGGGGCCTTGGATTCCGAAAAGGTCTGCGTTCCCGGGCTCGGCGCAAAAAAGAAGTAACGTTTGACAAGGATGGATTGTTCTGGCCGGGCTCGCTCTGTGTGGGTTGGTCTGGCGCTCGTTCGAGTCCGATATGGGGGACGCGATATGTCTTCCACGTAGTAGCCTGGGCGTTGAAGTCGAAATGGACCTCAGAGATTTCAGATTTGCAAAGGGGACATGTGGTTTTGAGTGACATCCAGCTGGCGAGGCACATGAAGTCAAAGTTGCGGTGTCCACAAGGCTGTGCTGTCGACGGCTCCGATATGTCTGACAGGCATATCACGCAGCAGCAGGAAGCCTCCGCAGCCTCGGACGGGTCTGCTTGAGAAGCAAGGCCGTTCAGTGTTGCTTGCAGGACTTTCTCCTGTACATCCTGCCGCCCCTCCCCCTCATCAGCCATCCTTGATGAGGGCGTTTGGATCCCAGGCCGGCTGTACGAGGTAGAATGACTGAGTAGATATGTAAATGGGAGCGGTCTTTTGTTTGATACTTGTGGCTCGCTCGGCCTTGGAAGTCTAGGCTCAGGCCTGGGTGGATTGAATGCGGATGCAGGTGGCAATCTAGCGCCCGATGGCCATGCGCTAGCTTACCCGAACAGCCTTGCAGACCGTTCAGTTCAGTACGGGGGCACTTTTGTACTCTATACCCCATAGGGACATGGCAGTCGAAGAGTGAGCATCTGCACAGCATGGATAGAATCCCAATAAACACTAAATCTCAACAGTGCACCTGGGTCCATACTAAGTAAGCAGGGGGTTGATGTCAAACTGCGGACGCTTGCCACTCGAGGGTGGGCGGAAATGTTCCACGCACATCGCCGAGGCCCATCCGCTCAAAACCCCGACCGAAACTCGACTCCCGAACGATTTGTCAGCTCATATGTCCGCTGAGAGGGTCTCATGTATTTTCGTCTTGTCTTAAGCCACTTTTTCCTTTAGGACCGCGTATTCCGCAATCAGTATAAAGAAGAGCGCTGGAGAATCACTGCAAGGTTGCCGGCCTCGACGTACCCACAAACACATACATGTTCAGAGCCACCAAGAAGCTATTCCAGGCACGGAAAACCACCATGACAGCTTTTAATATCGACATCGTGTCGGATCCAGTCTGCCCATTCTGTTTGTAGCCAGTTCCATCCAGGTGTCACTTCGACAAATTGTGAACTAATCCTTGACAAGGCTACCTCGGCAGGAAGCGCCTGGATCGCGCTATTGATGTGTACAAGAAAACTATCCCTGGCGGCTCGGAGGATGTTTTCAACATCACTTGTAAGCTACCCTGCAGCTCCTCGTCCTCATATCACGCAAGCGCCTTGACCTGTTTCGCTCTCATGCTCGCCCCTCCTGGCAGCATCTGTGGGCATGCTAGCCGAGGTTATCGTAGGCAGACGGCGCTTCGCAGGGAATGACCTCCCCAAAATACCACGGTGTCAGAGAAGTCAACAAACAATTTCCCTAACTCAGAGGTCAGGGAAACCCTTCTACCTGGACCCGACGCTCCCCCGGGGCAAAAGCATGCCCGTCCAGGAGCGCATGGCTCAAAAGTTCGGCTCCGACAGGCTTGGCGCCATGACCGAGCGCATGAGGCTGATGGGCCAGTCGGAGGGCATCTGCTTCTCGTTCCAAGGCAAGATAGGCAACACCCGGGACGCCCACCGGCTGTCGCAGCTGGCCAAGACCAAGGGTTCCGACGTGCAGAGCAAGCTTATGGCGGCGCTGATGCAAAGCTATTTCGAGGAGAGCGGCGACGTCACCAGCCACGACACGCTACTTGCCGCCGCGGACAAGGCTGGCCTGGACAGGGCTGAGGCTAAGGCGTGGCTCGAGGAGGGCAAGGGCGGAGACGAGGTCGATAAGGCGGTGGAGTGGGCCTACGCCAAGGGCATCCAGGGCGTCCCGCACTTTATCATCAATGATCGATATGAAATTGGTGGCGCTCAGGACGTCGAAGCGTTCCTGGGAGAGTTTGTCAGGGCCAAGTCGGCTGCATAGAGACATTATCAAATGCGCTCGAGGTGGTTGTAATCTGGGTATCATTCGATTTGCTAGCCATGGTTATCTTTGAAGCAATTTCCATGGTTCTGTTTCGACGGGTCTCAGTCTGGCACACTCCCTTTGGCCGATCGTCAAGTGTCAGTGTGGGTACGATTAGTAGGTAGGTCCTCTCACCAGGGCCCTGCGGCTCACATATGGAGCAGCCCGCCCAGATCCTTATCCATGGCCCGTAGTCTCTCTTGAAGCTCCTTCTTCTTCTTGTCCAGCTCCTTGACCTCCTCTTCTTCCCTCCTCAGATCCTCCTCAGTCATGAGACTGTCCATTATGCCATTGTTCACGGGGTCCACACCCTCATCCACATCCTCCTCTTCATCCTCGTCACCAAAATCATCAGGCCGTTTGTTCATCCTAACCAGCCTCTCTGCCTGCTCTGCAACCTTTGCCTCGTAGTAGGCCAGCGTGTTGCTCTGGTTTGCCCACTTCTGGCGCAACTCAGGGATTCGTTCCAACGCGCCTGGCAACGGGTAGACGCTACACAGCCTCTCGGCGCCCTGCAGGAGCACTTCGATATCCACGTCACCCCCTCCGCCTGCTGCCTGGACAGGAGTCGAAGCTGGCGCCCGCCGCGTGATCTTGGCATGGAGATCGCCGCCCAAAACTGCTGCAACTGCGGTGCTACGGCGCGGGTTACCGGCGGATCGTGACGAGGGAGCGCCGGTGGTGACTTCGCCAGCGGCGACATTGAAGACCGTCTGCCGACGGGAGACTTTGCTCTGCTCTGGTTGCGGCTCTGGTTTTGTGGCTGGTGGCGGAGGTGGAGGTACAGAAAACAGGGCACGTTCATGAGTCTCGGTATCGCGTATTAGTGAGGTGATGTCGTGGTTGGAAAGCAGGGCGTTGGTGAAAATCTTGGGAGGAGGGAATCTTGACCCGGGCTGTGTCAGCGATTGGGCGGGCCATGTTTTCCTTTTCTCATGGGGCTGGAAACCTACGGAAGGCTGTCAATACCTTGGCAAGATGCGGAGATCTGCTCAAGGTGAGCGGCGAGGAGCGTCATGGTGCTCGCGCCAGATTGTTTACTCTCGTTCAGAGGCAGGCTGAATCGCGTCGCGGGAGAGCCTGGGGCGATGTTGGGATATTGTATTTACACAGGTGAGGGATCCTTCAATTCAGATCGTTTCCATGAGAGAATGAGAGAACGAGACAACTTCAATCGCGTATGCTGAAAGATCTCGTGTTGCCATGTTGACGGGAAGCCAAATTCAACCCCACGTAAACACGCTATCGATAACGGCATCCGCCTTCTCCCGCCGGGCCTCAAGCTGGGCGCACGGGCGGGTCCAAAGAGGCGTTGGTGAGGTGAGGGGTGACATCACCTGGACCTGGAGAGTGGCTCGGCTATTCGTTTCATCCCTTCTCCCACTCCTGTCAACCTAATTTCAACTACATCTTTGATGATTTGGGGTTCAAGAGGTGGTAGATTGGATGTTCATCCCATACTGCGATCACACTCAACGTCAATATCCCTCATCCGTGGGCCAAAAAACTGCTCCAGTTTACCAGCTGAGAGTTGCCGCGCTGTTAGCCGTTCAGCCACACCCTGAGCTGCTCAGTGCTCACCAACCCACGCTCCTGAGTCCCCAGGTGCCCAGGCACATGCAAGGCAAGCTCTGGACGGGGGTTAAGGTTCCATCTCCCAGGATGACCTCCCCTCCACTGACGAGACAGAACTGACTGCCTTTGGCTCGCTGCCCTCTCATCCGGCCTGCTAGAGCGAAGCGATTCACGGCGTCGAGCCACCTCCGCGTCTTCCTGCAGGTTCTTAATCGTCAGCCGCCACCTTGGAACCTTCTGCACGTGCAATTGGCCCCTCGCCCTGTCCATTGGACAGCCTCTGCTGCAACCTGACGCTCGATATTTTACACATTCATGCCTTATCCAACGGTATCCAACGGGCTCCGGCCGGCTTGACCAGCGAGATCTACCCCCAGCCCTCCCGCAGCCGCCAAGCGAGTCGATTCAGCAATTCTGGCAGATGGGCGGCGTGGCCATTCCATGCGCTGGCATCACACAGCGTCACGCCTTACCCTTCTGGCTTCAACCATTCGCCGGCGGCCATGCCCCGTTCCGACCGGCTGTGCAATCAACCCCGTACCAACACCATTGTCTGACGGCCCCAGAATGCCTTGCAGCAGATTTGCATTGTCCTCCGTCGAGGGCTGAGTTGCTGCCACGGCCTCGGTCACGGTGAGTTCTGGCTTCCCACGGTGAGCCCAGTCCTGCTTGAAAATTGCAATATGGCTTTCAAATTGTCGTCTTGTACAAGCACACGCCAAGCGATTACCGCAAGAAAAGCTTCGTTCTGTGCTAGCAGAAGGGTCAGTCGCAGCGTGACAATTCGGAATGCGCCTAGGACGGAGCCTGCATGCGCCGCCATTTTCTGAATGCGGAGCCTGCTCTCTTGTTTCTCCTCCCGTTCTATTGTCTTCCCACAGAGATTCCTTCTTTTCTTTTTTGCTTCACCCTAGACCTGATCCTGTGTTTCGGGTCTAGCCAAGGAGCCAGAAACCCTCAATTCTTTGGCATAATCTTTGCCACACGCCTAGCTTCGCGACATCCAGGCGGTGGGATTCAGTGTGTGACTTGCACGGCAGCGGTCTCTAAACTGATCGCCCATTACTTGCTCTGCAGCACTGGGCCCTACTACGAGGACGACATCGGCTGCCGCCCTGGTGCAGGCATCTCCTTGCAACGCTATCTAAGAGACCAGCACGACAGCCGTCCTTCGCAAGCCTCGCAAGCCCGACATCTGACGTCCAGGGCTACTTATTCGCTCTCGTCTCCCCGTCCCCCCAAATCAGCGTCGCCTGTGAAAAGGCTCAGCCTCTGCGCTTGCCATACACCTCTTTCCCCCGCAAGAGGGAAAACGAGCTTGTGCTGCACGCAATCAGCTTTCTGTTTCCCTATTTCTAACCCAATTCGCCACGGAAACTATCATGACCGTCAATCCAAGCTCGTCCGCCTCTCCCAGCCGGAGGGTTATACGTTGGGTGCTGACACCTTGAGGCCCGCTCTTCCCTCACCCCGCGATTTTCCTACCCCACATTGTCGGTGAGAGCACCTTTGATAAGATCCAGAACACACTACATATTTGTTCATCCGGATACATACATCCACAAGTTACAGTGGCCGAAACATCCCTGGTCGCGTGGCGGGCCGATTCAAATCGACAAGTTGGTCATCAGAGACTACTGTTCTCGAATAGCTGGACGCAATTGGCCCACTGCCTGTCCTTCTCAGCAACAGAGAGACGGACACTGCTTCCCGCCTCAACGTTTGCCCACTCAATCCACTCATCATGCGGCCTGCTACGCCAAAGGAAATAAGATTTCCTTCACACGTGGGGCCGTCGTCTCCGCC
The DNA here is from genome assembly GCA_014872975.1 of Diaporthe citriasiana. Taxonomy (NCBI): domain Eukaryota; kingdom Fungi; phylum Ascomycota; class Sordariomycetes; order Diaporthales; family Diaporthaceae; genus Diaporthe; species Diaporthe citriasiana. The sequence continues at coordinate 120,552 of JADAZS010000033.1, read as the reverse complement.
TCAGACCCCTACGGCCACGACGCACCCACCATTCTTCGGTCGGAAGAACAGCCCAAGAGCCAGTCCAGGGCCGAGCACTGGGCCAGAGGACCCGCTGCCTCAGCCACGTAAATACACTCCTTTCGAGAACTGTCAATTCAACTTTGCATTCTCAAATCGGCATGGAGAATTATCTCCTCGTTCTTCGGACCCCCCTGCCGAAGGTTCTGAGGCCGATCAATCGGACGATGATCACGGGCCCTGCTCACCGCTCATGTCGTCACCACCTGGTCCTGCAACAACCGAGCCTTTCGTGTTGCATGCCATCATCACCAGTGATGAACTCAGCATTGAAGAGCTCAGTGACTTCGAAGAAAACGACATGGTCGGTCGGGATGATGTTCTCGCACCTCACATCATCGAGTATGCCGAATCAGACCTGAGCGAGTCGCATATCGAGGGTCACGTCATCAATGACCTCCGCGACCTGAACTTTCGCAGTCCGGACCCAGATCCCTTGTCAGATGGTTCCGACGTGAGCGACGATGAATATGAGAAAATTATACGGCAGCAGCGTGCTTACGATCGGCAAAAAAGACGGAGTATAAGCAGCATGGGCAAGCGCACCATGAGCGAGAGAAGCGACAGCGACCACGAGGATGTCCGGCACTGTCTGGACTTTGAACAAGCTGGTTCAAGTGCGCGGCGTCTGAAGAGGCGGGTTGGCGACCGCCGGAGTCTGATTTTCCAAGATCCGCCGCCGAAAATCGACGAGATTGACGAGCCTCCAGAAGAACTGGACGATACAGAGATGCTGGCCAAAGAGCTACCATTTTATGCTTTCACAACCATGGAAGTGGACTCGCCCTGATGTGAGTTCCGATTCAATACGTTCCGAAATCCTGGCCAGGAATACAGAAACAAGGACGGCGTTTCTAATGAAGACATTATCCCGGGCAACCATCGATTCGACTCAAGCTCGAGAACCTGGCTTTTCACAAAGTTCAGCCGGTTTTACTTGCCGCCACCGAAGGACACACTGGCATGGAGTTACCCGAGAAAGGATATTATAACAAGAAATAAAGCCCACACCAGTGGGCGGAGCAGAATCTGCAAATATGCCCTTGTATGGAGCAAACTCGTCAAATTCCGGATTGCCACAAGCGATGATTTGTTTTTTTAATCTGTTTGTTCGAGCATCATATATTTCCCAGACATGGCATAGCATGTATACGAGCATGGCAACTGCATTGTCTGGGTGTTATGGCGTGCTTTCATTTGGATTTGGGCCATGGTCTTGTAATCCTATTGACACGCGCAAGGGGGAACAAACGCCCTTGATGAGGGCATGATCATGCTGAGAATGAGGATTCGGTATTCGGGAGGATGTTGGGATCTTATACTGCTTACTGTATGACCAGCTGGTTCCATTTGATTCACAAAGACCTGCCATCGGGCGCAGGTTGATGGGACTGATGCCAGTATATGGCTTTTATGATGAACGACGTTATGTGCTAAACGTTTTCTCGGTTTGAGGTTATAAATACGGATACGTGGGCTTCATGATGTGGATAGGTGACCACAAACCAAAGGTGGTAAATGTATTTCGTCCGGGCTGATAGACGCATCACTTCCTCAATGGCCATCAACAGACTTTAGACGCTGCATAGTGTCCAGAAATCATGCACCGTAGCTATCAGTGAGCCCATGTTCGAATCCATCTACACAGTACCCACATTGCCAGGGAGAAAACCAGGTTGAAACCACTGACCGATGCACGATGACAGTCCAATGCAAGTCTTGGGCAACGCTGCAGTGCTTCATAACAGAAATGTCCTTGTCTCCTAGTGAGATGGGTATGGACTAGCAAATATTCGTTGCAAGAGACGGTTGCTCCTGATGGGCACAATAGAATTATATCGCTTCCTTGGGATTGAGGATGGACGCGCTTGAATAAGTTTTTGTAAGTACAAATACTGTAGACAGCAGGAGCTTGTTCAGCCGATGATCTCCCGAGACTGAGGGATGAGGAGGCAGGGGGGCTCGTGCGCCTGATCCCAGAATCCAGAATGCAGAATCCAGACCCACCCTCAAGTGCTATTGTGCTCAATAGAATGCCATCTATTGTACCTCCGTTGATGTCTGTTTGATCTTCAATTTCCAAGTCTCTCTGCTCTTATCTAATACTTTCTTGACGTGTTCCAACTTGCCTAAAACCATCTAGCATACAAGAACCACAGCTCCCGCCTTGCCACGTAGCACACTCATCACCTTGATCTTAACCTCTCCCGAACCGAGCCTTGCCGACCTTCTAGCACTCGACCATCATCAACGACACCTCCGTCTCAAAGCCCTTGTATCTATCCTTCCTCGAGCCGAGCTGTAAAAAGTGTGAATCACGATCTGGAGTGATTGAAGCAGGGCAAGATGAATCCAGCTGGCCAGCCGGGCCAGGCGCCCCAGGGTGGACCAGGCGGCAATACCAACCCCGCCCCTCAGCCGAATGCTCCTGGGGGTAAACTACACATGTTCCGACCAGAGCAGATGGACAACATACCTCAACTGAGCGCAGAAGAGAAGCTACGGTACAAGAAAGGGTTAAACCAGCTGTGGACAGCCCTGAGGACCGCCTCAGCTGGCTCGGTACAGCATAGAGAGGCCGAGAAGAAGATACAGGACTTTAGTAGCCAGCTCCTGAACAAGATGGGATTGAGACGCCAGGTCCAGCAGAACCAGAGTGCGCAAGCTGGCAGCGGTCAGGATTCAGGAGGTGCCGATTCGGCGGCGCCTACCTCGGGGGCCAGTCAACCCAGCCAGAACGCGTCGACTACCGGACCAGCAAGTACACCGGCGCAGTCGCAGCAGTCGCAGCCACAGTCTCAGGGCCAGCCTGCGCGTCCAGCATCGTCGACGATCCAGATCCAGCAGCATATAGAGGCGATGTCATTCATTCCTCCTCCAGAGGTGGAAGCCCAAGGTCCTGAGGTAGCTGCCAAGTGGTCAGCCACGAACAAGGAGAAATACTCGAGGGCAATGATGCAGATGCACTCGACCACTGAGAGGCTTAGGAGCAATGAGAACGTGGCCAAGGCTCTGCAACAGAAGGGGGCGGCCATGACGCCGGAGGAACAGAAGAGCCTGCAGAACATCCAGGCACAGAGGCCGCAAGTCATCAAGGCATACCAAGATGCGAAGCGATTCGTGGAAGAGTTCCGCAAAGGCCAAAATGAGCGCAGGGCGGTCAACCAATCTGCAAATTCACAGCCAAGGCCGCCGTCGAATGGAGGTGCAGTGAATGCAAGTGCGAATCCGCCACCGCGACCAGGCCCGTCGCCGCAACAGCCTTCCCAACCAGGGGCGGTCGATGCTGCGAAGAACCAGCAGGCCAACAATGCTAGCGGCGTGCCAGGTGCAAACGGTCAACCGGGGCAACAACAACCTCAACCACAAGCGCAGCCGCCCAAGGCTACTAGCTCGGCAGCTCCACAGGCTTCGCCTGTCCCTACGACGCAGCCGGCCCCAGGCGCCGCATCGCAACCCATCAAAGTCGAGCCTGGAACTCAGCAGCACCCACACCCACCCCCAGTCAACACAGCCATCGCGTCTGCAGCAGCCACTGGTCTACCATCAGCTGGTACACCAACGCAAGTCCGCACACCGCAAACGGCAACTCCAATCACTGGTGCGCCTCGCTCGCTCTCCCATCAAGCCGCCCTCAGCCTCGCAAACCAGCGCGGCTCGCAGTCAGGCACCATACCAGGATCAGCCCCACAGCAGAGCACGCCGCAAGGCCCAGGCGGCACTCCTCTGAGCGCTCCAGGTGTTATGGGCACTGTGGTACCCCAAGCAGCCGGACACCCGCACGCGCATCCCCAGACACAACAGCCGCAACCTCTCACCCAAAACTCGAAGCTCCCCATCCCGAAGCAACTGCCCGAGAAGGCAGCTGCGCCGCCTCAGCCTGTGTCGCTCAGCGCTGGCGGAGTCACCCCAGGTCGACCAACCTATACTGGTGGCGGTGGTATCGCCGGTGGTGTGATGGGCAATCCTGTCCTTCCCAAGTTGCCGGTGGTCCAGATGGAGGGCGAAGGCGAGCGGGTCCTCAACCGCAAGAAGCTTGACGACCTCGTCCGTCAGGTCTGCGGTGGACAGGCCGAGGGCCAGGAGGGCAACGTCCTGACACCCGATGTCGAGGAGGTAAGAAGACATTCACTTTCATCTCAAAAAGTCCATCCTGACTATCATTATTCTGCCCCACAAACCGCACACACATGCTATCCTTGACGCTAATTCACCGCTGCAGTCTATCCTTAACCTGGCCGACTCCTTTGTGGACCGACTTTTGCACTCGGCCTGCAACAATGCCAAGCAGCGCGGCTCTAAGGTCCTCGAGATACGCGATATCCAGCTCGTCCTTGAGCGCACCTACAACATCCGCATCCCCGGCTACTCCTCGGATGAGCTCCGCACGGTTCGGAAGGTGCTGCCCGCCCAGGGCTGGATCACGAAGATGAGCGCCATCCAGGCTGCCAAGGTGATGCCGGGCAAGGGCGACCTCTGATGGTAAAGTTCTTGATGTGCCGCAGGCACGTGGCAAGCCGTCAAGCACCCGGGGTATCTCTACTTTCGTTGTAATAATAGGTGAGGATTGAGGCGGCGTTTCCCCCCCTTTTTTTTGGAAGGCTTTTGGAAGGGGGATCAGGGGAGGCATGACATGGTTTTTAGAGACAACGATCTCGGAGAGGCGTCTAGGTTTACGCAGGTTCACTTGCAAGTCTTTGAGGATGGGTGGATGTGCAGGGCTTGAGAGGAGAGACACAATTCGATGTGTTTAAAGCCAGAACTTGGCCCGTAACTATCGCCTAGTCTGCCATAGCAGTCATGCAAGGAACTAAGAATCGGTTCTTGACCAATATCTTCAAATCCCGTTATTGCGAATGATGTAGCGATTTGAACACCTTCTTGATCATTGTATTCGAGGCGACTGAAGCGAGCTAGTCGTCACCATCGTCGGCGTTGCTGGAGCGACTCCTGGATATGTAGCAGCACCTAGCGAAGTGGACCCTGATGGTCGATTCCAACAAGGTTGAGATAAGGCAGGAGCTTGGACCGCTTCTGTGAGAGTCTGTGAGGGGTGGAAGACACGGCAAAGAAGACAAAGCAGTTCACTCATCTAGTTACTCCACAGGGATTTTAAGCAGCTGCTAGCACAATTGATAAACAACTTGGACTGGCTAGTTGGGCCTTACCGTAACAACATGGATATGATGTACACAGTAGGTGGGCTGGTATGTTAGGAAGCTTTGCTGACAATGCGCCTGACAGGCAGCATGTCGAGACGTCACCAGGGACCCACTTTTGCCCAGGCGAGGTCCAGGTGTCGCCTGGGGCCGAAAGCCACCTGGGCCTGGGCCTGGGCAGGCTAGGCGGTTGAGGCTGCTTCGGGGCAGATAGCAAGGTTACTTCTCTGTTGCCCAAAGACTGCCGTGAGGATCAAGTACCCCTGGCTAGTGCGCTCGGCTGTCTGCTGGCAATCTTTGATGAGCTCTGGACGAGGTCTCTCTGTGGCCGTCCAACCTCTCAACCCGACGTCGTCCCTCCCACTCATCTATCTATTCTCCCCATCATATCCCAACCCGTCCATCCATCTGCCCACCCACAAGCATAGTGGTCGAGTCCAAGAAGCCATCGTTGGAACCATCAACCCAAACAACCCTAGGCCGGCCAACAGTCAAGCCTCTGTAGACTCGATCCAGCCTGCCCGTTTATTGCAGCTGACCTGAGCGGCACGAGCCAACCTTTGGTCTATTTTCGTTTGCTTCCGCTTCCTTGGGCGCGTTTCTGCGAACCGCCAGCCGCCTCCAGCCCGTCCCAGCTCTCACTCCAGCCGGCAGCAGCTTCTGCGCGTTGTTGACTTAGCCTCGCCTCAAAACCAACCAGCCCACACACGCGTCCTCCGACATGCCCGGCAAGACGCCAAACGGAAACGGGAAGGAGCCCGTCGAGAACGGCGGTTACCCCGGCAGCAAAGATATCGACATGAAGGACGAGTCCTCATCGTCGCTCAAGGGAAAGGGGAAGAAGGGTGCCAAGGACGGCGATGAAGAGATGACCGTTGTGGTGCCCATCTCCAAGAAGCAGTCATCTTCGCAACCTCCCAATGACGCCGACGGGGACGTAAGCATGGACGATGCCGACAAGGACGGTGAGGACAAGGTGGACCCTGTCGCTCAGGCCGTGTCAGGTAATACATCTCCTACCGCCCTCTTGTGCCTTGCCTTGACTGCTCTTGTGCTCGACCCTAAAGCTAACAACCCCATCTCGACGCAGATATCAAGAGCAATTTCGCGCTGCTCGACCGAGCTGTGGCCTTGTTCGATGCCAGATTTACCCTGCGAGCCCTGCGATCCGTCTCATCCATCCGCAAACGACTTACCCCAGACATTCTCGCCCAGGTCATCGTCGAGACCTTCCCCGCGACAGTCACATCTGGAAATGTGGCGAAACAGCTTTTGATCACACTGGGCAAGGAGCACCTGCCGCTAGGACAGCAGTCAGCGACAGACTCTGCTATGGATGTTGATTCCAAGGCCTCCGCTAAGAACGGCGGCAAGAAGGAGGTCAGGGAGGTCATCCCCGAAATAGACATCTTCCTCGGCATTCTCATCCAGGTACACCTGTTCGACTCTAAGCAGTATCAGCACGGCGCGGAGTTCTCGTCCTACCTTTCCGACCGCATCCGCACTCTCAACCGCCGAACGTTAGACTCGCTCTCTGCCAAGGTTTACTTCTACTACTCCTTGTTTTGCGAGAACATTGCGCCTCTGCCTCCCTCCCCCCAGTCTCCGATCGTTGCCCTCCGACCCACACTGCTGGCGGCTCTGCGAACAGCAGTTCTGCGAAAGGACATCGACATCCAGGCCTCGGTTATTGTCCTGCTGCTCCGAAACTACCTCCTCATGTCCCATATAAGCCAGGCTGATCTGCTCGTCTCGCACACGCAATTCCCCGAGAACGCTGCCAACAACCAGGTCGCCCGCTTCCTTTACTACCTCGGCCGCATCCGCGCCATCCAGTTGCGCTACACTGAGGCACACGAGCACCTGACTGCTGCGACTCGCAAGGCGCCTTCGAGCCTCTGCGCCCTGGGCTTCTCCCAGACTGCGACCAAGCTCTTGATGGTTGTCGAGCTGCTGATGGGAGATATCCCCGACCGTGCAACATTCCGGGTGGCTTCAACCGAGCAGGCTCTGCACCCCTACTTCCTCCTCGTGCAAGCAGTGCGTGTTGGCAACCTGGAGGACTTTGAGACGACAATCGCAGATCATGCCGACACCTTCCGCAGGGACGGCACCTACACGCTCATCCTGCGCCTTCGACAGAACGTTATCAAGACGGGCATCCGCATGATGTCGCTGTCGTACTCGCGAATTTCCCTGCGAGACATCTGCATCCGCCTTCATCTCGGAAGTGAGGAGTCGGCTGAGTACATCGTGGCAAAGGCGATCCGAGACGGTGTGATCGAGGCAACATTGGACCGCGAGCACGGCTTCATGAAGAGCAAGGAGACAGGTGACATTTACGCTACAAGAGAGCCAACTGAGGCGTTCCACGACCGTATCAGGGCGTGTTTAGCGCTGCACGATGAAAGTGTCAAGGTGAGACCATCCGTCTACATGTGATCAACTAGACATGACGTCGCTAACGAGGCCACGAACCAGGCAATGCGCTTCCCAATGAACCAGCATCGACTCGAGCTCAAGAACGCACAGGAAGCACGAGAGCGTGAGCGAGAGATGGCCAACGACATACAGGAGGGTGACCTCGACGACGATGACCTCGGCGGAGACTTCGACGGCATTTGAGTGGAGGCCGCGCACGGGAGGAAGTGGACATGAGACGATTCAGACATTTTTGACGTGTAATAAAATCCATACATTGTGTTATTGGCTTTTTACCCCCTCTTTGAACTCGCAAAGCTGCTGCTGGTCCCCCAACCCCCAAACCAACTCATAGTCTCCCGTTTCTTTTTATGCTCATCCCCTCGGCTGTTCTTGTTCCGGCGTCGGCACACCAGACCCCTGTATTCGAGAGAGAAACACGATGATGAATCTTGAGGTTTAACTGGCGACGGAGGTAAATGGATAGACTAGCAGAATAGGCAAAGCCATCGCGCTAGCAATGGAGTCGGAGTGATTGTGACCAACCGTTGATCACGGATGGCCGGCTGACGATTCTCGTCACTCATGGTGACGGACTCTGTCGATTTGACGCTGTCCCAGGCTGTCAAAAGCCTGGGCCTGTGTGGTCATGTCCTTCGTGGCGATGTCGACGGCTGTGCGTAGCTCATGGGGACTGTTTGGCAGCAGTGTATGTCATGGTGGAGTGTGAAACGGAAAGGTACATGGGCCAGAGAGAATGTGGCGTGTTTCTGAGTGATGATGCGGGTGAGGTGGGACCTTGGACTCGCCCAGCAGGCTGGGGTCACCGCAGCTCTTTTCGATCGACAGCGTCACAAGACCATGCTTCTGAGATACAAACGCTTCTCTTCTGTCGACCAGCTCGCCAGCACGGAAGTTGCGAGGGTATGGGAACGTCACTGGGGAAGAGCAAATGTCGAGGTGAGGCTCTACTGCTATCGTCCATGTCCATTCGGGTTACAACTACACACGACATAACCTGCCGTTCTGTGTCTGTACACCCTGGTTTCCATCTTGCACCCTCCACCTTTCGCTACCCACAGCAGTCACGGCATAAAACACATCCTTGGGGTCCCACTTGCGCTTGATCTCACTCAGCCTGGGGTAAAGCCCTCCATAGAAACTCTCCTGCCAGTCTGGCTCCTCAACGCTTGCCTCATTGAGGTACGTCCCGCCGCCCTCAGAGACTGGGGCAATATCGCGCCACGGCTGTAGGACTTCCTCCTGAAGATACTTGTTCTGGGAAGCCAAAGCAGCTGGGGTCGAGTGATCGACCGAGCGGTTGGAGGACGTGACGAGGAAGAAGACCATTTCTCGGAAGGCGGGGTTGACGGCGTTGTCCTGGTCCGCCGTTTCCGGGCCTGCATTGCTGGGTGCATTGTGGTAGGCCAGGAAGTGCTTGCCGGAGGAAACATGCGATTTGATCAAGGCGTACGTCTCCTCGTACTTGTCGACGAAGTTGCGGCGCGGTACAAGGCGGTTGCCGGGAATCGAGGTGTCGACGCCGATGGGAAAGTTGTTCGGCCCCCATGTTGCCTGATATGCCGAATAGAAAGAGGTGTGCGGCGTGGCCTGGTGTGATACAGATAGTGAGATGTTATTAGCCTCTAGATATTCGAAGAAAGGAGTGACGACTGCATTGTATGACTCCAGAGTGTGATTGGGGGCAAACATGTAGTTCATGCTCAGCTGTGGAATCGGCCACATGATGTAGAAGGAGTAAAAGCCAGCATCGGTCCAATTGAGGAACTCGTCATAGAACTTCCTCACTCCCTTCCAAAACTGGTCAATGTCATTGTTTGATGTATCGAGCGTCCACTTCGCGGTGACCACATCCATCTTGGGGTGTGCGCGGATAATGACGGACACGACGACGGCGAAGGTACCGCCGCCTCCGCCACGGAGAGCCCAGAACAGATCAGGGTTCTCAGTCTCGGACACAGTTCTCAGCCGTCCATCGGCTGTCACGACCTGGAAGGCGACGACGTGGTCGGCGGCCATGCCGTAGATTCCAGCAAGAGGGTTCTGGCCCCCACCAGCGATCATGCCACCAGCATATCCCACACTCTGTTGCGTTGTCAACGTCAGATCACGATATTGATTTGTGCGAGGCAAAGCTTACCGGAGACACGGCGCCTAGAACCGTGACTTCATGCTTTTCGGCAACCTCATACACTTCTCTCACGCTCACTCCCGCAGCCAACTTCAGCGCTGGACCAGAGTATCCGGGGCCAGAGTAGTCGGGCAGGAAGTCAATGTCTTTTAAGCTGTGCATCCACAGGCTCAGCGCACCCGCACCAAGTGACTTCCCGAGATAGCAGTGCCCAGTGTTCTTGATGACCAGACGCAAGTTGGCGGCACGCGCGAAGTTAATGGCGAGCTGTACCTGCGCGACATTGGTAACATTGATCGCATACTCTGGGTAGCCGCCGATGGTGCACTGAGACCCGGAGGTGTCATTCTCGGGCTGACAAGTGCGGCCTTCAAATATGGGCCAGAAATTGGCGGTAGGATCCGCGCTGAGGAAGTCGGATTTGTTGGCATTTCTGATAATATTGGCGCACTCGACCTCATCTTTTGCACCCCATTTGGAGTCGTAACAAGGAGCACCGAGAGGCTTGGTCGGGATCAGAGCCCTGCCGAGAAGGTGATCGAAGATGTCCCACACAACATCAGCAGGCCAGTCCGAGTCGCCAGGGAAAGTTTTGCAAGGTGCAGCTGTGTCCCCACTGGTCTGATTCGAAACGGGACCATCATCGAACGCGAAGTAGGAGGCATAATCAGCCGTAGTCTCGTCGCTCGACATACGATCGACCACGTCGTCCGTCAGCTGTTGCCTCTCTGCATCCTGGAGAGGCGCGCCGGCTGCCTCCGTCTCAGCGACAAAGGCGACGGCAGGCTCAATGTCTTCGACAGCATCGGCCGACAGAGTGATGTGGGTGGCAAACAAGATCCCGAATATGAAGACAACTAGGCGGTAAGAGGAGGGCGAGACCGGCATGGTGTCTGGACGGAGTGGCGAGATATGCAGTTTACCGCTACTGAGGATCTCCGTCTTTGGGCCACTTGGGAACGTGAGTATCTTTTGCTTTGTGCTTCTCAATGTCGCCAGCGGTCGTCACCATAATTTATTACAAAAGATGAACAACATAGAATAGAATCCATTGAAAATGTGAACGGCACAGCAGTCCAGATATGTATTGCAACGCTTGAGTACCATTGGACACTTCGGATATGATTTCTTCTTGCACAATGCGAGTGTAGCTCGGGGGTCGGTAAATAGCAATCGCCACTTGCACAGCGGGAAGATCACCAAATCGAACATAGTCCGCTGCAGGTGCCTGCACACGGTGAGATTGACTTAGATTTGTCAGGGTATCTGATTGGGGTGGCCAAGCCAGAAACCACAACTTGCACTCGACAGCGCCCAATCTCCAAGAAGAACTTAGGCTGCCAGTCTGCATGTCAGCTCTTGTCCACTTTAAATTCAGCAAATGCATACACTTCGTCTTCATGTGCCTGGCTTGCAATATGCACTTGTGAAGTGATACCCTAAAGTGACGAATGATCCGGCCGCGGCGGAGAGATACAGTGACTTCGTTGCTTGCGAAGGATGCTTCACAAACCATACAGCTGAGTGAGGAAGCGAGAGGAAAGCCTGAGTCTAATTGGCAAATCCGCTCTTATGTGCTTGTCAGGAAGTATGCAAAGTTCAGAGGCCAATTCGCGAAACGGGTAAGATCAAATACAAACCCTCAAGGGAAGCGGAAAACGGTGTTCGTTGGACATCTGCGCCTATTGGATCACTCTCATGCAAGTAGGGCATGCGGAACTTGACCCTGAAGATAGCTTGATGCGACGGCAGTAAGCTTCTGGGTCCATGGAATCCCCTCCCAGTTTCCGGACCGCGTCGCTAAATGCACCTTGGAAAAGAGTCATTGTCGAAAGAGAAAATGTCAAAATGTTTTATTCGGGAAAATGCTGACTGCTAGGACCGACAGAGAGAAATAGACTAGCAGATGGGTTTGTAGGTAACACCTTGGGGCTTCCCTCACAGTGGGAGAGCCTTGACGAGCACAGGCACCATGGCTCCAGGACCGACCCAGACCACTCTGTGGCCTATAGCAGCATACAAAGCCCTGACCGCCCCTGAATGAGAAGTCAAGGAAATGATAACTTCCTCGTCGTTCTCAAAGATATCCTGCAAGACCTCGTTGATACGTAGAACATGATCTTCCAAAGACTCGCGGACGTCACTCTTCCAGAGTTTGTCCTCTTCCGCAAATCCATCCTCAATCTGGTATGAAGGATAATTCTCTTGTATCCACGTGCGACTGCGGCGTTTGTCGCATGTGTGAACTCCCATACGCTCTCGCAGGTTTTCCTTGACGATGGCTTTGACTCCTTCGGCACCTTTGGCATCAGAGAAAGCTAGGCGAGTGGTTTCAAGACACCGTGCTAAAGGACTTGTGTAGTGTCTTCTTGGTACGGGCATACCAGTCTGCGCCTTAGAACTGTTCAAGAATGTCGAGATAGCAAGTGCTTGCTGCTTTCCTTTTTCCGTCAGATGGGCGTCTACCCAACTCCTGGTGTCGTCTCCATCCAGCCGTGCCCAGTGCCCCTGAAAACTCTATTCAGCGTTCTGTTGAGAAATTAAATGAGGAAACTCATACCTCCCATTCCGACCTGCCAACCTCGGCCTCTTTGACGTTGTGATCGCCTTCACCGTGCCTGATGTAATAGAACAATTTGTATTTGGCTGTGCCGCCATGGTTCAATTGGTGGAGACGACCGAGGAAACTTTCCCATTCATGCTTCTGAACGACTTCACCATCCCGAGAATTACCGATTGGAAGTAATCCGAGATTTGGTAGTGTGGCCTGTGATTAGAGAGTCTCGTCAGGTTGAGGTAATGCTAGTCCTCTCAGTATCGACCTGCTTACAGCTCGAAATTGTGGTCCCTCTGGCTCCTCGTCGTGCTGGAAGAAACCTGGCACGGCTGAGAATTGAAAACGAGGGGTACGATCCATCCTGTACAAGTTATATCCAGTCCACAGTGCGTGTATTAGAATGACCACGCTGATTATCCGCCTCAATATCTAAAAGGTCAGGTCAATTATCCAGAAACGGTGCTAAAAGCAGTCATGAGGGAGGTATTACCAGAGAATTGGAATCATGGGCATGAAGCTAGGTGTCCGTCCTGTAAGGTTTCAAGTGCTGGCTCCTCGAATGGATCAGTTGGTACTCGTGTTGGCACGACCTCGGTCCCCAGATGCACATTTGAGGTCACAAAAGCGTGCCAAATTTCGACAGCTGCTGAATTTTCTTTCAGCTCATGCAATGTCAGCGTCATCTGTTCGGTCCCCATTCGCCAGGGCATATTTAGGTGCGACCACCCCGCTCGAAAAAGTGCAGCTGAAAGGCGCTATCATACCTGAGTCGCTTACCAATTAAAACACGGCCGGAAGGAGAATATCTGCGTAAGTAATGTCGGATCTCTAGAAGGCAGAATCTTCGATATCCTATTAGGTAGTAGGTATGCTAGCAGTTTTGAATTTTCTCATCACATGTGTGTACACGGCTTCGACCAACCTTATTCTGGCGCCTCGACACCTGGATCGCCACATGGGCACACATTTCAGGGTCTTTAACCCTGTGCATTCTCGTCGCTTCCGAGAGCAACAGTACGGTTACCGCCAGCATAGATCAAGATGCAGATGGAAAGTTGGGCGCGGATGACCTATGACAGCCACGAACTCACCTTCACGCGAGCTCGAGATATTCGGTTGTTAAGGCTGCAGCGGATGGACGAGAATGACATGCTCCATTGTCACCTCCGCGTTGCCAACCTCGACGAGCGTCCAGCGTATCAAGCTATATCATACACTTGGGGCCCTTCAACCCAGACCGAGCCCAGTCGATCTGGAGACATGCATGAGAGTGAGCAGCAAATACACCGCATTGTGAGTCCAAAGTTTAAGACCTCCCATCAATCTTGATATCAGTCAGAATTTCCGAGCAGGAGTTCGACTAGCTCGACGGATTCAGCCATCTATATAATTGATTTGGCTTTCGTTATCTGATCATATTTCGACAGATCTGTGATGGTGCAACCCTTGACGTGACGCGAAACCTCTTTGATTGCCTATGTCAGTTGTATCATCTCCAGAGTGTGCACCCAATATCTCGTCTCGAGTTTTGGATTGATGCTATTTGCATCAATCAAAACGATCTAAATGAACGGGCTCAACAAGTCAATATGATGTACAACATATATCACCAAGCGGAAGAGGTGATAGTTTGGCTGGGACGACACGATGAATCCACCTCTCTAGCGCACAAGGTCATCGAGAGACTTGGGTCTGAATGGTCTCACGAACGCCTTCGTCTGAACAGATGGCCTGCAGACGCTACAAGAACGGACGGGCTCGGTGAGTATTTGCTCGACGTCTTGAAGATGGGCATTACACGAACAGATCGAGGGGCGACTCTCGATTCTGCCTATTGGAGTCTTCACACTCAGGAATGTTGGAATAGTGTCCTAGAATTCTTTAGTAGAAGTGAGTCTCCGTCCTCCGCCCGTTACGCCTCTTCAAGAAACAAGATCTTAAACGTCCTGGTGCTTCCGGAAAGCCACAAGGAACAGGAGTTCGAGGCCCAGGAACATCTTCTCTAACCGAAAGATAGCTTGGTTCACCCGCTCTTGGGTAGTTCAAGAGCTTGTGCTCGCTCAGAAAACCACCGTTCTGTGTGGAACGATGACTTTCGATTGGGCTCACATTCACGCGACCTCAGACTTTCTCGCTACTCAAGTCTCCAGAAATATGCTAAAATCATGGGTCGATGAGAATTACAACATTGACAAGGCGGCACTGAAAACTCCAGCGAAGCTAGAAGCGATTAAAAGGGACGTACGAAACAGACATCCATCGACACTATTGAGGACCCTAATTCGCTGCCGCGACACAGGTTGCAAAGACGACAAAGACAAGATATTCAGCGTGCTTGGGGTGTATCAGCTAGTCACACAGACCCGCCTTCAGTCCAATGACAGACTCTATCCCGATTATGGCCTCGACACGGCAGATATCTATACCAATGCTGCTGTAGAAATTTTGAAACAAGAGACTGATCTAACTTTGTTGACGGTGGCCGAGGGGGACGACTTCCGTAATCAGGAGAAATTGCCAAACTTGCCCTCATGGGTTCCTGACTGGACATTTGGTACTCGCAAGACCTCCCTTGGCCTCGGGATCACTGGATACGAGCGGTTCAATGCTTCACGGGGTCTGAAGTGTGAAGTTGCTTTCTCAGACGACAATACGGTTCTCTACGTCAAGGCGGCTAGACTTGACGGAATCATCCGAATAGGAGAGACCAAAGAGTCAGTAGGTAACGGCGAGGGCTTCAACCAGTGGCTGGACTTATTTGAGTCTCCAGAACTTCAACATCACACCCAACAGAATCGCCAGGATGCCTTCTGGAGGACACTGGTTACCAATACGGATACTATGGGCCGTTGTCCAGCACCTTCGAGGATACATGGGGGATTCTTGCAATGGATCACAGAGAAAAGTTCAAAATTCGACTACGGCTTTCGTCACAGAGTGGCACGGAACTTTTCATCAGGGGAAGAGACCGTCGAAATAAGGGAAAGTTTGGCAGAATTTGAGTTACAGTACGCACACGCGCTACACCAGCGGCTATTTTTGACTTCACGGGGCCATCTAGGCTTGGGAACACAATCTATGAAGACCGATTTGTGTGGGTCACAGGACAGACAGCATTCGGTATGGATTGTTTGCGGTTCCAGAGTTCCTCTGATCTTCAGGGACGCCGGCCGGCGCGGACGCTACAACTTGGTCGGCGGCGCATATGTCCATGGATTCATGGCGGGCGAGGCATTACAGGAAAACTTGAGTTTCGAGACCATTGGCTTAGAGTAGCAACAGAATTCAGGGCAAAAGTTTGAAGAAATTCAATGTTGGAGAGATGGAACCGACCTATCAGTTTCTGGTCTCTGACAGATCAGGATAAACATATTCTTTCAGTTGATCGAGCTTCGCAAGAATACTCTTCGACGTAAAAATATGTATTCATTCCTACTATCTCAGCGCAAATTGTCAAATTGCAAATTGTCAAGTTAATTGCTTAAGAATTCGACAACTAGCATGATCTGTATCTGTTCTAGTTGTAATTGCTGACTGGAAACAAGTGTAGGTAGTGACCTGGCACGCGCTTCTCAGCAGGTCGCCCAAAAACGTCTACTAGTCAGGCCTATTGATTTACTTTTTTTTCACCGGCAACATTTTGGGACACGTTCAAACCAGATTTTCTTGGTTGCTAATTTGGCTACGCGAATCCCAAATCTCGCCATTTTGAAACAGACTGCCGAGAACTTATTTGAAGTGCCATGAAAATGTCCATACGCAGAGATAAGATGCTCTGGTCTGCATGCCTGAAGAAGAAGGGTCGTGCCATGTTTCTATTGGAGCACCAGCGAGCAAGATCCAAGAAGCACCAACAAGGATCCAACATCGGTGTGGTACACCGGTGAACATAAGTCTGCCCATGACGCACAAGTCCAGGTGAGGAGCCTAGCTGGCCTTATGATATCTTCTAATAGAATAAATTGCTCAAGTGTATAGAGGAACATTTGGCTGACAGGGTAATGATAAATGGTCATACTCGACTGGAGACATGGGAGCTCACATGGCTTCACATGTTGATCACAATCAAAACCCGCCCGCAGCACATTTTAGCCTGACCTCTTCCGAGAGGATAAATGAAATTTGCCTGTCATTCTCAAACACCTTGATGCACAGCCTCTTTTTTCTTTTCTCTCTCTTTTTTATACGACAGCCTGCAGACTACCGATGCCCCTCCATTCATTCCACCACCGCAACCCTTGTCCCTGGACGAGTTGCAGGCCATGCATGCTGACTTGCAGGCTGCATACGCCCCCAACTGCGATTTCAAAATGGCGCCCTTCGACGAGGTGCATAACGTGCATGCCCACTTGCCCAAACATGGGGGGATGGAGACAAGGCTCGAACGCTGCATAAGCCAACTGAGAGCCTCTCGGCTGCCAGTTCAATTTTGATCCCACGCTGCTCGCTAGAAAGCAGGCAACCGGTCCGCCAAGACAAATCTTGGGAATCAGTTGCCTTGTAGCACAAAAGGAGGCAGGCTGTGGCCCTGACCCCTACCTGCCCAATTACCATAAATACAAGGGTCTCGGAAAGGATCATTAAACTGTGCAGAATCATCTGAATATGCTCTTTTCCTCCGCCACCCTCTTTCGTGTGAGACATCCATGTCGTGTCTGAGCGGTATTTAATGTATATATTTGCACCATTACTTTCCACGGTTTCTCACTTTCGAAGCCGCTGATGGGCTCTTGTAATAGCACACACACAGGATGCCAAAGAAGGGGATGTTATAGGAAGGCCCTAGTTACAAGGACCAGGAGTGGCAGAACATTTAGACTCTCGCGGTATTGTGTATACCACACTTGTGAGGCTCGCAGTCCGCGAGGGTCGTTCTGCCCAAACTCGAAGCATGCGGACGTCAGATACTGCCGAAGACATGAGGAAGACAGTCGTAAGTTCCCAATTTCAACTTGACCCTCGGCAGGCACTCGCCAAGAGTGTCGCTTGAGTGCCTGCGAGACCCATAAACGACTCACTCACTATGTAGGGGCTTGTGAACTGACACGTCTTCCAAGAGTCTATTCGCGACAGGGATAGGGAAGCCGCCCAGCGTATGCTCGCCGATATGATCCAGCATAGAGAGCGAGCTGATCAGGACATGAGAAGGAGACAGGACGAAGCAAGGATGAGGCAAGAGGAAGAACGGCGCCGAATTGACGAGGCGGCTGCAAGGCAGCGTTTGGAGGAGGACCAAAGAAACGCTGAGGAGAGGCGGAGACTAGAGGAAGAACAGAATCGTATCAACGAGGCGGCTGCCCGGCAGTTACGTGAGCGGGAAGAAAGGGAGGCTGATGAGAGGCGGAGATTAGATGAAGAACGACGTCGGATAAACGAAGCAGCTGCCCAGCAGCGACGCGAAGAAGATGAAAGAGAAGCCGAAGAAGCACAAAGGCTACAAGATGAACAGAACCGGATCAATGAAGAGGTCACAGCAAGGATTCAACAAGCGCAACAGCGAGACGAGAGGCACAGACTGGAGAGAGAGCAGCGCGAACAAGAGATTGCCAGGCAAATCAGTGAGGGCATAAGAGCCCAGCGTGATTCGGATAGCGAGCAACATCGAATGGAGAACGAGAGGCAGGCTGAATTTGACACAAGATTACGGGAAGCTGTGAGAAATTCAGAGAGAGATGCGGAAGCAAGACGGCAGGAGCAGCTTCGGGAGCAAGTCCAGCGGGAGAGAGAAATAGCGGAAGAGGTCCAACGGCGGGTCCAACAACGACAACAAGACGAGAATAACAGAACACAAGAGGATGCGAGGAGAAGAGAGGAGCTAGATAGGATGATCAGGGCATACGGAAGGCATGTAAATGAAGCTCAAATGGAAATGCAGCACGCATGGAAAGAGGAGGTCAGAAGGATGAGACATGAGGAGCAGAGCCGCAGACGAGAGGTTGCCTACGAGATACCTACTCAGGCTGCACTGGTGGCAGGTTGCTATTGTCGTGAACCTCGCTGGCGTGGCTGTCGTTGTGATGAGTCTTGTCCAACTTGGTCGATGCATGGGCGCTGCAATTGCGCTCAGCCGGGGGCAGCGCGGACAGCAGTCATAACGCACACGTGGGAGTAAATACGAACGCCGTCAGTCATTCTTGCATTAGTCTAAGCTTCAAATTCCTCTTCGAAATATTGTGATGCCTTCCAAGAGAGCCCAAGGAAGCTTTTGTAGAAGATGTCGCCGCTATCCACCCTCCGCTTGAGACGTGCGAGCCTGTCAGCGGCTTTTGGCACGAAAAAGGTGGCAGGATCAACCTTTTTTTCGAGGGGAAAAGCTAGGGAAGCTGTGGCTCAGCAATACTCCAGAGCTTGAGATTCTCTCTTTTAAGACGTTGACCCAATTCGTGGCCTGAGACAGTGTGTCGGAGGATGAGCGCGAGTGGGTTGATGCCTCCATGAAAACCAAGAATGATGTGTTGTTGCCGGCGTCTAAGTATAGTCCCAACGCCATCATCGATGCCACTTCTGACACCCAAGCCGTGGTTGTAATGAATGACAACTGCTGCCAGGGGCTGAGGAGGTAGGTACGACACGAATATCTCACCAAGTGTTGGTCCATGATCAGATACGGTGCAACTTCGGAAGAATGTGCTTGAAGATGAGTCTCCGCCCCCGAAAGACGCAAGGGTCGATACATAGGTGTTAGGGTATCAAGAACTGGAAGGATGAGGGGATAGTAGTCAATGGCTTACTCTGCTGGACAGTGTTGACGAGTACCGTTCCGAGGCTTTTCATTCTCTCCAAGTACGCCTTTGCCGGGGTAACTTCTCCTCCCACCAGTTGACGACTGTCCAGCACCAGTAGGAGATGAAACAAGGCTGCAAGACGGGTAGTTTGATCATCTCGGGCCAAGCAACTATGGCGTCGCCGTTGAACTCGTCCAGAATTCCATCCCGGGGCATCATTCCCTTGAACCTTTCAAAGACTGTCGCAGTCTCCGCGAGAGGGAACACTAAGAAGCCAGCGAATAGCTTGGGAGTTGGGTAGATCTTGATCCTCAACTCGACAACAACGCCGAGGCTCCCTGCGCCTCCGCCTCGGAGAGACCACAGAATTTCGTTGTCGTCGTCCGTGTCCACCACGCTGCCATCTGCGAGCATAACTCGGGCTCCCAAGATCTGGTCGACACCATAACCGGGCATAACTCCGGACGTATAATCCGTAGCCACCACCGCATGCCCAACTGACATAGCCCACTGCCTTGATCTGTCCAGTGGGAGTGAAAATGCCACGTTCTTCGAGGTCCTGCTGCAGTTGACCTGCGATTGTTCCGCCGCCGACGCTGGCTTTCTTGTTGTCCGGTGCGATATTGACGAAGTCCACATCTCGCATATCGAAAACGACTCCGTCAGACGCGGTTGACCGACCCAAGAAATCGTGGCCTCCCGACCGCACCACGAGCTGTATGCCGTTGGTGGAACAGAAGGCGAAAATCTTCGAGACATAGCTCTCCGACTTTGGACGGATGATAGCAAGAGGATTTGACTCTAGGGCTCTGTTGAAATAGACATTGACACCCTCATAGGAAGGTTCACCCTTGAAATGAAATGGAATGTCCGGCACTCGAGCCTTCAGCTCTGGGTTTTGCTCGTAACATGGCAGAATAGCGAAACTCAAAGGCTGATGATGCAGAGATCGCACTCCGGCTGGAAAAGGCAAGTTGGCCCTTGGCCGTGGCAGGCCCTGGCTCGGAATCTTGTTAGCTACACGGTCGGTCTCAGGAAATAGCCTCACCGTGCCATAACTTTGGACAGGCCCGACTGGGGCTGGTGAATAGCTTCGCACTTTGGCCGGATGGGGAAAGAAGAGGCATCATGAATCGTATCAATTTCCTGAATAAGCTTTGCATCGTTACACTTGTCCACTGCACTGCGGTTCTTCTGATGAGTTATCATGACACGATCATTGGCACCTATGCCGGTTTGTAATGCTGATCCCAGGGATATTCTTCTTCCGGCCCAGGCCAAAGAGTCCACTATGAGAAGCAACTTTAGAAATAGTTGCCTTTGAGTCCAGATCCATCTTGTAAAAAATTTAAAAGGAACAGTTGTCTCCTACCAGATCCTCTTCCAGAAATCAATAGGCAAGAGATGGCTTCAGAAGCAACGTGCAACACAACGTCACATCAAAATGCCTATTTCCGATCAAGTTGTTCAAGCTCTCCGTCACAATGAGGGCCAGCCTCTCCCTCGCGTCACATTGGGCGCTGTGAACAAAGACTGTGAGCGTGACCATCGGCTGTCATGAAAACCACCTGATGGCTTGCCAGGCCTTACTTCCAGGCTCTCTTCACTTCGCTCAATGTTTTGGAGATGATAGGTCCCTAGACAAACAGGACAGAGATGCTGTGCATTGGATTGCCTCGTCTACCAAATTCATCACCACGATTGCGGTAATGCAATGTGTTGAGCGAGGCCAGCTTAAACTGGACGACATCTCAACCATATCGTCGAAACCAATGAGAATCTTTGAGTCTTTACACTCCGGCAATAAGGAAGAAGCCCAGTTTCGACCATCTAAAAGGGTGGTCACTCTCAGGTAGGTCTCAAACTGTCCAAGCGGTAAATTGGAACTACCTAGGTAATTTGTTTGGTGATTCAGGCAACTCTTGACACACTCAAGTGGGATGGCACACCCTTTCATGCACCCACTCGCTTCAAAGTATAATGAAACCAAGAATAAGCACATTTTCCATAACAAAATCGTACGTGAATGGTTCGCGCTTGGCAATGATTCACCTTCTGACTATTTCTTCCAGAGGGATTCCTTTTCTACATTCCTACTTTTCGAACCTGGTGAACGGTGGATGTATTCCCCGGGCCTTGAATGGGCCGGCTTGATGGTGAGTCTTTCCCTGCACCACTTGATATATGGCCGTAGCATACGACTGACATCTTGTCACGTGGAATAGGTCGAGGCGGTGAATGGTGGCCTGAAGTTGGGCGACTATATGTAGAAGTATATGTTTGACCCTCTTTCCATCAAGGACATCACCTTCCATCTTGATCAGCGTGAAGATTTGCGGTCTCGTAAAGTCACGTTCTGGGAGCGTGCCGGGTCTGGACTCCCGGAAGTCCGGGACTTTTGGTATCCGTACCCGGTAGAGGACGATATAGGCGGCGGTGGCATCTACGCTACTGTCGACGAGCTGCTGAAACTCTATCGCGGCGTTCTATAAGGCAAGCTCCTTTGTCCGGAGACGCTGGTGGAGATGATGAAGCCTCAGTTGGAGAACCGCAAAGGGCTCGACGTCCCCGAAGAGTACGCCCTTTGTGAACGTAACGCAATCTACAACGGTGTTCCTAACAATGTTCCTTGCGACTATGGGCTCGGCGGGCTTCTCAACACTACTGCGGTACTTGGTGGCCGCGCCGCGGGCTCGCTTACGTGGTCTGGACACCCAAATTGCTACTGGGTGAGTTGAACCTACGCGATTTCTTGCATGTTGACTAACAAATTGGTAGTGAGTTGACGTTGAGAATGGGGTCGCTGGAGTTTTCTTGTCACAGCTGCAGCCTACTGGTGGTCAGAAGGCCGTCGAGCTTCTGTCTGAGTTCGAGAAAACTGTCTACGCCTCAATCTAAGCACTGCAACATGTACACGATCAATGGTTCTCTAAGTCTCCCACATGGTCGGACAAAGAGAGACTATGCACAGCGTGCACAAGCGACGGGGTGTAAAGAAGATGCTCAACCAGTGGATAAGAGAAAGGGTTGTCTTCCGGTGTGAGCGATAGCATCATGCAACTGCTCTCCAGCCAATAGTGTAGCAGCCTCTTGTCTGGCTTAATCGCACCCATCCATGGCTCTGTCGGGGTCGGCAGAAGGATCATGGGCGTCTCGACCTGCAATTGCATCGGAGGCGGTGCTGCGGGACGACAGATAGAGTCACGACGTTGGCAATGAATGCACACCGGGTACGTGTCATCGCACTTGACTTTGCGCGCTTTGCATTCTTTGCAGCCGCGTCTGCTCTTGCTCAGTCTTTTGCTCGCACCGTCTTTGGACTGATGCGTAGCAGTTGTTGTGCGCTCTGTCGAAGCAAAGGCGGTGATCAGAGATGGATTTTCCGGCCAGGGCCACTCGATTTCGGCTTTGAAGCGGACCTTACATTTCATTCTTGGGCTTTTGAATCGGCCAATGCTATCCTGCATAGGCAAATCGTTGGTTTTTACTTCGCTGGGAGTAGTTGAGTTGAAGTTGATGAAATGCAGATGGATCTTCTTGACTCGCCGAGACATTTTAAATTTCTTAAAGTGCTACGCTGCTGATCATTTCAGGTCTTGTGAAGTTTTGAAAGTTAGCAATTAGACCACACGTTTGCACGAGCGTCCATCTCGGATGCCGCTCCCCACCCGCACTCAAGAGGCGGGGCCCAGAGACTACAGCGAGGACGAGAAATATTGTGTTGGAATGTAACTGGTTACTCAGAAAGAGTATTAGAGTTTCCCTCAAAATCAGACTTGACCTGTCAAATGGATTGCACTGACAGCAGAGGGCGAATCTGGAAGTGTGTCAGGGCGCATGTAATGTTATGGCCCTTCGAATTCCAGATTTCACCAGAGTTGCATGGACGGGATGGGGACGTCGATCACCATACAGAATCCCGCGGATGAAGACTACGGGTGAATATATTGCATTTAAGGCGTGCAACGCTGCATCATGTGGTCTGCCCTGCTTATCAACTGTAGCAAGTGGCGACTCGATGGGAAAGGTCAACATAACATAGCTCGTATTGGAACTTATTCGAGCCTCTGCCCCCCCCCCTTTTTTTTAATAATTCTTTATTTTTTTTTTGATGTCGATCCAAGCGCAGTCACGGATTTTCAAATTCTCGACTTATCATTTGCAGACAAAGACTGTTCTGGAAGTGCTTAATTCATAGGAAGGGCCTGCTTGATGCACAAGCGCTTCTCTTATTGTATGCCTCTTATGAGTTTTGGCTGAACAAGTAGATCAATTATAGTCCCATTCGCTTCCGAGGAACTTCTGGATCATTATTATGCATGTGCACAAGTAGTTGTCCGATTCCTGTTGCTTGTCAAGGCAGTTGTTGGCCCTTTGTTCACGAGTACAGCTGCCGCTTGCGGACAATTGGGCGGCTCCCACACTGGAATTTGTAGGAAAAGACCTCGTCTAGCTTGCGGAAAACCTTGCTTACCGGACGGAGTAAGTGTTCTTACTGGTGCACCCCAAATTTTGGGTTACTCTTGACCACAGTCTCAGCCAATATCAGAGAAAATGGATGCCGAGATGCGACAGCGCGTTCTCACATTTCGCAACCTCCAGCGGGACCTTGCGACTCTTTTCGGCGATTATAGAAATGGAGTTAGACGTGTATACCCTGATGTGGTACTCCAGAGAGTCGCGGCGGAAATGGACGCCGACCCCCAGGATCTCCTCGCTGAAAAGAATCGCCCCCTGCGTAGTGGATGGCCGTGGAACGGCCTTCCTAGCCGGTCTAATCACGAGATAATCAGACTG
The DNA here is from genome assembly GCA_014872975.1 of Diaporthe citriasiana. Lineage (NCBI taxonomy): Eukaryota > Fungi > Ascomycota > Sordariomycetes > Diaporthales > Diaporthaceae > Diaporthe > Diaporthe citriasiana. The sequence continues at coordinate 96,681 of JADAZS010000033.1, read as the reverse complement.
CAGGCTCAAAACTGGAAGAGATTTTGGCGCAAGACGTTTCTGGCCAAAAACTTTGATGACGACATACCACTACAGCTCGGAGCTGGGCGCGTCCGTAGGTTGCTTCGCAGCAAAGGTATTGATGCCAAAATGATGAAAGTCCTCGGCAGTGGCGGCCAAGGAATGGTGAGCCTCTGGGAAGTCAACACCAGGAGGGGATGGAGGAGGGTTGTAATCAAGTCAACTGCACTGCAGGGGGCGGTCTTGGAGAGGGAGAAAGAGACAACACTGGTACGTCACGACGGAATCAACTTCAGTGATGTCTTGGTATGAAGATCTGACGCTCTTCGATTGATATTTATGGAACAGGCTGTGAAGCGAGCAAGGCATATTGTTCAGCTCCTGCGTTTCAACGGAGACATCATGGCCCCTAAGAACGATGGTTCGGACGAAACGGAAGACATGGAGCCGTGGCAGCAGGCTGATGATTGTTTGGAAATCATGTGCCTCGAATATATGAAGAACGGAGATATGCTTCGCTTTATGACGCGAGTTGGAGGCGCTGGAATTCCCGTGCCAAACAAGATCCTTTGGAAAATCTTTATTTGCCGTAAGTGTGTTGTGCACTCTCGAGACGCGAAAACCTGCTGTCATCTAAATGCGACTCGTTCACTCACGGTACTTATATGTAGTCATCAGAGCCTGTATATCAATGGCGTACCCACCTAGATACGCAAAGGATGCAAACACCGGCGAGGACAGATGGGTTGAGCCGCCAGGGACAGAAGATCAGGATGATCTGATGCCCCCAGGCTCAGAGGAGGCCTTGAAGTACCTTGCTTACAACCTTGTTCACTTCGATCTTGATTCCCAGAACGGTAGGTGCATGTGACTGGGTACCAACCTCAGTGCTTGGACAAAAGGCTGACTCTATTTCGATGCTAAGTAATGATCGGCGACTTCGATAACGATGAGCATGCCGAAGTACCAATCTTCAAGGTTAGAGAGTCGATAGTCGCAGCATGACCAGAGTCTTTCTCGACGGCGGAACCGCTAAAGTTTCTCTAGGTCGGGGATTTCGGCTTGGCCCGTACAGCCTCAGACCCTCGTAACCACGCACAGTAGGCATCATTGTCACTTTTCAATTTTGTGAGACACGGCCAAAAGAACTTCCTGCTAACATCATGCCACCAGAAATTCATCTTGGGGGACGAGGCTGAGGGGGAAAACACCGTACCTTTTACCAGTGTGTGCACTTCGTCACATTCTAAGTTTAATGCCTGGCTTCGTACCTAGCGTGCTGACTATCCTTTTAACTGCAGGAACAATTTACCAAAGAGTGGGACTATATCAATACATGGCCTGCAATTACAAGTCCACGTCCCAGAATAGCTGGCAACTACGGGTGGCACAGCAACATCTGGCACATTGGCGTTGTGAGTTGCCACCATTGTGCTGAATGGCTTCATGTGAGCGAGAAGAGCTAACTCCACTACCGCAAGTGCATGCATATGCTCGTCACTCAGGCTGCGTGGACAAGCCCTCCCAAAGCAGTCGGTCCCTTAAACGACCATAACGCGATGGCCGCTATGTTTCCGAAGCCCTTCCGGGTCACCAATTTTGACGGGCAATTAGTAAACCCCTTCTATACTTATGGTGTTTGGCTTGTAAATCCAACTGCTTCCGAGTCACCGATTGATCCCAATCTCAAGAGAATATTGGTTCGCTGCCTTGCGGCCGAGCCAGCGGACCGGCCATCTCTGCGAGAGCTCCTACGATGGGCCCGCTGGAGGGAAGCCCAGCCGGACTGGAGAGAGGGACAAGAAGAGACCCGAGCCTGGTCGAATGTGCACATCAGTCAGGCACCTATTGTAAGGAGAAGCCTCTGTTCGTCCCTCTGCCCTGAGAGTTTGATCAAGCTGACATCACGTCCGCCTTGGAAATAGCCTCCACCTCGAGCGCCTGCAAGTTTGCAAACCGGTCTCGCCGCCATCGGCGCAGACGTCATGGACCGACTCACCGAAGCGACCGAAATTTTGCGCATCGGCGGTTTGGCGACAAGGGCACACAAAGCAGAGAAGTCCCAGCTACGCCGCACTGCACCAATAGAGGACCTGAGGCAGAGGTATCAGGCACAAGAAGGCACCGGGTCGCCCCCAGGAGTAGAACGAGCGCCCCTTGGCTGGTGGAACACTGTGGTTCAGAGCCGCTTAGCACAAGTGCAGAATCTCCTGCGCATTGGAAGGCTGCCCTCCACCGCAGACGAGCCACCACCGCGACCCCTGCGCCATCGCGAGGGGGTAGAGGACCTGAGAGCAGGTTTTCGCGGAGACGATGGGCAACAGCAGCCACTGCAGGACTTGGGAGATCAAAACGACCAGGCGGAATTACCGCAAGGAATATTGCGCCGTAAAGAGCCGTCAAGAGACTTGAGAGTACGATTTGCCAACGACTCAGGACTACCACCAGGCCAAGGCTTGGGTCGGAGGCCGGGGTTCAATGACTTGAGAGGACGGTATCAAGCCGACCCGGATGATGATTTAGCATTATAGAGATATGGACTACATCTGCTCCAGAATCTGAATGAATTAGTTTTTTATCAAATAAAACACCCGAACCGACTATATTCGATGACAGTAATATTACCTCTTGCTCTAATCTAGACTGTGTGTAATAATGATGGGCGTAGGGCAAGTCTGGCAACTTGCCAGACAGCTGAAGTCCTTCTCTGCCAAAACTTGCTTGAGCATCTGGAAAGTAGTTTTTGGCAATGCAAGATGCGTGACAGCTCCACAAGGCATGGGGACTGCAAAGTGCACACACCTGAGGCCATGCAAAAGTGCTCTGAAATCTGAAATGATCATCCCACTGTGGTGTGTCTTATGATACCCTGTATTTTGTGCAAACTTATAGGTATTCTGTGAAATGAAAAAATAATTACCATTCCCTAAAAGGACTAACATAGGAATAAGCCCCCCCGGCCCGAAGCGCTGTCTGCTGCATAGGTACCTACCCAAGTATCCTGGTGAGATTGAGGTGAACATTTTCAATCGTTCTTGACAAAGGACATTTGCCAAAACTTTCTGTGCATTGTGCCTTTTCTCCCAAGTCAATCAGTCGAGCTCTACATGTGAACAATTTGCGATGGAGTCGTATCGGACTTAGGTCCTTGGTGCACACTAAACTCCGAGATTCCTTGGTAGGTATTTCAGCGACGTCACAACATCTCCAACATCAACTTGGCTCACATACATCTTCATCTTTCACAACTTTGAAAGTCATTGACTCGTTCATTGTGTAACCCCTACATCAACTCGCCATGGCATCGATCTTCAAGGCAGGACAGACGGCGGTCATCACTGGAGGCGCATCCGGGATTGGCCTCTCCCTCGCCAAGAAATGCTTCAACAACGGCATGAAAGTGCTAGTTGCTGACTGGGATGATGAGACCCTCAGTGTGGCCCCGAAGAACATCGGCGGGGACATCGGCACGATCAAGGTCGACGTCAGCAAGACGGACGATTGGGCCACTCTCAAGAGCAGGGTCGACAAGGAACTCAATGGCCAGGTCAACCTGTTAGCCCTCAATGCAGCTATCGGTCCCAAGTCGTCCTGGGACTCGCCCGACGCCTTCCGACAGGTCGTGGACGTCAACCTCTTCGGCGTGATCAACGGAATAAGTAGCCTTCTGCCCAGCGTAAAGTCGACGGCTTCCTCCGGCTCGCCCAGCGCCGTCGTAATCACCGGTTCCAAGCAGGGCATTACCAATCCGCCTGGGAACCCGGCCTACAACGCCTCAAAGTCCGCGGTGAAGACTATCGCCGAGCATCTGTCCTTTGACCTGCGTGACGAGAAGAACCTCTCTGTGCACCTTCTCGTTCCGGGCTGGACCTTCACAGGCTTGAGTGGCAACCGGCCTGGAGCGGGCAAGGAGAAACCGGACGGCGCGTGGTGGCCCGACCAGGTTGTGGACTTCCTGGAGAAGAAAATGGCCGAGGGTCAATTCTGGGTCCTCTGCCCGGATGACCAGGTTACCGAGGAGCTGGTGAGTGTCCCCGTCCCAGCCGAACTCCGGACAGATTCCAGAGGCTTGGTTCTCCATCAGAAAAAATAGGCTGACATACGATGCAGGATCGCAAGCGGATGCTCTGGGGTGCCTCGGATGCCATTGAGGGGAGGCCACCACTCACCAGGTGGCGTGATGAATGGAAGGCGAAGCACCAGGAATGGGTGGAAAAGCAGAAATAAAGTCTGGATGGAGACTCATGCCTCGGGTGTAAGTAAGCCATTGTGAAATAGCCTTCTCTCGACCACTTCGGCCACAACATTGCATCTGGCCTATTCGGAATCTGGATTAGCCAATTCAAAAAAGATTGCCAGTGCCTCATACCGCAGGGTTTTAGCGCCTTCGCGCAACGAGCTTAGGCTCAATGCCAACCGTGGTGGACCTTGGAGGCAGACACCGCCAAGGAGTTCTAGCCGGACGAAGCACGGTAGTAAGGCTGACATCGCGACGTCCATATCATGCCTCCCATTGCCAGCATCTCTCGTGACAGGCCAGACCCTTCCCGAGCACCAGCTTGAATGCCACCCAAGCCACGGTTAGCGGGCTGCCGATGACGTGCATGCTGTGTTTCTGTTGTCCAGACATCGTCGGAATCACCCCCACGCACTGGAGCGACAGATCAGAGTTTGGAGCTACATCCTCGGCATCTCGCCATGATTACCGTGCAAATTGGTTCTGCGGAGTCATTTTCGCAGCCTGTATAAGGCTAACAATCCCGCCAGCCTCCTCGGTTGAAGGAATCTCTGTGTATATGTGAGCAGTTGCATCTTGATAGCGGAGAACCACGCTCACGAGCGAGAACATTGTTTTGGCTCACACGGATTGCGACGCCTACCATCTCCTTTGCGAGGGTTTTAATGTCGCAAACTGCTCGTCCCCTGATCAAAACCCATCCGATCAAGAGTCCGAAGGGAGATACATGGCCACTAATGGGGCGTATGGAGTCGAGGGCTGGTTTCCTGACAATCGAGACTCATGGAGGCTAGATGCCATCACGCTTTTGGCCGTCATTGGGGAGTCAGAGATTGAAGCTCACTCTCAAGCGGTAAGCTGACTGCTGTGTGGTACCGGACGTGGCGTCGTCGCTCATGAGTTGAATACATAGATTGAGGCCTCGGCACTCTGCCTCCTTCCACGTATCTTACCCGCTCCCCAAGCCCTGTTGAAGCCCTCCCGCCCGCTTCGGATGCCAGACTTCCCGGCAAAGGTCGCTGGCGTTTATTCCGGCGTTGTCCTTGACACCCTTGGGTTCTTTGCCAACATTATCCATCCCTTGGATGACCTGCCCACGTATGGGTTTAAGGTCGTCCAGGTCAAACACAGAAACTGCAGAGACCCAAGTACAGTCGATACTACTGTGGCTGGCGAGAAAGGCAGCATGGATACTGGAAAGTCCTGCCAAATCGGGCGTCGACAGCGTCGCCAGGAGGGCAGCAGGAGAAGTCAGTCCAGCAGCCGAGCGCGGCGCCAGAGCAATACTGCGTATACCTCGGACATAGAACAAGGGAACCAGATCAGCCAACACCCGAGGGAGAAATCTATCGATCCCATGTCGGAGACATTCACGGCGCTGACAGAGGAACGCCCGGTGATCACTTCAAAATGGAGTAGCCCGACCAACATCATCTCAGCAGCGTCATTCGCCCTTACAGGGGCCATCATCGGAATGATGGTATACTGGAAAGACGGGGTCGCCTTGCTCGCCATCGGGATCGTGTCACTTGGCACGTCGATCGTGGGCTACGCGTCGTGGTGGCGACCCGTCCTGATGGTGCGCGCCCGGAGAGACAAGGTCACCGCCGGCGACATTGTCATCCGCACGCAGCAAGGGGGCTTCATCCTCGTGCGGTGCTCGGACGAGGTGGCGCGCGAACTGTATGCGGGCACGGCTGAGTGTGAATACCACGTTGGCGACCGGGCGCACAAGCTGCTAATGGCCTTGGGTACGGCAATGCTCATGGTCAGCATCGTGCTGCTCGGTAACGTTGGCTTCGAGGGACAGACTATGGTTGGCGCCAGCTACATCGTTCTTAATGGCGCCTACTGGCTGGCGAGCATGGTGTCCAAGGAACGTTATTGGGACCTATCCCGTTATGAGTGGCGGGATGTGACGCCGCGGGATTCGAGGCACGCCGATCGCACGACCGACCCAAACGACCTCTGCGATGGGTACCGCAGCTTTACTAGGGCAATGTGGTATGTCATTCGCGAGACGAAGAGTGCGCGGTGGGCGGAAAGGAGCGGCGCTGCGCCCGGCACGAGGAGATGGAGACAATGGCTAAGGGAGGCCGAGGAAAATGCGAGGGCGGGCAATCGGAAGTGGGCTGCTGTACGACGAAGAGATCACATATTCGCGGACGATGAGCCTGATGTATTGCCGTAGTATGCTCAGGAAGCCGTATCCAGAGAAGGCCAGACGGGTCCCAGGATGGTTCCACTGACCACTGGCGCTGGGAGTTGTTGCGATGAGCAAAGAACTGGACCCTGCTGATCTGCGACAATTCTGCCCGAAGCATGCCACTCAGACGGCACTTTTCTATACGGTCTATCAGGGCACCTGAAGTGTCTGGTATCCTCAACCAGTGATAACCATAGCTAGCAATCATGATTTGGATTCTAGAAGTTAAGAGTCCGCGGATGTCGGCCTCTTGGCGTTCTTCAAGCATGACCATGGATCGCGGATCAACAATCTCTGGTGTCCCGATGGGACGGTGAGGTACCCTCTCGTTGCCCGCAGAGCACAGGTACAATAAATTTGATTCGGTTAGCTTTGCGTTCATGAGGGTGGTTGTTCTTTGGGGTCCTTCGCGCGATTGGCGTTGCCGAAGATGGGACGACGCTTCACCCTCAGCAGCGACTGTTCAGACGGCCATGGCCGACAACAGCGATTGGCTTGGTGATTTCGTATTGATAGTCAGCTACCACTTGATGAAAGTGATGGAAATAACAAGTAATTGCCTTGCCATCCGCGCGGGTCGAGATCCCGTCGGATAGAGATGATGCACACTCATCGTGGAGCTGCCTGCCCTTGACGCCTATGGAATGCATGCGTACGGTGTGATCGCTCTGGTAGTCTGAGCCCTATGAGAAACGCCTCGTCAAACAAAACTCAACAAGCTACCGTGTCCATCAAGCCCCAACCCCAGTAGTGTATGAACTCGCCCTTAACTCCGTGGGTTGACCCAAGCATAACGGCGTGAAAGACTCTAGTGTGCCCTTGCCTCCATTAGATGAAACTGGGCAGGGCGATATTCGTGAAGTCCGTGCTGGTGCCGTGTACCCAGCTATGTCATGTTGCCGGCAAGCTACCTTTGAGGAGGTACAGGTGCTGCTGGCATGTTGCGTATCTGCTTGATGAGGAACTCCTTCTCATCTATGAATTGCTCATCATCGGTCCGGTCCTCCAGGAAGCGTGACAGAAACTGAAGAAGCTTTTCGCGGTTCATCAACAGTATTTTCTGCACAGGCACGGACTTGTGGGGATTGGCTACGAAGACCTTGAACACATGAAAGCCCTCGTACTGGACCATCTTGCGGTCGTCACGCAGAAGGTTCATGCAGATCTTGAGGTGTTCGCCGCTGTCAACGTAAGCCGTCATGATGTTGTAATTAGACCGGTCCAGGAGAAGCTCGCCTAGGAGTTTGATAGACTGCCGTTTTGTGACGTAGCTTGAGGATTGAACGAGGACGTGATTATATTTATCGAAGAACATGTCGAAATTGATGGCCAGGTACCTCGGTATAATATCTTTGTGCTTGGTCAATATCTCCTGTTTACGCTGTCAGCAACCGCAGCCCGAGCCTTGGAGGAGGCCGTGCCCAATGAGACTTGCCCTGAAGGTGGTGAATGCATCTGCGGCGACCTCGAAAGAACTCTTGTCAATCCAATCGAAGAACCGCCAGAAGACGCCATTTCCAGACTGGGCTCTGTCCTGGTCGATGCCCATGATGCCCTTGGCACTTGACCCCTGCTCTTCGCCGTCATCGTAAAGAATTATGGCCGCAGCTGCCTCGCTCTTCAGGACCTCCCGAAGGACGGAGCCGGCCGGGGTGGCGCTCTCCTTGTGGTCATAACACTTGCAGAGCTCGATGAGCACTTGTGGCCTGTTGTTGACTACCCAGCTCAGGGCGACGGGATCGGACTTTGGGGAGGCGGTGGCAGGTCTGAATCGGAAGACGGAGCTGAAGATGACTTGTGTGTCCTTGCGCGCTTCGAAGGGCAGCCGCCACAGATGGATCGCAAGCTGATAGAGCAAATCCTCCTCGATCATGCCGTGAACCAGTTGATATACTTGCTCGGGGGTCGCCTCTGTCTCTGCAGGCTGCCTAGTCAACAGCTGCAGCGATCGGTGGATTGTATGGAAGGTGGTACGACAGGACGGAGTGAAGGCATACCCTGTGTACCCTGCAGTATCTGCTTCATTTGACTGAGCGTCTTGGCGAGCTCCTCGGCCTGCTCAAGATTATTGGCGTCAGTCTCGTAGAATTCAATTGCGCGGCGGCGGTGGTGAGTCGCGCGGCATGTCTGCCGGCGCACGTTACCTTTGCCTGGCCGGACGGTCCGTCCAGCTTCTCTAACTTCGTTACAGAATCCCGGGCTTGCTTGGGCAAGTCCACGGTGGAGGGACGCGCCCTGTTTCTCCCAAATAAGAAAGACATCGTGTGACGGGTTGTGGTTGTCGGGAGAAGGGTTGAAGTAGATGCCCAAGCCCGGCCTGATCCCAAAGGGCAGCCCGAGGAGGGGGGGCCCGGCGGCGTGAAGGACGAACCACAAGCCACACGCACCGAACCAACCACTCGGAGGCAATGAGTAGCCAGCCGTGGGGTTGATCGATATAGGGGGGAGCTGACAAGTGCTAAGGTCACACTGCAATCTCGAATGCAGCAGGTGAATGTTTCAACAACGGAGCCCCTTCTTCGAGAAATGGTGATGCGGGAGGATAGAGTAGTTCGCCTGTAACCTCGCCTTTGTTTTTTGGAGCTTGGGGTCGGGTTGGGCTGGGTTGCTGCCAGCACCACTTACATACAGAGTAGACCTGAATCAGGAGTTGCAGCCGGGCCTTCCTATGTTTATTATGTTTTGGTCTGGGCTAACGACCACTCGCAGCCCTGGCCTGCCTGGGGCTCCCGGCTCTACCATGCCTAGGTACCTAGGAACCTTAGTACTAACTAGCACCACCAGCGTCAACGCCAATGCACTCCTGACAAGCCCGCTGTCGTGTACAAACGGCTGACGTCCTACTTTATATTGACACTGCTTAATCAGGATGAGTAGTTGGTAATCCTCAATTCACAGGACAGCACTACCGTGAAGTGAAAGTTACGCAAGGCGACAAATATTTAAAGGTACTTACCTTGACCCATCGCATCACAATCGGTCTTGCGGTACTCGGGTCAAGTTTGTTGACTGTGTACGCACAATGGGGCAGCCAATAGTACGACACTGAATCCCCACAAGATGCTACTGTATTAGGTCTAGCCACGCTGTGTCCCCCCTGCAAGTCTTGCGAGTGCCCAAACTGTGTGTGCAATGCTCCGAGTACCCCGCGATTTCTGGGAAATTCTGCCCCTCCAAAACTTCCAGCGGCCGATCAATTCAGAGTCATCTTTCTGGTGGCGCTCCCTCGACGGCTGTGACTCAAGCAGCAACCACCACCAACAACAACCCAAGGGGAGCAAGAAAAGAAAGCCCCACTTTCTCCCCAGACAAGTCCTCGATCGTTCAACTCTGGCTTTCTTTTTGTGCTCGTACGAGCGAGTGGACAATTGACCGACTGCGCCCACCATGGCCTCCATCAACTTCCCCAAGGAGGAGCTGGACATCATCCAAAGATGGCGGGAGATCAAGGCTTTCGAGACACAAGTATGCCCCTGGGTCACTCCACTCTAGGCCAACAGGATACGGAAGAAGCTGACTCTCCTTTGCCCAGGTTAAACTATCAGAAGGCCGGCAGAGATACACCTTTTACGACGGTCCTCCATTCGCGACCGGTCTCCCGTACGTCTTCCCCTACACACTCGTCGCCACCAGAGCTTCTCTAACCCAAACTGCAGTCACTATGGCCACTTGCTCGCCTCCACTATCAAGGACATCATCCCACGGTACTGGTCCATGAAGGGTTATCATGTCGAGCGACGCTTCGGCTGGGACACCCACGGTCTGCCCATTGAGCACGAGATCGACAAGAAGTTTAAGATTTCTGGGAAGCAGGCTGTAATGGAGATGGGACTCGACAAGTACAATGCGGAGTGCAGGAGCATTGTCATGAGATACTCGTCAGAATGGAGGGAGACCATTGAGCGTCTTGGGCGGTGGATCGACTTCGACAACGACTACAAGGTGGGTGGCGAGACGGCCATTTGTCTGACGAACACACCCATACACACCCACACACACAAAGAAAGAAAGATAACGGCTAACGAGCTGCAACTCAGACCATGGACACGTCCTTCATGGAATCAGAGTGGTGGGCTATCAAGCAGCTGTTCGAGAAGGGCCAGGTCTACCAGGGCTACCGCGTCATGCCCTACAGCACTGTCCTGACGACCTCGCTGAGCAACTTCGAGGCAAACCAAAATTACCAGGACGTAACAGACCCGGCCGTCGTTGTCTCCTTCCCTCTCGTTGAAGACCCCAAGACGAAACTGCTGGCATGGACGACAACGCCATGGACCCTCCCCACGAACCTAGGCTTGTGTGTCCACCCCGACTTTGAATACGTCAAGATTGCGGATGAGAAGTCAGGGGACAACTACGTCCTCCTCGAGAAGCTCCTCACCACTCTGTACAAGGACCCAAAGAAGGCAAAGTTCAAGATTGTCGAGAAGGTGAAGGGCAGGGACATGCTTGGCTGGAAGTATGAGCCGCTTTTTGACTACTACCACGAGGAGTTCAAGGATGTTGCCTTCAGGGTCCTGAACGGCACATACGTCACGGATGACAGCGGAACCGGTATCGTACACCAGGCGCCGGCATTTGGTGAGGTAGGTGCTTTCACAGATGCCGCCTCATAAACTTGAAGCTGACAAACCTCAGGACGATTTCAACATTGCGAAAGAAGCTGGCATTGTGACCGAAGACCGACCGCCGCCTGACCCGCTTGATGAGACTGGTCGTTACTCCTCGAAAGCAAAGGACTTTGAGGGCATGCACGTCAAGGAAGCTGACAAACACATTGTCAAGGCTCTGAAGAACAAAGGAAGGCTGGTAGTCGACTCACAGTTGAAGCACAGTTACCCGATGTGCCCTCGATCCGACACCCCCTTGATCTACCGTGCTGTGCCTTCGTGGTTCATCCGCATCCCGGAGATTGTCCCACAGATGCTGAATGAGATCGAATCCAGTCACTGGACACCGTCGTTCGTCAAGGAGAAACGGTTCGCGAATTGGATCACGAACGCCCGTGACTGGAACATTTCGCGGAACCGATACTGGGGCACTCCCATCCCCATCTGGCAAAGCGACGACGGCGAGGAGCGCATCTGTGTCGGCAGCGTTGCCGAGCTGAAGGAGCTCAGTGGATACGAGGGAGAGCTGACGGACATCCACCGTGACAAGATCGACCATATCACCATCCCCAGCAAGAAAGGCAAGGGCCAACTCAAGCGTATTGAGGAGGTCTTCGATTGCTGGTTCGAGTCAGGCAGTATGCCGTTTGCCAGTCAGCACTACCCCTTCGAAAACCAGGACAAGTTCAAGGAGTCTTTCCCGGGAAACTTTATTGCAGAGGGTAGGAGCTCCCACGCATATTTGCCCTCGGAGCAGGTGACTAAAATGGAAAACAGGTCTGGACCAGACGCGAGGGTGGTTCTACACTCTTGTTGTTATGGGCACACATCTATTCGGCGAGATGCCGTTCAAGAACTGCGTGGTCAACGGCATTGTGCTTGCCGAGGATGGAAAGAAGATGTCAAAACGTCTCAAGAACTACCCCGACCCGTCTATTGTTATGGAAAAGTACGGCAGCGATGCCCTGCGGATGTACATGATAAATTCGCCCGTGGTGAGAGCAGAGCCTCTTCGCTTCAAGGAGGCAGGTGTGAAGGAGGTTGTGCAGAAGGTGCTTCTGCCCCTGTGGAACAGCTTCAACTTTTTCAACGCCCAGGTTGCTCTTTTCAAGAAGATCGAAGACGTGGACTACCAGTGGGATCCTACGATGGAGTCCACGAATACCAATGTCATGGACAAGTGGATTCTTGCCAGCTGTCAGAGTCTTTTGGAGTGGGTGAACCAGGAGATGGACGGTAGGCACAACCCAATCCCAAGGCCCGACTGTTTATGCTGACGAACTGTATCAGGGTACCGATTGTACACAGTAACTCCTAGGTTGCTCGGGCTCATCGATGACACCACAAACTGGTACATCCGCTTCAACCGAAAGCGACTCAAGGGAGAGAACGGTATCGAGGACACCAAGCATGCATTGAACACGCTCTTTGAGGTTCTGTACACCCTTTGCAGAGGGCTCGCCCCCTTCATGCCCTTCATCACCGACAACATCTACCTGAGGCTCCTCCCATTCATCCCCGAGAGCCTGCGGGAGGAGGACCCCCGGAGCGTGCACTTCCTCAAATTCCCCGAGGTCCGGAAAGAGCTGTTCAACCCGGAGATCGAGCGCAGGGTTAGCCGGATGAAGAACATCATCGACCTGGCCCGAGTATCACGTGAACGAAAAGCCATCGGAGTCAAGACTCCCCTCAAGACCCTGGTCGTCATCCACACAGACGCCACTTATCTGGAAGATGTCCGATCTCTGGAGGGTTACATTGCAGAGGAGCTCAACGTCCGCGACCTGATCCTTACGTCGGACGAGGCTTCTTACAACGTCCAGTACAGCGTCACGGCCGACTGGCCGGTGCTCGGCAAGAAGCTCAAGAAGGACATGGGCAAGGTCAAAAAGGCCCTGCCAGGCATCACCAGCGACCAGGTCAAGCGCTACGTCGCATCAGGCAGGATCAACGTGGACGGCATCGAACTGGTGGAAGGCGACCTGGTGGTCCGCCGTGGTATCAAGGAGGATGAGTCGACCAAGAACTCGGAAGTCAACACGGACAGTGATGTCCTGACCATCCTGGATTGCCAGATGTATCCCGAGCTCAAGGCAGAGGGTCTTGCCCGTGAGGTCATCAACAGGGTGCAGAAGCTTCGCAAGAAGGCAGGCCTGCAGCCAACGGATGACATTAAGATGGAGTACAACGTGTTGTCTGATCCGGAGAGTCTGGGCATCGAGGAGGTATTTGTGACGCAGTCGAAGCAACTAGAGAAGGCGCTCCGACGGCCTATGGACAAACACATTGTTACGCAGGTGGATGGCGAGATCCCCAGGGGCGAACAGGAGGGCGTGATTGCTGAGGAACTGCAAGAAGTGCAGTCCGCTACTTTCTTGCTGCGGTTGCTGAAGCTATAGAGCTCATGATAGAAGGGTCCCGCGTTTGACCATTGGTGAGAGAGAGGCAATAAGATCACGATAGACCGACCATCCAGAGTGTTCCATACGCAAATTGTCTAGAGTTTAATGTGATGCAATTGCCGTGCTGCCCTGCATGCTCATCTAGACCGGTATGCTTTCTGTAGGCAGGTCAATCGGAGGCGTCTAGTAGTACGGCGGCCAAGTTAGGAGTATGATTACCAAATAGCAGTCTTTCAGCTTCATGAACTCTGCGGCACACTTGTCCTTGTGTACTGAGTTGTAATCTGCCACAATACACCTGCCATAGATTGCGGACTAATGCCTGGTCAACATTATCCCGGCAGCAGATATTCCATGTCATCGAATAGGTGCTCACCTCGGCCGTGCATTTCGACGCAGCGGTAGCAAACTTTTGAATGGGTCTCGTTGGCTTTGGTGGTTGCATGTTGTGTGATATCTGCACTTCACGTTCCAACGAACTATTTAGGATTAGATGGATGATCCAGGACCTAGTTGAAGAGCAGGGTGAGGTCTAGCCTGGATGAGCAGGAAATTCGGGTTGTGTCTTGAGTCGTGCAGTTCACGCAGCTCTATGGTCTGGAGAAGTTCATCTGTCGATGATTTCATTGGTGTTGAAACGGCCTCCAGACCGTACCTAAGACGGTGCAGGGGTACCCTCCTGAACTGGGATCGACCTCAAAGCGGCTCCACTGCAACCATGACAACCAGTGGCTGGTGCTCGTGGTTTGGGGAGGGGGGGACCACCCGCTGCCAGCGTCCCCCAATGAAAGCAGTTCAAGACCACGCCGTTTCTCCCAGATCGCCCAGCGCGAGGAGGTCCCCAAGGCGCTATCTTCTTTTCAGCTTCCCGGTACGCGATCCCATCTACGGCAATAGAGCAACGCGCCTCCCTATTGTCTTCGCGCAACACGCTATTCAAGCCCAGTCCACTGCTATTATTTTCCGTCGGCTCTCTTTTTGGCTCTTGCAATTGGAAATTCAATGCATCGATATACTGCAACCCCTCACAACTGCCCCAGTCCTAAGACGGCCGCAACGAGCTGAGCCAGCTTCTGTTTTTGCGCGCTCCTCGCCTCAACCTGACCTGACCTGACCTGACCTGACCTCGCCCAAGCTCAATCGCATTGCGCACTCTCCTGGCCTCGATCGCTCGTTTGCCAGCTCGACCGCTTGAACTATTGCCCTGTTTTGTCTCCCACTCGACATGTATCCGCGGCGCACCCGTCCTTTTCGCAAATGCTACCGGTACCACCAGCCACCCTTAGTCGAGGGGGCTCCCCTTCCACGATACAGAGCACCAGCCCGTCAGAAGAAAGAGAGACAACCGACTCCACTTTTAGCGAGATACAGGTCGAGGTCAAGGTCGGCGACAACGGTGACATCGACGTCAAGTCTCCTGTCCTGGATTCCATGCAACGCGCCGCCCACAACACACCTCTTCCCAACGGGAATGGGGGCGATGGAGGAAGCGGTAGTGACCGCCCCTCTCCGACTCCCATTCGAACCAGACCAGAACCTTATTACAGCAATGAGGGTAGGGTCCCACCCGTCCAATTCTTCCCTGTCAACGCGCGACTTGATACTCACAGTGTGCGCGCACAACAGACATCACGATCCTACATGAGATCGTTGCCCATGGCGAGGAGATATTCGACTCCCTCCCCGAGCGGGAGCGACTCGCGACCAACGCGCTGTTCATGGCTGCCGACACAATCCTCCCCAAATATGGCTACGATTCAGAGGATGTCCCCCACATCTCGCGCCTCTTATTCCGCATCGGCGCGGACAGGACCGATGAGACACTGGTGGACAAGTTCAGATCCTTGCTAGCGAGCATGGGTATCGAAGTGGTCTACACAGATGACTCGATGAGTTCAACAGCAGAGGAAGGCGATGACGAGGACTTGAGCGATGGTGATCAGACAGGAGGCGGCCCCACCCCGAGACCACACGTTATTCAACGCGACGAGTCTTCGCCACCGGACCCGGGTCTCGCGCTGCCTGTTCCGCCACAGGACAGATTCAGCTCGCCCAGTCCGATGCACTATGCGCCGCGCCGGAGACGTAACTCGGATAGCATTGCTTTGTCCTTCGTTGCGCCCGGGAACGAACCACCCGGTATAGAGCCTCCGATCCGGCACGCTCGAGCGCACTCGACCGCGGGTGAGACCCCGGAGTCAAACAAGAAAGGCGTGAGATTCTCCGACGTGGTAGAGACACAGAGCATCTCAGAACGTTCTTGGGAACATAATGCCAGCGGGCCGTCTACCATCGAGAACATTCCTTGCCGCCCCAAGCCAGGGAGCGGCGTGGAAGTTGACGCTCCGGGTGAGGGGCTCAACGGGTCAGCTCAAATCCGGCCGTCAAGTTCCGGTCAGGAGATCGACGGCAGGCCATCTACCAGGGCTGAAAACCGGGCTCCTCCAGACTTCAGTAATTTCGGCCACCACGCGCGGGCATCAGAGGGACAAGCGGGAGGTCGCCTGCCAAATGGTGTGATATCTGCCGAAGACGTTTCTAGCAGTATGGACTTGGTCGGGGACGAGGCCGACTATGTCGATGAGCCGAGCCTTCCGGAACACCCTCCACAGTATGAGGAGGAACACGACACCCGGGAAACAGAACGCATCGATGAGGAATATAATGATTTACGACACGACGAATACTCGGTAAAATTACCTTTCAGGGACGCTGCCGACGAGCAGGATATGAGCAAAGCCCAGGTGAACTACCTCATGTCGAGAGAGCAGATGTTTAGGATGTCGTCCTTCAATCATTGGGCCAGGATCGCCCGCCAGACCAAGAATCGAAACATTGAATTGGAAGCCAACGCCGAGGTGTGGGATGCTTGGGGCACGATGGGTGACGCTCTTGAGATCTGGATCGAAACTGCGCTTACTATGCACATTGACGAGAATGACGGTCTGCGGGCTTATCAAGAGCACATGCGCGAAATGGAAGGGCTCGAGCGCAACAGGGAGTCTGCTGAGCGCGGCGCTGAAGGCGTTGCTGCAATCCCGGCGATTCTCCCTGGCGAGAATGTCCAACCGCGCGTTCGACAATCTATCGAACGCAGCAGGTCATCTACTGCTGCGCCGTCCAGGGCAGTTTCGGACTTGAAGGACGCAGACAGGGAAGCCATGGGCAAGTCACCGTCGGTTGAGAGAACGTTCGTTGAGGAGTTGCCATACCGGCCAGCACCGGACGGGCGTCTCCCAGAGTTCCAAGGTCAAAATATTCAATCCTTCAGCAGCGAATGGGATCCAAATCTCGAACCCAGGCAGCATTCGTTCTATGGTGCGCCGGAAGAGCGAGACGAGGAGGCCTGGCTCGACAGTGACCTCAGCCTCCGCTCACAGTACCACATAGCAGCCGCGGCGTGGGATTACTTCATCCTGTCGAAAGCATTCACGCATTGGGCCAACCGTGCAGATGAAGAAGTGCAACGGACACAGGTTGCAAGACGCCACATTCTTCGGAAAAAATGCTTCAGTGCTTGGGTTGGAGAGTGGGACAGAGATGAGTCTGAGTCGGAAAGCAAAGCGGTGTGGTTCTCCCAGCTGATCGCTATGAGGGACTGGCGGGATGCTGCACAGACGCAATCCGGCAGGCATAGGCGGGCCCAGGCGCTTGCTATTCGCAGGTGCAGGCGTGACTTGGCCGAGGACGCCCTCATCGTATGGTACCAAGAATCCAAGATGCGGCTGGCTGTGGCAATCGACCACACTCGCTTGCGTGCGGCCTGCTTTTATCGCTGGCAGGGCGAATCTGACTGGCTTTCTTCTGCTCACGAAGAAGCCGAGGGCATCTTTCGAGGCACCATGCTCGGGAGGTGTATGAGACATTGGAACACGTCGGCGCGTGTACAAGAGCGAGCTGAAGATGGCGCCGGACCGATCATTGTTCGTAGGGACGAGTTTCTGAGGTCTGGCTTGTCACTTGCCTGGCGCCAGGAAGCCGAGGAGTGCAAAAGCCGCGAAAAGGTTGCCATACTTCAGGACTTGAAGGAGCACGCGAAGCACTGGATGTATGAGACGAGGCTGAGGGCCTGGCAGGAGCAGCAGGAAGCAGAGGCACTCGACAGTTCCACCTATCACTGGTATTGCGAATGGCGTCTGATCTTGTGCAAACGCGTCACCCAGCGACAGGACCGGGCGCGTTTCTGTGAGATCTGGACCGACGCGGCGAGGCAGTCTCACACAAACAGCCGAAATATGCGTCACCTGGCCCGTGAAGTCCGCTACCACGATTCAATCACGGGTTTCTTCAACGCCTCGATCGACGCTATCGAGCAGCTCGAGATGGGGGCCATGCACGCCCGCGGCATGATCCTTCAACGCGTGGTGCCGAAGGCCATCGAACAATGGCGCAACCAGCTTGAGCCTGTCAGCAGGCTACAGAACTGGTCCCGCTTGGGTCGTTTCTACTCGATTAGTGACAGCGTCATGAAGCACTGGCGGGACGTGCGCCGGCAGGAATGGCAACGTCGCATGCGCACATTGTACAAAGATTTCCGCTACCGTGTCCGCTGCGACACCCTCAGGGACAGCCTCGACTCATGGCGGCAAAAGTCTGCCGAGGTCGTAACTAGTGGTTGGGAGGCAGACGACATCCGCGCTGAGGACGACGGCGGCTTGATCTTCGATGTCGCGCAGGCTTGGCGCGAGAAGTACGAGTATTACACCTTCTCTGCCGAGGTTGCCGAGGACGCCGACAAGGAGGCCCACCTCGTGCTCTGGCACTCGCTCATCGAGGCGCAGGACGAGGGCCGGCTGGACGCGGCCGAATACAACTTTGCCCAGACGGCGTCGCAGTACTGGGAGGCATGGGAACTGGCCTCAGTGTCCCTGCGTGGCCGCGACCGCGCTGCACAAGAGTTCATGGGCCACAACGCGCGGCGCGACCGGCGCCACTTTTTCGGGGTGTGGGCGTCGCAGACGAGCGGTGTTGGGCCTGGCGGGGACCGGGTGCCCGAGCTCGGCGGCATGATGGACTTCCGGGCGACGAGGCGCAACTCGAGGTGGAATACACCCGCGCCGGTGAAGGATGGGAGGAGGTCCAGGATGGTCACCGACTACACGCCCTTCCGGACGCCCGCGCGACCGAGCTTCACGCCGGCCAGGCCGAGCTTCCTTAGCAGGGTGACGAGCACTACGCCTGCGTACAAGCCGCCGAGCGAGCTGACGTTTGAGGAAGATGAGGAAGGACTAGTAGCTTGAGAAGTACGTGGTTGGAGTGGGAAATATTTGTTTCATTTGACTGGCATGATTGTGGATCATCATATCTACCGAGTACAAGGGCAAATCATATTCAAGGGCAGAGTTCAAGCAACAGCACAAGCGCCAAGGAGGAGGAAACAAGGATTGAGTCGAGGCAAGTGCGGTAGCAAAGAGAGGGCGTTGATTTGACGTGCGTTTGTTGTCAAAGCAGAATGGGGTAGATATACCCAGGGCTCGCTCGTGTCGTGTCTAGCATTGTCTTCTCATAGCATTGGCGTCAGGTTCCGCAGGAGTACAAAGCACTGCTACTTACTGTTTGTTCTAAAACAGGTGGGATTGCAAAATGCACAGGAATTTGTTTTATCCTTTGATCACGCATCTTGGTGTTGACGGCCAGGTGTTTATGATGTTTCAAGAAAAGTCTTCGTGAATTGTGTATTAAACGAGCCACGTGCTCGCTTGAAAACCTCGCTTCTGAAGCCTCCTGAATAAGCTTGCTTGCTCTCCCAGCCTTGATTTTCATTGACGCCGAGCAAGTGGCTCGTCTGTCCAATAATCCAAATGGCGTTCCATTGCCTTTTGAAGCCCTTACTTTTGGAGATCAGAATGCCAACCGACTCTGCCTACCCATCCTCCACCGAAATGCCCGTCTCTTCCAACCAGACGCGCCTATCGGCGTCTCTCGCACTCGTCAACTTTGCGCTCTCTTCGAAGTCCTGCGCGTGCACCCGCACCGCAAAGGTGAATGCCGGCAGCTTGTCTAACCAGAACTTGACATTGGGATTCTCCTCGTCAAAGCTCATGTCCCGTAATATGTCCTTGTGAAGATCCGAGACCACGGACCGGTCATTGTTCAGCAGCCAAACTAGCTTGAGCCAGCGTAGCATCTCCTTCTTGTCCTTCGCGATGACCTGTGCGCGATCCTCGGTGCTAACGAGAGGCGAGCCCTCATCCCATGTCGCCTGGAGGTCGAAGTTGCTGTGTGAGCTGTATCGCCTGATGCCGCCCCGCGCGAAAGACCTGCAGCCTGAATTCTTTTCGCCGTCGATCATACCCTGGCCGTTGAGCTTCTTATCAAAGTAGTCGATCCGTTCGAAGTCATCAACGTCTACGAGCACGATTTTTCCCTCCCCGAAGACGCCAAAGAGGCCGCACGAGGCGATCCACTCGGCAGACTTGATAAGCTTCGACTTGTTAAGGACGATGATGCATTTCTTGCGGTCCAAGAGGCATTGTTTCGCGAGCTTGTTGTCCATTAAGAAAGCAAGCACGCCTCTTCGGTCGATGGCTTAGGGTGGCGTCCTTGTTCTTCGAAAGGTAGAACGGGCTTTTCTTTAGACTCTTTTGTCTCTCATATCGCGAGTACATCGTATCGGGCGAAATGTAGAGGACGTCAGGCCTTAGATCTTGGGAGCATATGCTCAGCGCAGCAGTCACGGCTCGAGTGGTCGCAATTGGCGACCCAAAGCAGGCAAATTCGTCGACTTTCGTCCTTGCGACGAAGCAAACAACCGCGGGATTTTGTTGTGGCAGTAGAAGGGCAAAGATTCAGATGCAAACGCAGTCTTCTTATTGCCAACGGATTTTGACTGAATTAAGCTTATTGTACGAAGGGGCGGTTGCTGCGACAAGTTTCGATCAAGTGTCGTGGCTGGCCAGTCGTGGACACTCGCTGTCAGTTTTGGGCCAATTCAATGCCTGCTTTCTGGAGTGGGCAATACCCCGGGTGTGTCCGCGGTCTCACGAAGTTCCAGAAAGCAGTGGGAAGGCAGTCCGTCCCGAACTTCATTTGGTCTTGAGAACTGGAAATTAAAGCTGGAGGCGGGGGGTGCGGAGCTGCCCAGCCATGGGCAGCAGGTTGGGCTTGAACTAAGTGCTCGAAAGGTGAAATGAACGAAGTGACGGATGGAGAAAGTATGTACGGCTACTCGAAGAAACTAAAACTGCCTACAAAACGTACCGGTAAGCGACTGGTAAAGACAAACCAGGTGGTTGGGCAAGCAAGCTAGAGGTTGAGAGTCTTGAACTTTGGTTGCAGGAATGAATTAACGGCCTTCTACTCATCCAGACTCGATGAAGATTGACTATTTGTATTCTTTGAGTTCCTCTACTAAGCCGGAACAACAGTGGTTATCCTAATAGGATAAGGGACAATGTATTTTGTGGGTTATAACAGTGAGTTTCGCTATGCAAGGCTTTAGACAGTGACTATCAATCTTCTGCACACCAGTGTTCTGTCAGACTCGATGAAGATGATGAAAGTCTTCTTCAGGAGATGGTTACTTGTGTTTCAATGCCAGGCCTCCAGATGAAACTTGAGCATCTTTTTGGGATTTTTATGTAGCTACCACGAGATGTTCCCTTCCATCCCAATGTCAGCGGACATCTCGATGCGTTTCTTCCCCGGAATGTGTACCGTGTACTGCCTAACACAAGGACGCCGCAAGTCTGCTAACGAGCTATAAGCGACCGAATGCCTAATAGACAAGCTTGAAATGCATCTCATCATATCTTTCCCTCTCCTCATCGCTCATCAGCCGACGAGCTGCGTCCCTCCGCCTGTTACTCCAAATGAGCAGCACGCAGATAAAACAGGCCGTGAAAAAGCCGACGATGGTGAATGCCAGCCCTGATGTGAATCCTGTGGGATATCTGGGTGACTCCCATTTGAAGAATATGTTTGAAGAAACGAAGTTTGCACAATTTCCAAACCCGATCATCCAGGCCATACCAATGGCAAGATACTTTTGCCCACGCAGATTGGCACTCAGCCAGCCGAGGAGCAGAGGCATCTGGGAGAAAGTGCCAATGGACATAAAAAAGAGGGCCATGTACCGCACCCCAGCCTGTGGGATATAGGCGTACATGATGACCCAGCCAACAAGCTGGAAACAAATCCCACACAGTACGAAGGGGCCTCGGAGACTGAGCCGCCCAGCTAGCCACGTGGCGGACAGGGAGCCAACGATACCAGACGCCCATATCGGCATGCTCATAAGCTGTGCGGTCTTGGACTTCCATCCCAGCTCGGTGAGGATGGTCGGGGCAAACGCGGCGATCGAAGAGGCCGTGATGTCGCAGCAGAAGTAGCACCAGGTGAAGAGGTGGATGCGCCAGTCGAAGAGAACCCTCCACATGGGGACCAAGTCGATGGCGGATCCCTTGGTCTCGGCACCCCGGGATGCTTCGAGGACGTCGACAAGGCGGTCTCGCTCTTCAGCTTTTAGGAACCATGACTGTGCATCACGTGGGAAGTCTGGAAGGAGCATGGTGCAAACAACTGCGAGCACAACGGTCATTAGACCCTCAACCACAAATATCCTAAGAACATGTGAGTTTCACCATCTCCTGGGACAAGACACACCAGTTGGAAACAGGACTCACCACCTCCAACCCTCCAGGCCACCAGCGCCGTCCAGATTAACAAGGCCATAGGCGAGGAGTCCGGAAAAGATGGGGCCGGCGAGGGCAAAGTTGAGGAACCAGGCAAAGCGGACCGAAGACTCGCGCTTGGTGTAATACGTAGACAGCATGTAAGCGGCCCCTGCGGGAAGGGCTACCTCAAAAGCGCCCATAAAGAAGCGAATCGCCCAGAGTCCTTGGTAACTCGCTGTGAGCCCCTGACACATTCCGAGGATACCTAATCACATATCAGTTCCAAGCACCACGCAGCCATCCCTGAGCGGCCCAGTGTCATGAGCTTCCATTGATCGTCGTGACGTACCGAGGAGGAACATCTGACCGCCAAGAAACAAATTGGGCTTGATTTTGCCCGTGACGAGAATCAGATTGCTCGGGATCTCGGCCAGGATGAAAGGGACGTAGAAAATCCACAGCGCGGTGCTGTAACCCGTCGGCGGCATGTTCAAGCCGGCCTCGAGACCTTCAATACGAGCATTGGCGATGTTGGTCCGGTCGAGGAAGAGAATCATGTGCATCGTTCCTAGGATAGGGAGAAGGAGGAGATCTCGTTTCCATTGCAGTTTCTTGTCCACCTCCTCGGTGGAGGCAGCCTCACAGCGATCAACAGCGACCTCTTTATCGTCCATGTCTCTAACCAAGTACCGTCGACACCGAGACTTATCGACGTTATTTGAGTGATGGATCCACAACATTCCACATTACCAGCTTATCAATGGGGAGAACCCTGGGGACTTTATATGCTGGTCGTGGGACTCTCTGAAAACCAATCCTAGTTGCTGATCACCACGAATGCCTGCCATAACCCCTGGGCATGCAAGTATGGTTTCAATGAGGGAATGCAGTCAGCAATCTGCAGAATTATCACCAGTGCCAGACGTTCTTGGCGCTACTCTTGGACCGAAGGGGGCAAGTGACACGCCCCGAAAATCATTGAACCCAGACAATACCGACCCCCGCTCAGGCCCTCCCGCATACGGCCAAGGCTCGACTTGCGGAACATACCCTATCCAGCATCGTCCGCTTGATGTGTCCACTAAGAGATCAAATGCTGGCCGACGCCTCCGGCTTATCCACCCATACCGCAACCTCCGCCTGCCCCTGCCCAGGTGCTCGGCCGGCACCTGGATATTCCCGCCCGAGGAGGCTGCTGCTGGCTGCCGATCTGTGTTCGCCGAGCGCGTTGTTTCGCTCCATACTATCATCATTCGTCGAAGCTGGGTGCGGGTGGTGGTCCCCGCGGGCGACGGCTCATCTTCCTCGAGATTCCCGCGAGATATTGTTGCCAGGTACCTAGGTAGCCTGATTGTGTCACGGGAACTCGAATGTGACCTTGTCGAATTCCAAGGAAACAGACGAGAAGGTGGGCTCAGGATTTCCAGTTGTCTCCTCTTTTGTGAGAGCCAAAAGCATTAATCTCGCCCTGTTGTGTCTATAGACCAGAAGACTCAGGCCTGATATACAGTTTCACCAATCCGTGTTGTTCTTGTGAGTATGCTGTTGTCACCTAAGCAACTGGACTCGTACGCATTAATATTCCACATGTCGCACAGCCGAAGAACCGAGTTGAGTTTGCACAAGACCACCCTTTGTGTCTTCTTGAATGGTCTGGACGTAACGCTTCCCTGCTCGGTTTGATTCCGCAATCTCAGCCCTACGACGCGCTTTGAGGATGTGCTCAAATGGCTAGAAATGAGGGAATGCAAATAATGTATGAACTGCATGGACACCTGTCGTACACATATCCCCAGAGACTCACGGACGCAAGCCTGGTGGCAGTAAACGATGGTTAAATATCGATTGAGTGGCTTCTTATCTGTACAGAGTCCGTAATATACATGCTAACGACGGCGTAGCAATATAGGCCAGGCAATGTACCACAAAGCAGAAATAAATCAATGGATCATCTCTGTGAGGAAAGTTGGTGCTCCCTGTTGTTTACCCAAGTTCCATACCCAGACTTCAGCGACCAGTTCCCATTTAATCCAGAAAGGCTTGGAGAACTTGAACAACATGGCGCATTTGACGGCTGAGCATCTCAAGCCGCCTTCTCGTCTTTCCGGCCGTCTCCCGGGCCATCCTGCACTTTGGAATCGGTAGCATCACTCTCTCCACTCACGGTCCTCCCAGCAAGATCGAAATGATATAGTGGCTCAAGCTTCGCGCCCCTGTTGAGGAGGACGTGGCGTTTCATGAACCACGGCAGCCAGATTTTGAGTTGATAGTTGATGAATGTGCGGGTGGGCACGGCAAAGATGTAGTCCAGCTCCTCGAGTGTGCGCTGCTTGGTTTCAGGGACGCACAGGAAAATCATTGCAAAAGCGATCAGGTTGAGCCCCCCATACAGACAGAAAGCACCGACGACGC
The DNA here is from genome assembly GCA_014872975.1 of Diaporthe citriasiana. Lineage (NCBI taxonomy): Eukaryota > Fungi > Ascomycota > Sordariomycetes > Diaporthales > Diaporthaceae > Diaporthe > Diaporthe citriasiana. The sequence goes on along the minus strand of JADAZS010000033.1, from coordinate 72,199 downwards.
CGAAAGCCTTCAGAATAGCAGGAAAAGAAACGGTGAGAACAGATGCCCAAAAGAAGCAGGTCGCGACGGCCCAAGCCATTCCGACCTCACGGTGAGACAATGGAAAAATCTCGGCAGAGTATACGAAAGGCACTGGGCCCTCGCCGGGCGAGTAGAAGGCTGCAAAAATGTAGATGAAGAGAGCGACGAGGCCAAGATGAATGGACCCCACCCCGGGAATGAGGTTGCAAAGACCTGCGGCCAGGAGGGCCCACGCCATCTGCCAAGAGATTACGTTAGATGATTTCAAGAAGAGAGTGCATGGCCTGGAGAGTCTTACGTTTGGAAATGTGAACAACAGCAGAGATCGCCGACCAAAAGTGTCAATTGTCCAGATAGCAGGCCAGGCAAAGATGAAGTTGACAAGACCGAAGCCGAACGAGGCTATGAGTGCGTTGTAAGCGGAGGTGCCGGCCTGCTCGAAGATGGTCGATGAATAGAACGCTATAATGTTGATCCCGCACATTTGCTGGGCAATCATCACCACAAAAGAGGCCAAGGTGGCTCGTCGAAGGCGCGGGATGGTGAACAGCTCGACAAATCGCTGAATGTACGTCGAGCCGTGTATGATCTCTCTCTCAACCTCGAGCTGAGCATGGATATAATAAAGGTCTCGAGCTGCCTGGACCGGGTGATCGCGGAGTCGGAGAAGTGACTTCATTGCTTCTGGGTAGCGGTTCTTCTTCATGTACCAACGAGGCGACTCGGGGCAGAAAAACACGAGAATCATCAGAGGGATGGCTGGGATGAGCGCGCTTCCAAACTGCAGCCGCCACGAGATCGATCCGGTTCGACCGACGACGAGGTTCGCACCAGTCCCGAGACAGATTCCGAACGCAGTCCATAACTCTTGCAAACACGCATTAGTGTGGATTATTAGTTAGGGGTATTTCGGAAGTTCTTACGCCAGCTCATGACAAGAGCACCCCGGATAGCCGCAGGAGAATTTTCAGCGGCAAATATAGGGACACTGCTTCCATTCACTCCCATCCCGATGCCCACAAGGAGACGGCAGAGAAGAAGCTGCTGCCAGGTCTGAGCGCAGGCACTTCCAATGACAGCCCAAAAGCAGAAATTTGCGGCAATGAAGATGGCTCCTATGGCTCTGTCAGAAGAGAGGGTTAGCCCGCGTGGGACGTGTGACTTGCCTCGCCGTCCAAAGTAAAAGTTCAGGGGGTCCGATACCCAACATCCAAAAAGCCTTTTGCCGAGTCAGCGTGTTCTTGAGAGAGGTGGGTGGGGACGGGCGTACGAGCTTCCAATGTAAGGACCAGAGTTGATCAAGCCTTGTATATAGATTCCATACGTGCTGTTCAAGTCGAGTCCGAGGGCTTGTGGAAACGACAGGTTCGCGCCATTGCTGCCTTCTTGATCCCAACCCTGAACAGCAGCGCCGATGGAGCAGGTGAATATTGTCACGTAGAGCATCCTGGGAACTCTCCATTTGTGATGTACCTCAGCGTGAAGGGCATCGCATTCCTCAGGTGTGAGTTGATGCTCCCCGGGGATATCCTCGTAATTGTCAGGGTCCTGTGCGATAAGCGCACCCTTCTTCAGTAAATCCGTGTGCTCCACAAGGCACTTCTCATCAGCGAAGTCTTCCACTTGGGCCATGAGTTCGTGCTTCGGAATGCCGTCAAGCGGGTTCTTGATCTTTGCATCGAGGTTTGCCGTAAGGTCGACACTGTGGACTGCAGTGGAGTGATGGATGCCTTTCTCCGTGTGGCAGATGGCTTCGTGTTGTGGTCTTGGGTGATGTCAGTTGACACTTCAGGATTGGAAACGGCCTACGGAATAGTGAAACTAACTTTACAGGCTCCACAGCCGATAGATTGCCATGGGTTGGCATTGCGACCATGTGATTGATGTGTCTGGCGATCTTCTCCCGCCGAGCAAGAGGCAATGGGATCAGCTCGGTAAGGCGTGGTGATGTGTTTGCTTCTCTGCTGACAGATCTGGCCTCAGGAAAGACAGAGACTTATGACTAGGAACGAGCAGGCGATGCTGTCTCCAAGTGGTACAGGAGGGAAGCCGAGTGATGTGGTAAAGGGGCCAAAACATAGAGCCTGGCTTGTCTTAACGCAGTTGCAGTTTCTTTCAATGCAGGAAGGTGCACACGAAGTGCCATGATTGTTGCCCGACTTGAATGTCAGTCGAACTTGACGTCCCAGTTCTCAGTAAATGCAGAATTCCACGCCACTCCTGCCTTCCAAGCATACCTCTGTACCACCTGGAGACGGCCAAAAGGCTGAGCAAGCAGAAAGAGACACCCGAGCCATCTCTTCCTGCTGTCATGGGCGTGGCTTTGGCGTAAACAAGTGGTTATTCACATAGCCTGGAGAGATATTTGCAAGCATGCTTGAAGACATGCCTTATTTTCCTGTACGCGATAAATTGACTAGGCATGTCATCAGCTCGTGCCTGGAATAAAGAGAAGAGATTGCAGGGGCGAACTAGCAGAGCCTGGTATCCAAAGAACGGTGACTCCAAGGTCCCTGGCACCTTCGCCGCCTCGAGAAAATAGCTTTTATGAACGACAAATTTTCGAAATACGCACGGTGTTCATGTCGAAACTTTATGGAGAAGTGCGACTGTCCGAGAAGATTGGTGGCCGTCGTTGAAAGTGATCGAACTACGTGTGTCTGGAGCAAGCCGCGCTCATCTCACCCATGGCCGTCACAGAAAGCTTATGCGTACTTCCCCTGCAAAAGCCGATTCGATGGGAAGTGGTTCTCTCTACATGGGTGCTCATATGCTGCCTGTCTGTTCCCAAGCGGTGGCGCAGTCCTCTGGGGTGAAGTCAAGGCTTTTGCGGGGATAAATCTCGTGCCAGAAATGGTCATATTAATAGTTCATCCTCATCGCACAGTGTGACTTTTGGCAAGAGGTACAATCAACGGGAGGACGTGCATGATCACACAGGGGCCATCGCCCCTGGTATGTTTTTGTATGACGGCGTTCAGGTGCAATAACCAAACAAGAAGCTATTTGATGTAACTGCCTAAGGACATGATCTCCGTATTGGTGACATGATTTAGGTACAGCCACGCTGCGGTGTCACCGCCTGGAATCCTGGCCGCCCTCATTCATGGGGGCATGGAGGCCCCTCCCCGAAGCCTTGAAGGGATCCGAAGGATCTGTCAAAAAAACTTGCAACTTGCTGCCATTGGTACTTCTTTCCCGGAAATAGGAGCCTAAACAGGGAAGGCAGAACCCCCCGGCCGGGAGCCAAATGTGCTCATCGCTACGAGACGGTAGGAAACAATTTCATTGTGATGTTTCTGTACTGTGCAAGTTTGGCATGAGGTGTTCGATGCCGCCAACGAGGTATTAAAATAGAATTTCTCTCAAAGTTCAACACCTGTTTGTACCAAATCCATCACATAGAAAACATCCACTGGTGGCAGGAGCCCCTGTGCAGATGTGAGATATTCAAGATGTCAGTCATAGCAAGGCCAGGCACCTACTGGCGGCCCGCAGCCGCCAGAAAATAGCAAGATAGATCTCATGCCTGGTTTATAGCGCCGTCATAGACTCTAGCAGATCATGGAACCTGAACAGCATTGAGTAGGGCAAGAATAGGGGTTCCGGAGCAGAGGACAAGTTCAAGGAAAAGAAGAAGCCGAAAAAAAGCACCTTCTATCTGGGCTGGCATTTTTTCTGCAGAGAATTTTAGTCGAGAAACATCTCGTCGTTCCTTAAACCCCTGCGGTTATAGTGCCCTTAGGAGATCCTTTGCATGATCAAGGCCCACTCACCCAAATCCGGCCGAGATCGTCGTGGATTGAAGCAACTTAGTAAGCCGCCATCATATGCAAAATGGCTGGCTTCGAGACCAAAAAAGGCAGACGTATCAGTCCCATCTAGAGAAAAGCAGTAGACCGAATTGATATGGATAAGCAGGTGTACAGGGGGGCTGATTGAGGTGTAAGCCTTAAACGCATCATTGAGCTTGATCATATCTTGAAGCATCAGAATTCTGGGGGAATCTGGTGGACGACAATTTTCTCCACCCAATTGCAGAGCGAAACAGACTAACGTGTGTATCGAGGCCGTTGGCAGTCAGACACACTACAGTACTTTGTACAACAGGAGCAAATCGCTATGGTATCTCAACGACTAAAACGCACCATCGATCTATGCAAACCAAACCCACTCTACAGATCCAAGAACAATTAACACACAGCCCAGTCCAGTATAAAACAAAACGCCTTCCCTCGAAGACTCCACGCTCTATCTCACCCGCTTTGAATTCTATCCAAATTCGTGCCTTTTTCCTTGTCATGTCCTGCCTGGCCCTGTCTTGCTTTGTCCTGTCTCTTGGTGCGTCGGAGCTCGTCCTTCTCGTCATCTCCGGAGCCGGTCCGTGTAATCTCTGCGCTGCTCAGCTTACTCGCCAGGGTGTCATGTTCGCGGCTGCTGGAGCAGCCCCAGCATACCCTTCCTGATATCGCTCAGCTCCGACTTCTGTTGCTGTACGATCTCGAGCAGGTCGCGGTACTTCCTTTGCCACTTGATCTCTTCGTCGCCGCCCTGCGCGCCGTCGTCGCCGCCCCTGTCCACCAGCTCGCTGTCGTCCTGCTCCCCCTCGGCGTCTTCATCGGGTCCCCCTGCGCCCTGGGTGTATTTATTTTCCCTGCTCTTGCTGCTCCTGTATCCCTTCCACTTTCCGTGCGGCAGCGCGACGCGGATACTGTAGGCGCCCTTGACGTCCCCGACCTGTAGCTCCCAGTTGCAGTCATACACGTTGGAGCCGTCCCCGCCCATGGTCTTGTGCACCTTGACGTTCCTGCCGCTCCTGAGCAGACCGCCGCCGATAAGCGCTGCCACGTTGATCAGGAACGTCTCTTTGCTGGCCGCGCCCTTCATGACGTCTTCTATGACTTGTTGGTATATCCCGGCGGCCTCGTCGACGCTGCATGGCGGTATTTGAGAGCCTTTTGAATCGAACCAGTCCGCTCCTACTATATCGTATATGAAGAAAGATTCGAGAGCGTCGAGGTTTGTTCGGTCGCTGGGGTCCGAGAACTGAATTCCCTTGCGGTCTTCGGCTGCTGCTTGATGCTGAGACGATGGCCCTTGAGCTTGTTGGAATTGTTGGGCCGTCGTGTCATACGCAAAAGCGTCATTCGGTGATACTGCTGCAGATAAACCCGGCTGGGAGTGCTGCTGATAATGTTGTTGTTGCTGGTGTTGTGGTTGATGTTGCTGCTGGAGAGGTATATAACTATGGTCCGCTGTCCCGAAGGCCTCCATGACTAGGGCATCTGTGTTCTGTGGTATTGCACCGAAATTAGCATTGTGATGCCCTCTCATTTCTCTGCCGTTGATCATCACCACGGGCGCTGTGCCCGTGCTTCCTGGCGGCGATGCGAGTCTGACTTCCGCCCCAGGTCTTTCTGGGACTTGCAATGAAAGCCGGCTCCGGGTGGGTCTCAAGGTCCTTGAATGGGGCTGGTCCTGCATAGACGCATCAAAGGCAGCTTGCTGCTGGTTCATGATCAGGTTCGATTGAGGCTCGGGGGCCAGTGAGGCGGTGGGATGATTCGGACTGGCTGCCATTGCTGCGGCTGTGATATTGGGTGTCATATGTGGAGAGACGTGGTCGAATGTGGGACTGCTCTGGGCAGGAAAGGCATGGAAGGGCGAGGCGTCGCTGGTAGAACTTGTGTTTTGGCGGTTTAGAGGAGGCCTTCCGCGTGTCTTCCCCGGACCACCCGGACCACCGCTCCTCCAAGCCGAAGATACGACCTTCGCTCCATGTCGTTTGTTTGCTTTGGGCTTGCTAGGAGCGGCTGTGGGCTTAGTTTCTGCAGGCTGGCCGGCCCAGAACCCAGTCCCCGGAGAAGACGTCATCGCCGAGTATGATTGTGCTGTTAATGGGGTCTGGGCGAAGTTCTCGCCTGCCCAGGCAGCCCCCGGAGTGCCCAGGTTCAAGTTCAGCCGGGCGAATTGGTCTTGGGACGGTGAGGGGAAGACCACCGTCCCGGATGCTGCTCCGGGATGAGCAGGCCAGAGATCAAGTGGCTGGATGCTGCCGCCGCCAGTCCCCCCAGCTCCCAACTCTTCACCACCACTTTCAGTACGTGGTCTCTGCGAGGGCGATCTGCTCGAGTCTTCGTTCTCCGGTCGCTTCCTCCCCCTACGTGGTCTGATCTGTGGCAACAGTGACCTTAGTGCCATATCGTCTTCCGCCGCTACCCCATCACGGCCTTCTTCTAGGACTGGGTTCGGATCTGTGGGGATTTCCGTCCAGTATGGATGAGGATTACCCAGAAGGTAGTCGAAGAAGGCATCGATATGCATCGAGTGCATCCACCGCTGGAACGCATTAGTGGTTCTTCCTCAGAGGTTGTTGAATTCATACTCATTACCTTCAAGCGGACGGCATACTGCTGGATCTTCTGCGCACTCTGTCCCTTGTCTTGGTCTGGTGGTTCCACCCCTAGTTGCAGTGCCAAATCTGCCCACGTCTTGATCTCCTTGTTTTGGAAGAGTCCTATCAACTCGAACAGAGTGTGTGTGCTGAATGACTTGCCTCCGCTCTTTGGCGGGATTTTGAAGGCCTCTCTCAGTACCGCGGTGTCGGTCTCTGGGGGTACACCCGGATTACAGTAGAGGATGAACTGGGCATAGGCGTCGTCGATGTTTTCGGGCGTAACCTTCCTATGCGGCAAGGCACGGCGGATGGATGCTGGCCTTGGGGCTACATTTCTCGCGAGAATATGAGTGCCGGGATGATGCATCATGCCCATCCTGGGATTGGCATGTGCCCTCGATGTCGTTGCCGAGCATTCAAGAGGGTGCAAGGGGAGGAAAGAGCATGGACTCCAGTATGGCTGGGCAGTGAATGGAATTTGGAGATTTTGCTTATTCAGATGAGGCTGGCGCGCACACATACGTCACGAAAGGTAGGCGAGGCTCGTATGGACGATGGTGTGAAAGATTCAGAAAGCACAACGGGGGGAAGCAAGGTAGTCATCCATCTTTCTCGGCCGATAGAAGGGGGCAGCAGGTCGGTCAAGACACCAATAGCCTTGTGGATTTGAGGGATTGCTCAAGGCGAGCCTTCGGAGCCTCCTTTCCAGCCTAGGAGAGTTGAAGGATCAGCCTCGCTACGGCACATGGGATCCTGATGCCTAGTGGGCCGTGGTCCATTCTGGCTGTCTAGGGGTTCCGTGTAAGGCGCGGGAAATGCGAACGGAGGGGAGGCCCGAAAGCACAGCCACGGGGATTACAGTACCGGTGGCAGACTAAGATCAGATCACATCAGACCTGGCATTTGCAGCGCAACAGCCCCTGATGATGGTCGAGGCAGATCTCTGCTGGCCATCGTGAGGCAACAGCAAGAGGTACAAGCGCAAGGGGATAGCTGCCCCTGAGGGTGGAAAGCGTGCTGAAAGAGGATGAGCTGGCTGGGTCTGACACAACAGAGGCGCAAGGACTATGGGCATCTCTGGACCTGATGGGTGTCCTCGTCCATGGGCCATGTGGGCATCCCAGGTCGAAAGGCCTGTTGGTCGAGGGACGGAAAGCCCCTTCCACGACTAGACCGTGCAATAATTTCCTAGCAGTGGACGAGGGCTGAACAAGCGTGTCAGACGGTAAGGAAAGGACGGTCGACGGGTGCCATCAGATCAGATCTGGTCCGATCTGATCAAGTTGAGCGAGCCCTTGTCAGCCACAGGACAGGGCAAGATGATGAACACGGCAGGAGCGCGTTGACTCTTTTCTCTTTTGTCCAAGTATCGACGTGACATGCGGAATATGACATGAGCACTTCTCGGTTTCAGCCAGGAGTGCAGATAGATTGTCTAGTCAACGCAGGCCCAGAAAGACGCAGGTCCAAGGTTGTGGTTGGCGAGAGAGCCAACCACGCGTCGTGTCTAAGTGTCTGCCTGTCGCTTCCTCTGGTGGATCTCACAGTAGTCTGGCTGTGTTGTGCAGGGTAGTTCCCAGCGCGGATAGCGGCAGGAATAGTCGCCAACCTACCTGGGTAAGTTTTTCCCGAAATAGCAATAGCAGGCAGGGGAAGGGGGCTTCCCCCTTCTAGGGCGAGGCATTCTGTTCTTATGGAGTCCGGGCAGATATTCTTGGGCAGTCAAGCCTGGCTGACTGTTCCCTAATGGAGGTTAATGACTGTGATGATTGATGACTGATGACACGAGGTACGCCCAACACCAAGGAGGTGAGTTCGCCAACGGGCGAGTGAGGATCGAGCATTCAGCCAGTGCCTAGGAAAGTCGCCAAGCAGTCCGAGGCGTTGGCAGACAGAGGTCGAGGGCGTGGACGGATGAGGGCATCGTACAAGACAGGACAAGACAATAGACACGACACGATACGACACAATAGTCTACAGTCCAACCAACACAGAGCTTCGTTACAGCTCATGACGGCTCACACGCTACACCGCCACGCCTGCAATTCCAGCCATGTTGACGATGCCACGCCACGTGGAGAAGGGCGGCGGCCATGGCGGAGGCCAAGTGCGACAGCCCGGGCCCGAGTAGCTGGACAGTGTGTGTGTCCCATTGATAATGCTGCGATGGACGGCTCGGCCGTCAGCCCAGAGAACTGAGGCGGCAGGCCGTGTCATCGTCAGCGGAAACGGCTCGTTGGTGGTTAGTAGCGGGCGAGAGCGGGCACGAGCAGAGTTTGAGCGTGGAGAGCGGGCAGTGGACAAGCACGAGAAGGAGCTGGAGCTGCAGCTTGGGGGAATCCTTCGGCGGGCATCTCTGGCAGGCCGACTCGTTGTCGCCGACTGGTTCTTGCTCCTTCCAAGGCGAAACGGCAGAAGCGGGAAGCAGAATGTGTCCTGTTCCCTTGCCGAAGGATTGACGGTGCAGCCGGGGAACCAACCACCCACGCACCCACGCATACCCACGTACGCACACTGGCTCCTGCCGCCCTCGTCGGCGACGTTGGATCTTATTACTACCGCAGCGTTTATCCATTTCGTCAAGTCACTTCACTTAAATAGAGGCCAGCATGCGATCAACCTGCTCAGTCAAAAGAGAACCCTGCAGGGTGCCTGTATAGACCATGAACAGCACCGGCACCACCAACAAGCATGCGCAGCGTTGTGCATCGGTTGCATCCTGCCAAACTTCTCAGCCAGGTCTGCTCGGATTGGCCTTGGGAGACCTCGTCTGAGGATGGACGTTGGGCCTCTGCCCCCCCCCAAAACTCTTGCAACACGCGTTTGGAGATCCCCGGGCCTTTTGAGGTCGCTCTGCCCGGGGACTAGATCACCCGTCGACAATAAGGTCAGTGAGACGCACGACCACGACAGGTACGAGACATTCCGGATGCCCTGAACCGTGCAGGAGTGTACAGAGGCCATCACCACTGAGCTTGCTGGTCTGGCTGGCTGCGCTGTACTGGGCTGTGGGGTGACACGACGTTGGAGAACCGCGGACGGCCGCCCTCCCGCTCTGCGCGCCATCGAAGCTTGGTTCTGGAAATTCGGGGGAGCCGGCTGATGCTGATCCTTGAAATCCGTGGCGGGGCTGAAAGTGACCTCGTCGTGTCTCTGCTATACTGTACGGTGTCATACTGTGCTGCGTGCTGCTGCGCTGTACGGCGCTGCATCGTGTGTGCCATTGGGGCTTGAACAGCTTACCTACTCTAGTGCGGCAGCGCTATGGAATCCCAACAGGCTGGGTCGGCAGATGCCAACCGAGAACGAGAACGGGCCCGAGTCAACCAAGTGCCGCCCAACAGTCATCGTCATCGTCATCAAAATTGAACCTGCAGCTGGCTGTCAGATGCCAACTGGACCAACTGGTTAACTCGGACCGCAGACATGTCAATGAGCAGACGCCCGGCAAAGTTCGGCGGTTCGGGGACCTGTCCCAGGCTGCTGGGTCCTTCGTTCAGCCACTGCCGTGCCGTTGCTGCACTCGGACCTCGGCTGATTTGCATTGCTCAGACGCCGGTTCGCTGGGGTCAACTGACACTGATTGACCACTGCTATGCAATGCCATGCCTATGTCTCCGCACTCAACGGCGACGGCATGAACGAAGACATCAACTAGCACTCGCGTGTCCTTTCTCGTTCTGAACTCCCCAGAACAACCACAATCTTCAGTATTGGAGTGCATTTCCAGCAAAGCCCAATCAATCCTGATCAATCCAACACAATGGCACCTGCTGCATCGAAGCCCGTGATACCCCAAAACGACAATGTCGCCCACGCTCTCGCCGGTGCCGGTGGTGGAATTCTGTCCATGGTTCTCACGTAAAACTCCCCTTCCCCGTGTTTGTTTTCTTCAGTGCTACTTCGTGGCTGAGATGGTGGTTGACCTGGTTCCTTGCTCACAGTTACCCTCTGATCACCCTTTCCACCCGCGCCCAGGTCGAGTCCAAGCGCGCCGACTCCACCTTTCTGAAAGCCGTTCGCCAAATCACTGCCCGTGAAGGCATCTCCGGCCTTTACGCCGGTCTCGACTCGGCCTTGTTCGGCATATCGGTGACAAACTTTGTCTATTACTACTGGTACGAATGGACTCGCGCCTTCTTCGAGAAGGCCGCCGAGAAGGCAGGCCGAGCGTCCAAGAAACTCACGACGGTCGAGAGCATGATCGCCGGCGCTCTGGCCGGCTCTGCAACCGTCATCATCACGAACCCGATCTGGGTCATCAACACGCGCATGACCACACGGAAACATCAGGCTGAGGAGGGCGAGAAGGAAACGTTGCCAGGAGGAACCACAAAGCCCATCAAGGCGCCCTCGACCATCGGCACGCTCATCTCGCTCCTGAAGAAAGAAGGCCCGGCGGCCCTGTTTGCAGGCGTGCTCCCGGCCCTGGTCCTCGTCATAAATCCCATCCTTCAGTACACGCTCTTTGAGCAGCTCAAGAACGTGGTCGAAAAGCGCCGGCGGGTGACCCCCACGGTAGCCTTCTTCCTAGGCGCGCTTGGCAAGTTGTTCGCCACGAGCATTACATACCCGTACATCACGGTCAAGTCGCAGGCCCATGTCGCCGGCGGCAGTGGAGAGGGTGGCGACAAGAAGGAGGGCATGTCAAGCGCCATTAGGAGGATCGTCAAGGAGGAGGGTTACGCGGGCTTGTATAAGGGAATCGGCCCCAAGGTCACGCAGAGCGTTCTTACGGCCGCATTGCTCTTTGCGTTTAAGGATGTTCTCTACGAGCAGACTGTGAGGCTGCGACAACGTGCGGCGAGCAAGGCCCTGGCTTGATCGTTACCTGGATTCTATTCTGGCAAGGGTATATATTGGAGTCTGGAGTCTGTACTCGAAGAGCCAGGCAGATGTCCAGACAGCGCTTTCACTACACTATTCCACGGGCACGTTAGTTCGCTCTGTCAATATTTTCTCTTTTCCGCAGCGTGACATGTGATCAAAAACGAACTTGGGGTCAATGGGTCGGCTTGGCAGGGGTTAACCGGGAATTTAGCATGTGATCATTTGGATTCGGGTGGTGACGGCTACGAGGATCCACCCAACCTGATACCCTGATCAGGCGCTGTTACGTCGTGTATGTGTCTGCTTGATTGTGTCTGTGTTGTACGAGGACGATGAGATGAAGGGGAGCATGAGGTTCCAATGCAAACTCATAGAACGCCGCGTGCCGTCTACTTCGATGTAATTGATGTCTAGGCCCATCACGCAGCTGACCCCTTAGTAGCAGCACCGCTCTTTACCGTGATCTTGGGCACGATCCACCATTCGTGGTATCCCTTGTCCGGCCCCAGGATCTCGACCGGGGCCTCAACATCCTCGCCCTTATCTCGCGCGTCGAGGACCTTCCTTAGCGCCGTCGTGGCCAGGCCAGCCTGGATGACGCTTTTGAAGCCGTTCCTCGTGCCGGCGAGCCAGCGACCGTAGGTGCCCTCGCCGGCAGCGAAGGCTTCCTTCTCGTCGAACTTTGTCAGGAGCTCGTAGCCCTTCTTGCCGCCGGTGACTGCGGCCTCGGCCTGCTCAAGCAGGGCGCGGTCGCTCTTGTCAGGCTGGCGGGCCGAGTGGGCAAAATCAGTAAAGGTAGGCAGCTCGGGCAGCTCGACGGGCAGGAAAGGCCGCATTCGAATCTCGTAGCGCAGGGCGTCGGACGAGTATGGGCGCGGCGGCGGCGAGGCCAGCCGCAGTCGGTCGTACACCAGTGCATACACCGAGGCCAGCGCGTCGGCCAATTCCCACGTCACGGCGGCGTCAAGGATCGTCGCGCGTAGGTAGGACAGCGAGCGCGTCACCTGCGCCTCCTGGCTTGCCGTGAAGGAGGACGGCCTCGCCCGCAGGTCGTTGAGCGTGCGCACCGCGAAGGCCTTGATGCGCTCGACGTGCGCGGCCCGCGTCCGCGCGAGATAGCTGAGGTACCAGTACATGCCGCCCAGCTCGTCATGCTGGTAGACCTCGAGCTCGAAGCCGAGCTGCACGATCCACTCCATTAGCCGCAGCTTGTACAGGTACGCCCAGCTCGACAGCGGTAGCGAGAAGGTTGGGTTAGCCGCGCCGGACCCGAACGGCTGGTACAGCATGGGTTTCTCGTCCAACGCGATCTGCAGCAGCTGGTCCAACTCCTCGGCGTCGGCCTGCACGGCTTCCCAGTCCTGGATCGCATGGCACAGGGTACGCCGCACGCGGCACCGGTTCTGGCAGAACGCCCGGAACACGTCCAGGTATGACTGCGCTGCCCGCTGCCGGAATATCTCCATCTGGTGAGCTATTGCAAAGCGCGGGTCATTCGGGCTCTCCACCTTGTCGTTGGCGGGGTCGAGGAGTCTGCTACAGGGGAGGACGACGATGGACAAGTCATCGTCAAAGACCTGGCGGATGCTGAGGCAGCCTAGCAGGATCATATCCTTGAACAGGTAATTCTGCAACAGCGTGCGGATGTACACCAGCGGCTGCGGCTTCTTGGCCTGGAAGGACAGGACGAAATTCTGTTTCTCTGTGTTAGCCCACACATTGACGACCGCGTTGGGCGTTGTCACTCACCAGCAGGCTTTGTGAATCAGAGTAGTTAAGGACATCAGTAACCTCAATGCCGTCTACAAACAGGCGCTTGAGATGCGAGTATGTGTCCTCAAAACTGAGTTGGACAATAGGCCGAGGAGGCATCGTGCTGGCCAACCGTCGTTGAAGTTTTGCGCTGAAGCATTCGGCGACAGGTGTGCCGAGATGGTGAGACTTGTTGATGGGCTCCAGGATGGACTTCATTTGAATCCACGGTGTCTTCAAGGACTCCGGGTGGCTCCTCAGCTCAGAGAGCTCTATCGCACGTAGGAGCGCATATCTGAGCTCGAGGCGGAAGTCTAGTGCCTCTACAATCTCCTGGCCTATGTCATGCTGGTGATTGCGGAGCAGGCGGCGGGCCTCCTGCAAGACATCCCTTATCTCCTCCCTGTCGATAGTATCGAGGAGGGAGCGGTGGTAGGTATTTGTTACAAAGTCCTCCTCCTGACTCGCAAATCAGCCGGCGCCCGTCACGTAGGCATCGCACTCGTTGACTCACCTCATAGTAATGCTCAAACTTGATACGCTCGTTCACGTACCAACATGCCTTGAGCAGACCCAGGCAGTATGCCCTCAGAACAGAGAGCATCGGGTCCTTGTGGGCGAAGTCCTCGGCATTGCGAGTGAAGTGAGCTTCTTGAATCATCACAGGCTGCGGCATCATGATGGCCTCTAAATAAACGCTGGTGAATAGGGTCTGGGACAATGGATAACCCAAATGCCACGCCACCTGCGACCAGATCAGCTACGAGGTCGCCTCTGCTGGGAGGCCTAGGTCTGACGCACCTCGTGGCAGAGAAGTTGGTCGATTATGCCCAGCACCTCCTTTGGGAGCAATGGACGTGTCACATCGTAGTCGTCATCCAGAGACTCGCCTGCTGCAAGACATCCGCTATCCATCTTTGGGTCCATGATCTGTGACAGACAAGGAAGTAAGCGTCAGGCGGAGAGGCAGCTGCGGAAAGGCAGGCAGGAAGTACCTCGAGGGCCCCGACAGACTCGAACAGCGTGAAGAAGCCATCTTTGACCAGCTCGCCCGGCTCGAGCGCTATAGGTCGGTCAGTAAGGGGACAAAAACGTGGGGTGAGCTGCTGCTGATGCTCACTGTTAGAAGCTGTGATAAACTTGTTCGTAATGTCTGTTGTTATGACGGCCTCGTTGGTGATCTTGGGCGGCGGAGGCTCATCGTCCAGGTCTGATAGGCCTTGCTGGTTCAGCGAGAGGCCCAGAAACTCTAAGCTTCGTTAGAGGATGCGCAATGCTTATAATGCGTGGGGGGGGGGGGGCGCTTCTGGGCTGGGATAGATCCACACCTCTGGACATGCCGGAATCGTCCACCGTCATCATATTGCCTCTTCGAAATCCGGTGTAACTGGTGGCCGACTGGAATCATTCATCGATGCGGCACGACAGCGAGGAACACAGACTGGGATTTGTTGGGAATGGCGCAAGTACAGCTCACGGTGCAGTGCAGTGCAGTGCAGCGCAGGTGGCCCTGCCTAATCGACGAAGGTTCGAGTTCAAACGACCTCGGATCGTGTCGGGCAGAGATTTGACGACTGCCCTGCGGAGTTCCACCGTAACTCAACAACCAGACATCAGAGTGCACACGCCTTACCCCGGTGAATGGCGGATTTAGACAGGTTCTGACATAAAGGGAAAAGACATATCGCATTGTAGAGAATGAAGTTGGTCATTGCAGTAGATAGGCCGAAACGGGTTGCTTAGTGCCCAGTTCGCTGCCCGCCGTTTCTGCGGCAGTGCCTCAGGTGGTAAGACCGGCCATTACTGAAGACACCGCGGTTCACTTAACAGCATAAAATCATGGGCCTGGAGAAATAGCGATGGCGAATATCTTGTGTCAATTGGCTCTTTCCGATGCCCTGCCATATGATACATCCAGTCTACGCATCCATATTGATCTGATCCCCGGGTGCACATCTTCCCCGAGGTCGTCGGAGCGCTACGCCGTGCCCTCCACCTCCCTATTCATGCACCTTCTTAGCCCCATCTCGCAATTGCTTCCTCCCAAATGCAACTTATGACGAAGATCCGGCGTTCTCAGCAAGGGCAGCATTCGCCTGCGCAAGGTTCTTGACGTCGCCCTGCTTGCCGTTCTGCGATTCCACATCGATCAGCCCTCCTCTGCCTCAAACGCACCATGCTTCCCTGTGTTGCGGATTCAACTCACCTCCCACTTGGCGAATCGCAGGTCCATATCTCCCCGGCGCTCGGCGGCGAGTCGCTTGTCGTCCTTCAGGCTTCGGCGCACGACGCGGCCGGCGACGGCAAGGTAGCGGTTGTAGCTGCGCGGTTGGAAGAAAACGCCCCGTCAGTCTCCCGGGGATTGAGGCGGGCAATCGGCTGATGCAGGTCTGGTAGGCGTGTCAATGGGTACTCACCTAAGGCCTGCGGCCTTCCACGCGAACGTCATCTTGTCTGATTGTTTGTGGGGTTGAGGATGAACGGGTCTCTTGGGGAGGAGGGTGGTGACGGCGATTTCAAGGTCCGCGACAAAACAGCTCAAGCGAACGAGCCAGCCGGCGAGCTACGGGCCTTAGTCATCACGTGACACCCTCCGTGACACCCTCCGTCAGATCCCAACTCTCCCTCAGCCCGCATGTCTCATTTGGATAATTGGTTTGACACCACATGAATCTAATAGATCATGGGGGAATACTTCATCCCGTTTTACATATCATGGTATTTCCCGCGAACAAAGTGAAATTTTGCATGCCCCTGTCTAGAAAAGAGCTATATTCACAGGGCCTCATGGCACGTCTACAACGGCTTTGGACTGTTGATACATTTTCCCGCCCCCTGAATTGATGCGTGTAATGAACTTAGATTCTATACCTTGAGGCCGATCTCTTCTGCGTATGGGAGCACATACAGGTCTCCCGCTGCTGCCACCGTCGCCTTGCCGTCCAACAACGCCTTCGCCGCCTAAAAAGGAAAAGTGTTAGCATCTTCAACATTCCGAGTCGGAAGACTGTCAAAACTTACCGCCTTGACCTTGTCGGCAGTAACTGCCTCGTAGCCCTTCAGGGCCTCCGTGACCTGGAAGATCTTCCCGCCGTGGATCAGGCTGTTGCCCGCGGAGACAATGCCAGTGCCAGTCAGCTCGTTCTGAGACAGCAGGTCGAACTTGGCCTTCGCGATGGCCTTGGACAGGACCTCCTTGGTGACACCAGACTCGGCAACGCTCTTGAGCGCCTTGACGGCCTCTTCAGCACCCTTCCTTACGGCGCCGGAGCTACCAGTGATTTGGATAGTCAGGAGACCGGCATCGGTGTAGGCGAGGTTCTTGGCCACGATAGTAGAGCCGGTCGCGGCAGCGGAGGCCTTGGAGAGGAGGCTGAAGCCGGGAGACCATTTGATGCTGGACTGGCCGCCGAGGAGGGAGGTCAGGACGGCGACGTCGGCCTTGTCGGAGTGCAGGTTGTGGCCGGGGAAGGCGAGAATCATAGCGTTGGAGCCGGTAAGAGACGTCCGCTGCTCGCCACCATAGTACTTGGTAGCTTCGGTGAACAGCTGCAGGGGGCTCGAGGCCGACGCGGGGACGTCCCTGAAGAAGGGATCAATCCACTTGGACAGGTTCGCCTGGCTGGCACCATCGGCAACGATGGCAATGTTGGGCTTGGTGTAGACGATCTCGGCGAAAGCGGCGATAGAGTTCTCGTTCAGGTAGGGCCCCAGAGTCGTCGAGCTGGATGGGTAGATGGAGGAGCCCAGGCCCTTGTGGAAAGCGACGGAGTGGGCGTTGTCGAGGGCCTGGCCCAGGGCGTTGTTGGTGAGCTTGGCCTGCTTCAGGTGCACGGTATTCTCAATTTCCTCCTGAAACTCGTGGGCTGGGACACAAGAGCGTTAACAAGGTCACTTCCACAACCAACATCGCATGTAAGAAGCCGACGTACTCGTGTATCTCGTCTTGGTGATGACCTCGCCGAGGAGCTCAGTGAAGTAGGGCAGGTCATCCCGCAGGAAGGCAGCCTCCACCACAAGAGCCTCTCGGGTGTGGTATGCAGTCAATTGGCCTCCCAGAAGCTCAGACTCTCTTGTGATCCTCAAGGCCGACCGTCTGTCGGTGTTCTGCATGCGGGACAACAAATTAGCTCATCCATCCGCGTGGGTCGCGGGCTTGGGGCGTGTGTTGACTCGCCTTGAACGCAAACTCCTCGAGCCCAACCGACAGGCCAGGCAGCGGCTGGTACCTGGTGCCGCCCTTTGCGACGACGGCGACGCGAGCGGTGGGGCCTCGGGGGTCGCGGCTGGCGACCTTGATGCCGTTGATGTCTGCCGACTCGTAGGATGCGGTCTCGGTGGAAGCGGCGGCGGCGTACCCTCGTCGCTGGGCGAGGCTGACGCAGTCCTGCCGGCGGAGGGCAAGACGGGCTCCCCTCGTCAGAGCTGATCGGCCGATCATGATGGGGAGGGGTGGGTGGTGGGTGTGTCAATTGACGGGGCTTTGGTGTGTGCGACCGAGTGACGGGGACCTGTTCTGCCAGGAAACGAAGCTTTCGAGATTGACCTGACCCGGGAAGCCAGCAAGAAATTCCGGTTCGCTCCGGCCTAAGCAGCAACTTCTGGGCTCGGATTGGCTGGAAGCAGACTTACTTGCACAGGGGGGGCATTCAAGTCGCTCTGCACAACTGATGGATTGGCAAACCTGAGTATTTCAGCCTGGAGCTGGTTTAAATCGATGCAATTTCGGATTGTGTCAGTCTGTATGACACTCTGAGCACGGGAGACAGAGGCAAAAGTCTGTTGCTTGAGTTATCGGCCAGGAGGTCTCTTGTGTGTTGGAGTTGGCCCGCAGAACGGTACCTCTTAAATCCACCATGCATGCCGAAACATGCAGTCAGTCATCGACAAAACACACGGAAAGGCATGCCTTCAAATTGGTAAACTCAGTCTCTGCTTGTTTCTTCCCCGATATCACCAAAGTCTTATTGACAAAAGATTTATTTACGTAAACGCATCTGTACATATGTATATATATGTGAAGCTTTCCTGTAGGAGGTCTCATAGGAGGCTATTCCACAGAAAGTTGGGCAGTGATCTCTGCCCAGGTGGTCCATTGCCTAGGTACATAAATGTTGTGGCCAAATAGTGTTTATGATGCTGCAAGAAATTCTGATCTCATATTAGCTTCTTTTCCGTGACTCCTGAGCCTCAGCTTCCTCGACAGCCCCGGGAAGGCTGTACGTAGCGAGGTCCGGGCATGCTCACTGTTGACTTCACGTTGTATCACGAAAGGTTCCGACACTAAAGGCGCAGCAGCACTTTGCGGTCAACCGAAAACCCAGATTCATTTTTCCACTTACCGTCGTGATCTAACCCGCGTGCGTCATACTAAATCCAGGGTGGTTTTTTTCTCTAACGTCGTTGTCCATGTGCTGGTGTAGAGTAATAATTGTGTAAAGCTGAACAGTTCGGATGAAGTTTGAGGTAACGTTGGCCGAGTTGCTGTAACCTGCAAATTAGTGCACACTCACTTACATACTGTGTAGTCTAGGTGACAAGTTGGGAAGCCGAAACTTTTAGGCACACAGGTACGTACCCACCCCCCCCCCCCCGGTTGGTCGTGGAGCTCGAGTCACTGGCGCACATGGAGGGGCCGTCGCATGCGACTCACTCGCAAATTTGTCGTTAACCCACCAGCCAAAATTTCCTGCTACAGCTACTATTACTTCTTCCTTCGTTCGTCAATCACGAACCCTTCTCGACATTACCAGATGACTCCACGGTAGCATTGAAGGCCAACTTGGGATAGTGAGAGGATCTCAAGCGGCCGCATCTCCAGCATCCACCCATTCCCGCCTGCATCTTCATCCATCCCATTTGCCCGTTGCGATGCAGGTGGTAAGTAAAATGCCCCCACCAGCTTGTCAAGAGAGCTTCTGGGGCTCGCACTGACCATTCGACGCGTAGACCAAAAGCCTTGCTGAGCTGTGCGCTCTTCTTATCGACGATGTCTATGGCGAACTGCCATCCGTACGTTCATCCGTCGCAAACCGTGCTACTCTCCCGGCGGGGGGCACATTGCGGCCGGGTATATGGCTGACCTCTCGCAGCGCATCTTTGCAGCCCTCATGAATAAGGGCCGATCGTCCATCCCACAGCTCATCCAGTACACCTCGCTCAACACACGCCAACTTCGCCATGGGCTCGTTGTACTCGTTCAGAACAACCTTCTATGTTGGAAAATAGAATCCGGCCATGCCATTTACGCACCGAATGTCGACGCTGCCTATAATATCGTTCGGATCGGCAAGATACTGGATATGATCGGTGCAATATACGGTGAAGAAGAGAAGGAAGTCACTCAGAACTTGCTGAGTATGGGCCACGCCAAGGTCGAAGATCTCAGGGATGCCTACCAGGCCAAGTTCAAGCAGGCGGCACGGCACGCGGCGATTGTCAACGGAGATGCAAACCACGGCGACGACGATGACGAGACGGGATCTGGCGAAGTCAGGAAGGACAGCAAAACTGGACTCTACGTCAAGTCTCTGGAGCAGCTCGACGATGTCCTCTGCCGGCTGATCCAGGCCGAGCTGGTTGGCACCGTCACCGAAGAGTCCTTTCGGAGCTTGGAAGACAGATACAAAGCCATTGAAGACGAGATCATCAAGACCTTCTTTGCTGGAGGTGTTCGTGGTGCCAAGGGCAAGGAGGACTACGCCGCCAGGAGGGCCAAGCGACTGCGAGAAGTGCGAGACGAGCCGCTCACCCTGAAAGGGACAATTCAATCCAAGATCTCCATGAGCAAGCGGAGAAAGCTCTCAGGCTGGAGCTATACGAACGGCGGTGGCGCCCCGGACAGCGACTTGCTCATCGATGTAGGTTGCTCATGACTGGTTTTGTTTTAGCACAGCTGACCCCCTAAAGGGAGACATTGCCTTGCGTGTTAACTACGAGAAATGCGCCGTCGAGCTCCGCAACCAACAGCTTGTCCATGTGGTTTCTGAGGTCTACGGCGGAACTACCGCCGAGGTCTATGCGACTCTCCTGCAGCAGCTCAGCAAGAAGATATCCAGATGCCGATCGGACCCAGACATTGACGTTGGCGACGATGAAGAATATCCACATGGCCGTCGAGTCTCTACAAACGAGGTATTCGACAATCTGAGCCCGTCACTTGATGTCTCCGCTGGCATCGGCAAGGTGGGCGCTAAGGCAACCGACCGCAAGAGTGCAAACCAGATTCAGGAGCATCCGCCTGACATGAAGAAGCCTGCTTTTGATGAGGCCGAGGTTGAAGGCGACGCAAGTTCTGATGAGGATGAGATGGAGATAGAGGAGCCTTCAAGCCATGCCGCCGATGACGACGACGACGACGACGACGAAGGTGTGGACATGAAGCCATTCACGAATGGTGCGAATGGGACAAAGGAGACCAAGGTTAAGTTCAATGACAACGGACCAGCGAAGCTTTCACGGAAGGAGCATTTCCGCCAACACCTGCTGCTGTTGTGTGAAAGCCAGCACAAATTCCTCCGTCACTGCGCCATGGAGCAGTGGACCGTCGATTTCGAGCTGCTCATGCGAGCCCTGCAACAGATGGAGCTAGACGCCGTGATTGAGCGCAGCGTCGGCCAGAGTGGCCTTCGACTGGTGCGCATACTCCGACGCGTGGGCAAGATGGACGAGAAAACACTGCCAAGCCTGGCTCTCATGTCCAAGGGGGAGGTCCAGAAATTGATGCTGAAGATGCAGATGCTTGGGTATGTGGACATGCAGGAGGTTCCCCGAGACAACAACCGGAGTGCTAGCCGCACCCTGTTTTTGTACTGGACGGACACGGGCCGCTGCCTCGACCGACTTCTCGACAATACCTACAAGACCATGCTTCGATGTCTGCAGCGGCTCGAGGTCCAAAGAGAGATGGAGCGAGAAGTTCTCGACACGGTCAGGCGCGACGACGTCCGTGGCCGGGAGAAGGAGCTGCTAGAGGGCCGGTTCTACAACCGGTTCGTCCGCATTTCGGAGATACAGGAAAAGCTCCTGGCTCAGATTATGAGACTGGACAGCCTTGTCGGCACCCTACGGGATTTTTAATTCCCTAAACCCGGGTTCGGGGCAAACTGCATCAACGGCGTTCGGGGGACAAAATTTGCACGGTATTACATGGCGGCGTATTTAATGGACTCTCACGGCTGGTTAGCCGATGGCCCAGATATGGGCACAAATACCTATACCTAGTACTAAAGACGCTGAAGCGAGATGGTAGATATATCATGGGCAGCGCTTCTTTGAGATATTGTGAGAGCATGGTTACCAAGGAATGAATGCCTTTCATGATTAGCACAACAATATAACTGTGTGGAGATCAACCTGCAGGCGAGGACACTGACACTGGGTGTGCCCAGCATATGTGGGACGAGTTTGCCCTGATGAAGCTTGATCTCTGCTAGTACGAGAATCAGCTGCGCAGGCTCTCTAGGTATGAAGCGTACAGCCACCGTTCTACATCTGTGTGTTAACAATTTCGGAGTCGGGACTTATCTGATGCCATCTAACAACCCATGCAGTCGGTAACCTTAGCGCGCGTGTGGGGAGCTCAGCGGGGACTGGGCACTCCACCGCGGAGAAGGCACGTAAAAAAAAATCTAGAGCGAGACTCGGAGCTTGCACTCCCTCTTAGACTTTCTCCTCCCGCACGCGATCACTTGTCCAGCCCCCGCCGTGTCAATTCCTTAACCCCAGTTCTGCCAGCGTTCCTTTCCATTGTTTTCGTGTAGACCACTCGAACTCGCAAAGATGTCGCCCCCAGCTCGCACAATGGAGAAGGAGTCCAACCTGGCGCGCCTGCTGGGCTCCGGTACGTGCGCCCGCGGTCGTGATAAGCTTGGATGGACTTTTACTGACCCTCCCAGGTTCTGCTGGTATCTCTGAGCTCGCTGTTTTCCACCCTGTAAGCTAACGAAAGCTCCAAACGCTACTAAATGGTGCGAAACCAGTGCTAAATTCGCTGCGGCGTAACAGGTCGACACGATCGCGAAGCGACTCATGAGCAACGAGACCAAGATCAGGAACTCTTCGCAGCTCTCCGCCGTCATCTTCAAGGACAAGGCCGCCGCTCCCATCGGTAGGAAGTTCGTATCACTGTTCCCCGGCCTGGGATACGCGGCGGGTTACAAGGTCCTCCAGAGGGTATACAAGTATGGCGGACAGCCCGTGGCCCGTGACTACCTGACCAAGCACTACGGCTCGGGTTTTGAGAACGCCTTTGGCAAGAAAACTGGCAAGGCTATCCTGCATTCCACCGCAGGGTCGCTTATCGGCATCGGCGAGATTGTCCTCCTGCCCCTCGACGTGCTCAAGATCAAGCGCCAAACAAACCCTGAGGCGTTCCGCGGCCGAGGCGTGCTCAAGATCGTCGCGGATGAGGGTTTCGGCCTGTACAGGGGATGGGGCTGGACGGCGGCGCGGAACGCCCCTGGCAGCTTCGCGCTCTTCGGAGGGTCGGCCTTCGCCAAGGAGTACATGTTCAAGCTGCAGGACTACAACAAGGCGACATGGTTCCAGAACTTTGTCGCCTCGATTGCCGGTGCGACGGCCTCGCTCGTCGTGTCCGCGCCGCTCGATGTCATCAAGACGCGCATTCAAAACAGGAACTTCGAGAACCCCGAGAGCGGGTTTCAGATCCTCACCAAGATGGCCAGGAACGAGGGCATGGGCGCCTTCTTCAAGGGTCTTGTCCCTAAGGTACGTGGAATGTCTCCTCTAAATGAGGATGCCAAAGTGTCGAACAAGCGCCTGCTAATCACCTGTCTTTACAGCTCCTCATGACTGGACCCAAGCTGGTGTTCTCCTTCTGGCTTGCCCAGACACTGATCCCGGCCTTCGACAAGGTGCTATCCAAATAAGGCATGGCAGAACAACATTTGATTCGACGATGAAGTGGTCACGATGTACAAGTCTATAATAGATCGGCCGGGGGGATGGCGTTCAGCAGGTGCAAAATCATTTGTCTGATTCTTTGGCAGGTATCTGCGAGCGACAAAGTCCTGGCTCTGCTCACGTCCCTGTCTATCAACAGCAGGGATATTCGGTTTAGAAGGGCTGGCCGGAAAATAAAATACCCAACTCTTTTTGAAAACGCGGCCTTTTGGTTTGTTAGACACCTTTCGCGCTTGAAGGCGTTTCACCACAAGTCTCGCTGCGTCTATTAAGGTTTTTAACAGCCCCTAGCAATTTGTCCGCCAAGTCGGGAAAGTGACGCCTGGACCACACATCGCAAAAACTCTTGAGCAGCTGGCTATTCTTAACACTGCCCTAAGCTCGATCAGATTTGCCTTCAGCTTACCCTCGGCATTTAAGGTTACATCCAAGATTCATAAGCGCGGCTTTCAGGTGGTTAAAACGACTTTGTAGGGCTGAGGCTCATGATGCCTGTCATCTAAAATATTTGTCGAAGTCCACAACCACAAAGGAACCACGCCGCTTGCCCCTGGCAAGAACTACTAGGCTATCGAGGAAAGCCAGTACTGTATACAAGATCACGAGCGCACGTTCCTTGTTTCCCTCTTGGGGAAATGCGTGGATTTACCGCATCAATTTCCAATTCTTTGGCGTTATGTTTTTGTGGAGGTGCCAAGCGCAACATTACTCGCACACGTAGGGAAAACCCTTACGCAGCAGTCAACCAGGCAAGTTGCCATTCGTATTCATTATTTTCAAACCATTCATGGTAGCAATCGCCCCTGGACCAATCACAGTGTGGGAATTTGTGAGCAAGTGGCTTTCACCAGCCCACCAAGGCCGATGCTGTCAGGATGAACCTGTGTAGACAGTGCGCTGCTCGGCGCAGCCAAGGTAAATAAAGATCGAGGTGGATATGACCCCACCATGCGATTCCAGCCTTACCCCCTATTTCCAAGCTTCTACAAGGCGGTTTCATGCGTGGGAAGCCCGGCCGCCTCGGCGAAGCTGCCATGTGGAATATGGGACGGTGCTGTTGGCCGGGCTCGCGGGGCGCCCGCTGGTGAACCCGGAACGGGTGATGTGAGATGGGACGACATATTTCAAAACTAACAGCATAGCTAATAATAAACCTTTCTACCGTCGGCCGAGGTCTACAGCCTGCCCTGACTGAACCAAGCCCACTCGCGAGGTCGACGTAGAATGTGTATATAAGATGACTTGACCGTGGCTTCCAGATCACTGCTCTGACTGCCCACTCCACAACGCTTCCTACACTCAGCCGCCCGTCCGACACTCTTTTTTGGCAAAAAGCACAGTCTCTCTTTTCATACAAACATTCATTTAACAATGCGCGCTTCACTGTTCGCCGTCGCCTCATGCGCCATGTCAGCCCACGCCCTTGCCATTCGCCGTGATGAAGACCCCAACTTCACCTGGCAAGCCCCTGACGCCTCGGCCAAGCGCTCTCCCTGCCCGATGCTCAACTCCCTCGCCAACCATGGCTACCTCGCCCGAGACGGGCGACAAATCAGCATGCAAGACCTGATCTCGGGTCTTGGCCAGGCCATCAACCTCGACGAGGCACTAGTGCGTACGCTCGGGACCCCGGCGTTCGCAACATCAACGACGGGCAACTCCAGCAACTTCAATCTAGACGACATTGCGAAGCATAACGTCATCGAGCACGACGGCAGCCTCTCGCGGGCCGACTTTGCCGTGACCGGCGACGCCAAGACGTTTAACGAGACGGTCTGGAGCGAGACACGGGGGTATCTGGAGGCCGGCGCGGTGGACTCGACGGTTGACTATAAGACCATGGCCTCGGCACGGAGCAAGCGTATTGCCACAGCCCAGGCCACCAACCCGACCTTCAACCTGACCTCCAGCCAGGTCACCGTGTCCCTGGGCGAGTCCGCAGTGATACTAGGAACACTTGGGGGCAGCTTCACCGAGCCTGCCGCGCCGCTGGATTGGATGAGGGTCGTGTTCGAGGAGGAGCGCCTACCATTTAAGGAGGGCTTCAACACCTCGTCGACGCCGATCACCAGAGCGCAGGTCCTCGGCCTGTCACAACTGATCGCAACCAGCACCAGCTAGATGGACGGACTAGAATAAGGACAAATGAGAGAGTGAATAGAAATTGAAATCAACGTTGACACTCACGCAATTTACTCCCAGAATGAAAGAAAAGGAAGCGTGTCGCGACGTAGTAAATGGTGTGGTATCTTCTTACTTTGCCGACTAGGGAATAGATACACAGTACCTACTTATTGATAGGCAGACAGCCTATTGGTAGGCATGTGAAGAGTGTAGAGACGTTTTTCTCAGCCTCCTCACCGCCCCGCGACTCTTGAGGCTGCCATCGCTTATCGACGAGAGCGAGCATGGTACCCCAGACATCCCGGGATGGACCGAGGAGCTGCGACAGGGGTGGCACGGTTGCCAGTCGCGCTTTCCTGGCCATCTGCCCAATTGAATGGTTGGCTGCTGTGGAAACCATCTTGGCAGAATAAACAACATGGCTGGAGACAGTCGCACCTGCAGTTGCGCTTGCGCAGTTGCAGGCCCGCAGCTTTTTTGGTTGCTACGCCTCATCCAGCCATCGCCCGATCCCGCGTCGAATCCTCCAGCCGTCACTGCCCAACATGACACTGTCAAATTGCAACTTCATGCTCTCTCATAATATCGCTGCCGGCTACAGAGCGACTCCTTGATCCTCTCTTCTCTGTCGCGACATCTCCTCAGTCTGTCCCAGGTATTCTTCGAGCTATTTGGCTCTATTTTCCCATTTCCTAATTACACCAGTGCACCCTCCACCCCGGCCACATTGCCGCGATACCCTGCCAGTAGATCCCGACCTCACTCAGTCAACAAACCCGCTTCCGCCCCTCGAAACACTTCCATTCCAGCCCGACGATAAGACACTACGTTAGCCCGGGACATACTCCACCATGCCTCCCGCCGAGAGGGACTCTTTTAGTAACAATGGGGATCGTCCTTGGTCAAGTCACTCCTCGAGACATTCCCATTCTCAGTCATTCTCGTTTGACCACACCCGCGCTTTAGTACCAATGTAAGTGAACATTCCTTCTCTAGCCTGTGGCTTCTTCCTCCTCACCCCATCTCACGCCCCCTCGTCAGAGGACGAGTCCTCTCATGCCCTCAATATGGCGCAAGCTAAGTACTGCGATCAGGTGGGACAGCTCAGACCCGGAGCGGGCTCCTCCTCCGTTGCCCTTGAACCCTCAGTCGCCTGTCACGGCTACTTCCCGCGCAGGCACCTCGTCTGCCATCCAGTCTGCTCATGCCGCCCTCACAGAAAAGGCACGCGAGAACCAGCTCGTGCCTCACCCGCTCGCAAAACGGACCCCCGACGTCTCTCCCGAGAGGGCAACTGGTAGGGGCGCTGCGCACCGGCGCATGCAGTCACTGCAGCCGTCTTCGGTGCGAGACTTGGGCCTAATGATCGAGGGCGGTGGCTCTCCGTCAAGATCACCTGAAAAGAAGGAGGGGCCAACGACACCGTCCCGCTCCGGCACCGACCCTTTTGAAGAACAAAAGCCGGACGAGAAGGACCAGAAGCAAATCAGCCTCACCCCCATCGGTCAGAGCCTGACACCAGTGCTAAGACCGACTCCAAGGCGTCCTCAGAGCATCCTCGGCGAGAACACACCACCACAGTCTGCGACTATGCTTGCGCTGCAGACAATGTCTACTCCGAAGGACTCTCCCCGGGACCGGGACGCCGAAAAACCCCTGGCCAACGTCACTAATGGCTCGACCGCCACGACCCGGTCGCCACAGCAGCTGGACACCCTCTCAAGCCAGATCCTGACCCTGACGAATATAGCAACATCACTGCAGAAGGAGATGTCGCAGCTGAGCAGACGAAGCAGGGATAATGCTACAGACTTGCTCAGCTTGAAGGAAGCTACGCACACCCGAGACGAAGACATCAGGAAGCACCTGCGTGACCTGCTTCACAACATGGAGGAAGTCTCCTCACGGACATCATCACGGGACATGCATGGAGGCCCACTGTTGCTCGATAACAAGCCATATTCGCTATCCCCTTCTTCGAAAATCAGTAACAACGCACGCCCTTTCGCATTACCTCGCATACCTTCACCGAATAGCTTTTCAGCCTCTCTGGATCGGGAAAACCTTAGTACACCGTCACTCTATGGCGGTGACGCATCGGCCTCGGTCAACCTCCTTGAAAAGATCATCCGTGACATGGGAACCAAGGAAGGCCAGGAAAAGCTTCTGACACGGTTGTCCGACCTGGCTGACAAACTCAACGGTTCTGTGGTCGAGAAGAAAGTTGAGGATCTCCAGCGTCTCATCAAGAACAACATGGACCAGTCTGTTGTGCTTGCTCAGCCCGGTGGCAGTGGAGCTGTTAGGGGCAAGACAGGGCTGCCCAGGAATATGAGCTTCGACGAAGCTTCCGATCTATATGGCGGCCGGTCCTTGGAGTCCCGTGTGGATCAGCTTGTCCAAGACAAGGACGCTGGACGGGCTTCGGCACCCATGGCAAGAGCTGCCGCTGATCTGATCAGCGATGATATTGTCAAAATCATCCGCACCGTCAAGGACAGCGTCGCACAAGGCGGAGGCCTTACGGCCGAGGTTAAGGCTCTTGTTCGGGAGCTTCGCGGCGAGGTTCTCGGCATGGGAAGAGAGATCGGCCGCAGGCTCGATGACGTCGGTGAGGCAAGCCAGGCCAGGTCCGCTGCGGCAACGAAGGCCGAGATCAACAAGGTTGTTGGAGAAGGCCTGATCGAGATGAAGCAGCACATCGACCATCTCACCAAAGAGCACCAGCGGCAATCGCAAGCTGTCGTGGCCGCCAACAGGCCGCCTGCAGTGGACTACCGAGAGATTTACAACGCTTTAAGGACGGCACTCAAGGACGCAAAGGCACTGCAAAAGGACACCCCTGAGCTGCGGAGGGAGGACGTTGTTGAAGCCGTCAGGGACGCCTGGGAAAGGTATAAGCCAGAGATAACCGTGGAGCAGGTTGGACTGGAGCGGGACGAGGTCCTCGCATGTCTTAAAGAAGGCTTCATGCAGTACGCACCAAGGGACAACAAGCCCGAAGCAGCGACACGAGAAGAGGTCTTCAAGGCGGTGGTGGAGGCCATGCAACACTTCTCGCCCCCGCCGATCGATGTTCCACCCGCACTGTCCCGTGACGAGATCGTCGAGGCCGTTCGGGACTGTCTCGAGGAGTTCGAATTTCCCGTGGCCGCATCTGCCTTGGGGGGCGATTTGTCCAAGCAGGACATGATCGATGCCGTTAAGCAAGGTCTCGAGGTTTTGGACCTGCCCGCAAAGGACAACGGCCCGCTAGTCCCCTTGCAAGGTAACAATGAAGAAGTCATTGGGCATCTGCATGAAATTATGGAGGCCATGCACGAAGAGTTCAAAGCCGTCTCGCTGGAAGCCAAACAAAACGTCGCTGCCAATGGCCGCGACACTGAGCAGGTCCTCGATGCTACCAAGGACGGTTTTGAGAAACTGCGAGCCGACATTGAGGGCTATGTCGACAGAGCCAATGGCGTCGCTGGCCAGGAGGAGTTCATGGAGGGGCTCTTAAGGAGTCTTGATGACTTCCGCGACGAGATCGGTGACATTGTGTCCAAACAGGCCGACGGGTCTCGGGTCCTGATCAAAGAAGAGATAGAGGCTCTGCGGGAATCTGTGAACGGCACATTGGTGCCCGTGACATCACAAGCCCAGCAGGGGGGCCATGAAGAAGTCATCAATGCCCTGCAGGAAGGACTCGGTAGTCTCAGGCAAGAAATCAGCCAGCGTCCGATCGCTGGAACTAACGAGGTCCTCGACGCTTTACAGGAGGGTCTCAACGACCTCAAGGTCAGCATCGAGAAAATTGCCGACAAACCTGCCGACATGACCGCCAACGATGAAGTCCTTGACGCTCTCAAGTCCGGTCTCGACAGTGTCAAGTCTGACATCGAAGGCCTACGTGAGAACAACAAGGCCTTGGCGCCGATCAGCGCTGATGCCATTGTCCCAGCGGACATGCTGAAGCATGACGATATCAAGAACCTCGAAGTGCTCATTTCCCAACTCCGCATCAAACTCGAGGCCATGGAAAGTCCACCTCCTCAACCTGCTCCTGCACCGGCTGACTCTGGCCCATCTATCACGAAAGAAGACCTGGACCTCATGGTGGAGATGCTGGATAGCATCAAAATCCAAGTGGACGAGCTGGCCAGCAAGGAGGCACCGGCGGCAAAAGAAGCGTCTGCTGCCAGCGACGCTGCCACCCGGGAGGATATCGAGGCCGTTGAAACCATCCTTCGCAACACAAAGGCACGCCTTGATGACCTCATGGATGGGGAACAGGCAGTCCGCAAGGATCACGTCGACGCACTCGAGGCCCTCATCCTCGAGACAAAGGAGGGGCTTGGCGGCCTCACCACGAAGCTCGAGGATATCTCGCACCGCGAGGACACCAAGGCCGTGGAGTCGCTAGTCACGCAGGTTGTTGGTGCTTTCGATGAGCTGAAAGAGCGTCACGAAAAGCAGCTCGAGGACCCCGAGAAGGTCACGAAGACAGACACGGATGCCATTGAAGCCGTCTGTCTCGATGTGAAGGCTGTTGTCGAGCAGATGGTAAAGTCAGACATTGCTGCTCTTCCGTCGAAGGACGACCTCAAGAGCCTGGAAACACTAGTCACGGAGCTCAAAGAACTCTCAGATAAGCAGAATACGGAGATAAAGGAAGCCACAGAGAAGCATGCCGCGGAGATGAAGGAGGCAACTGAGAAGCATGCCACCGAGCTTAAGGAGCTGGCAGACAAACACGCCGAGACCAATGCGAAACAGTTTGAGGAGCGCCAGGCAGAGACTGTCGGCGTGGGAGACCGCGTGACGGAAGTCAAGACATTCCTGGAGGAAATGCAGACCATGGTCAAGGAGAAGCTCGAAGGAGGTGCTACTGGCGTCGAAGGTCTCAGCAAGTCCCTCGAGACCCTCGGCGAGACCATAGGCGCGAACGCGACTGTCCACTCAGATCTCAAGGAAATGTTTGAGACTATGAAGACCGAGTTCGAGGACTCGAAAGCGGGCGTCGTCGGCGCCAAGCTCGAGACGGACGAGAAGCTCGACTCAACAACTGATACGCTCCGGGCAAAGATTGATGAGCGCATAGACGAGGTCATCGCCAAATACGACGAGTTCCAAGCTTCCTTGGAGGAGCGCAACAAGTCCGCAGAAACCCGTGACGAGCAACTCGAGGAGTCCGTGGTTGGCACAAAGGCCGTCGCTGAGGAGCTCAAGTCTCTCATCGACACATTGGGTTCTACCGTCACGGACTCCCTTGAAAAAATGGAAGAGGCGTCGAAGACTGTTTTCACTCGTGTTGAAGACATGTACCTGAAGTCGGATGACAACCACACCGAAAACAAGGCGGAGCACACTCAGACTCGCGACCAGGTCAAGGAAGCCATGGGCGCGTTCGAGGGGCTCAAGGGCGAGGTCAGCGAGTACCAGCCCAAGATCCTCGAGGCCATCCGGGATGTCCTCACTATGGTCGATCAGCACTTTGAGCACTCGAAAACATCCGTCAACGAGATGCAGGAGAAGATCAGCCAAAAGATCGAAGAAGCCAAGCCCGAACCACTCATGCTGCCCCCTCCTCCCGAGAAATATGACGACTCCGGGGTGCACGAGAAGCTCGATAAGCTCGTCGACCACACGGCAACGACCGACAAGAATCTTGAGCAGCTGAGCACGCTCGAGAAGGTCCACAGCGAGGTCGTCAAGACGGCTGCAGAGCTCTCAGCATTCCTGGCATCCCAGACCCAGCGGATCGAGGATGACCACGAGGACATGGAGAAGACGCTAGAGGAAACAGTCAAGAACCTCCACGAGACAAACGTTGCGTTGGAGCGGAGGCTCGCCCAGAAGGACCAGGCGGAAGTCACCATCGTGGATCTCCAGATGGAGGAAGACCGTCTACGCGAGAGCATTGCTGGGTTGAAGGTTGAGCAGGAGAGCCTTGTTAGACAGAAGGTCCGGCTCACTGGCGACGTGTCTTCACTGGAGACCGCACTTAAGCTGCGCCGGGAGGAGCTCCATGAGATGGAATCCCGCGCTGAGGGGCTGGAGCGGCGCATCCTAGAGGGCGTGATGGACCAGAGCAGGATCCTGCTCATGGCCAAGTCCAGCAAAAAGGCCCGCGAGACCCGCGACATCATGAGTCGCAAGCGTGTTACATCCAGACAAAAGCCCGCCCAGGAAAACATCCCCGAGGAGAAGCCGGTGGCACCCTCGAAGTCTGGCGGCCACCACCAGACGGCCTTCAAGACTGCAGTGAACTCAAAGCTCAGCAGCCTCCAACCGCCACAGCAGACCCGCCGCATCTTGTCGCTCAGCCAGCTTAACAAGCAGCCAGGCCTTAATCCCGCCGCAATCACAGGTGGCGCTGGATTCAAGAGGAGTCAGAGCGTCAAGACACTCACTGGCGCAGGAGCCCTGAGAAAGTCCAGCTGGAATGGGCGGACGAGTGCTGGCAAGAAGGGCTATGGTGACCTCCACGCAGGTGATGAGGGTGACAAGGAGAATGTCAGCATGGACGTTGTCGCGCTTAGAGAGAGCGACGAGGAAGGATTTGACGAGACCCCTGCCAGCGAGCATCCCGGCGGGGAGGTTGTCCTTGTGGGCAGTGGTGGTGGCGGCGTCGGAGCGTCGGAGCTCAGCGGTAGCACCCTGAGCGACAACTGGAGCGATCCAGGTACCGAGAGCCTGGTCGACGGCGGTAGCGCTCTCAGTGAGGACTTTAGTGAGGCCGGCACCGGGAGCGTTGTTTCTGGCGGTAGCGAGGCCGACGGCCGGGAAGGCGATCAGAGTGACGCGGAGACATTACGGCGGTCGAGTGTACGCAGTGGCTCAGCAACGGGTTCCGAGTACACGGATGCACGCACCGAGGAGCAGGACCCTTTTGATACGTACTCTGACTCGGGTAGCGACTGGACAGAGAGTGCGGTGGGCAGCTCGCTGGTCTCTGGCAGTGCTGTGAGCGGCTCCGAGAGCGAGAATGGCCTCGGCGCGACAAGCACGATAGATGATGGGGCATCCTCAGTTGGGGGTCAGGCCGCTCTATTGGAGGGCTAGGCAAATCGGTAGGATGAATGATTGACGTGGTGTATAAATGAATTGGGATTGACGGGCTGGTGGAATCGGAAAGGGAGGCTCTGGTCTAGGATGGGGAAAGCAACGTATGAGGGAACGCGTTATGACAGAACGGCCACTCTGTGCTTGTACGACGCCACGAGGATTGCCTGGATGATTTCGAACATAAGCTGGGTGTTAGGGTGTTTTGATTTCCTCTGTTCCTTCGAGAACGTCCATAGCGACTGCGCGCCCAGCACCAACTTGGACGACGGAGCGAAGGAGGCACGGCATGGTTTTTGTCTCATTAATACCTCTTCCCACTATTAGGTAGATAGATAGTCGGGGCTCACTGGGTCCATAGGATAGCGTTACTCGTGCTGTGATGCTGCCACAACGTGACAATCAATCATGCAATTTTGTCGAGTGATGAACAAGATGCGATTACAGAGCAGCCTGTCCGGTGTGCCATGATATATCCTTCCGTTGTACATGCCGTCTCCCCCTAGGTATTGCCTTATGTATCGGACGTATCCTACCGACTCTCACGAACCCTCTCCCCAGTCTGGGTGCGTGCGCCTGCGCAGCTAGCGCGTGCGGGTTTTGGGGCTGATGGTATCCTTCCCGTCCATCCACGGCCGCAAGGCCTCGGGAATTGCGACCGTCATGCTGCGTTCGTCCCAGCCGGTCTCCAGTATAGCGGCGAGCACCCTCGGGACGGCAAGGGCGGTCCCATTTACGGTCCAGGGGTAGGTCATCTTGCCGTTGGAGCCGCCAATGCGGACCCTAGTAGCCAGCCGACGTGTCTGGTAGTCGGTGCAAATGCTGGCGGACGTGACCTCGCCCCAGCCCTCCTCCTCCTCCGTCTGGGCGCCATCGGCCGCCTCTTCTCCTCCGCCGGCGACAGAAGTGTCACGCCGGGCGCGCGAGGGGAACCAGGCCTCAATGTCGTTCTTGCGGGCGGCGCTGGCGCCCAGGTCGGCGGTGGGCATCTCGAGGATGCGGCAGTGCAGGCCTAGGGAGCCGAGGATCTCGGTCTGCATGTCGAGCATCTCGTCGAAGACCTCGGCGGCCGCGTCCGGGTCAGGCGGGGTCCAGGCGAACAACTCGACCTTTGTGAACTCGTGGACGCGGTAAAGGCCCTTTGTGTCTGCGCCGCGGGCGCCGGCCTCGGCGCGGTAGCAGCGGCTGACGGCGGCACGGCGGCTGGGGAGATCGGCCTCGTCTATGACCGAGTCGGCGCGCATGCCGGCCAGGGGGATCTCGGCGGTGGCGGCGAGGCTGAGCTCGGGACGACCCTTGTCCCTGTCGCGGGCGCTCTGGCTCAGGGTGTACACCTGGGTCTCGCCGTGCTGGTCGCGGGGCTGGAAGCCGCAGGCGGCGGCGATGTGGCTGTAGACGAGCGAGGGCGGGCTGACCTGTGCCCAGCCGTAGCGGCGGGCGGTGTCGAGGGCGTAGCTGACCAGGGCGTGCTCGAGCTGTGCGCCGTCGCCCAGCAGGTAGTACCAGCCCCAGCCGGAGCTGGTAGCGGCGCCGGCAAAGTCGAGGATGCCCAGCTCGGAGCCAATGTGGACGTGGGAGCGCCAGACGCGGTCCGAGGAGCTCGGGTGGGGCTCCGGGTGGTCGTTGATGTAGCTCAGCAGGGCAGGGCGGTCGCCGCGCGGGGCGTCGTCGCCGGTGAGGTTGGGCAGGGCGAGGGCGAGGGCCTGGATCTCGGCCTGCAGGCGGTCCTCGTCCTGCTCGATGGAGGCGAGCTGCTGCTTGAGCCGGCGGGCCTCACCCAGCAGCTCATCGCGGGTGGCGGCGGCCAGGGCGGCGGCTCCCTTATCCCCGTCGGGGCTCACGGACGAAGGGTTGGCGAGCTGGCGGCGCAGCATGTTGGAGCGCTCGCGCAGGGCGCGTCCGTCGCGCTGGCGGGCCTGCCACTCGTCATGAAGGGAGACGATGCGGGCGGGATATGAGGCCTGGGCCTTGTAGTTGCGCTCGAGGCAGGTCTGCTCGTATAGGGCCGGGTTCTGGCGGATATGCTTGATGTCGATGTTGGGCTTGGGGGCGGTGGTCGGCCTGCCCGCGGCGAGGGACTGTTCAGAGCGCAGGCGTGACGACGAGTGCAGTGGCCTGCGGGAGTGTGTGTAATTGAGTTGGGCCCATGCTTGCGTCGGCAGACATGATCGTGACGGTGAGTGCACGTGCGACTGCGACTGTGACTGCGAGATGCGACATGGCAGGCATGTGAAGGCCCGCCGGGCGATCTTCATGGTGTCATGGGCTTGCGACGAGGTGCTGTTGTTGTTGTTGTTGTTGTTGTTGTTTTTTTTCTTTTTTTTTTTTGTTGTCAGCCCGGCCTTGCCCAGTTTATGAAGCAGGCTCCTCCGCGGAGAAGGACCAGAGATCTGGTGATGATTGCTGATTGCTGTCGGTCGAGGCGGAGGGATTCACGTGAGGCGACTGATGCGCGCGACGAGAAAATCAGGTCAGAGCTCCTCAGTCGAGAAGCCTCGGGACAGGGGGTTGTTAGGTGGGGTTCCCACTGCAGTCCGGGGCCCCGGGTCTGGAGTCTGCACAGGTGTAATTCTCGTCACCCGACTCTTTTTTGACCTCATCTGCTACAATCCTCGACACACCAACACTCACAAAGTTCCACTTGCCCGCCCCAAATGTTCAAGTGGCCTGGAGGGTCGGTCTTGGAAGACAGCAGAGCTCAGGTGAT
Organism: Diaporthe citriasiana; assembly: GCA_014872975.1. NCBI lineage: Eukaryota > Fungi > Ascomycota > Sordariomycetes > Diaporthales > Diaporthaceae > Diaporthe > Diaporthe citriasiana. The sequence continues at coordinate 37,397 of JADAZS010000033.1, read as the reverse complement.
GATGATGGATGCCAAGTGTCGAACCGGCCCGACAACCACCACATCCTCCTCCTCCTCCTCCTCCTCCTCCTCCTCCTCCTCCTCCTCCTCCTCCGTTGGCCCGTACATGTATGTATGTATGTATGCATGTATGCATGTATGTATGTATATATTGTCCGTTCTGGTCTTCAGCAACCACTGTCAAAAAACATTATCTTTGGGTCGCATCAGTCCGAGTGCGCCAGCCTGGGCAATATCTCACCATCCGCCAAATACCACCTTCCCTTCTCAACCCTTTCGTCCGTTGTCGATTTCCCCCAGCAATACAACTGGCCGTTGCACTACTAACCTCAATTGATGCTCCCACCCCGCGGACAATTCCCTATCTCGTTCCATGCATGAACAATCCTCAATTCCACCGCCCGCCCACAGGTCTAAACTTGCTCAAATGCCCTCAGTTGGCCTCGTATCGCCCCGCATCAGACATGTCTAATCCCTTCTCCGTGCCGGATCTGGCTGCCCTGGTGGGGGGGTTTTACTGCCTTCGCAGCATTCTAATGTTATCCGATGCAACATAGATAGTCATGACCTCCAAGGGTGTTGTTCCCTTGACTCCTCAAGACAGTATGAACCAGCAGTTTATAAACCGGCCTCGTATGCAGGTACAATGCAGTGGTCAAGCCTTGGTCCGTGCCGGAACATGGACACAGGACTGTGAGGTTCTCGCGTCTCCGGGAAAGCAATATAGATCTCTTCATCATGGTTGCCTGGAAAGCCTCTGTTGCCGCTCTGGCCGGCCTCATCACCATTGCCTGCGCCTCGACTGCCAGAAGTGATGACACTTTGCCCAGTTTCGAGGACACAATCGTCCCCGGCGCATACATAGTCGAGCTCGCCGACGACCAGGTACCATCCTCCGTGGCCATGTTTGGAGTACAAGTCGACCTAACCCATCATAGGACGCCACCGCCCTCCTCAGCCAGATCGAGGCCGAAGCAGGTGTTTCTGGCGTTTCCCAGCGTGTGAGGCTTCAGTCCAAGGTCTTCAGGGGCGTGTCCTTTCAGGTAGATGGCCCTGACAAGGAGGCGGCCAACAGGATTGCCGCACTGCCCCAGGTCAAGCAGCTGTGGCCCGTCCCCATGATCCGCGTGCCCGAGCTGGAAATCACCTGGACCGGCAAGGACAATCCGCCATCCAAGTACAGGCGACAGGCCAACTCCACCGACTCTTGGCCGCCTCATGTCCTGACGCAGGTCGATAAGCTCCGCGCCAAGGGGTTTACTGGCGAGGGCTTCCGCATCGGTATCGTGGACACGGGGGTCGACTATACCCACCCTGCCCTAGGAGGCTGTTTTGGACCCGGCTGTTTGGTAGAGTACGGGGCAGATCTCGTCGGCGACACATTCGATGGCACCAGCGCACCTATGTAAGTACCATTCTTCTCCTACTACGGAACCCCGTCTTTCATGTTTTAGAATGTTCCAGAATACAACACTTTAGGCTCCGTAGCAAGACTAATGTCATGCTTAGGCCTGATGCCGATCCGTTTGATGACTGCCAGGGCCACGGCACACATGTGGCCGGCATTATAGCAGCAGAAGAGAACGCGATGGGCTTCACGGGAGCCTCTCCCGGCGTCAAGCTCGGCATGTACCGCACTTTTGGCTGTCCCGGCGTGACTACAGGGGATATCCTCCTGGCAGCCGCTGTCCAGGCCTTCGAGGATGGCTCTGACATAATCACGGGGTCCGTTGGTGGTCCCAACGGTTGGGCCGGAGATGCCTTTGCTGTTGCTGTTTCAAGGATTGTAGACGCTGGTGTGCCGTGCACTTTTGCTGCTGGTAACGAGGTCGGTGGTTCCGAAGGCTTGTTCGGTATAAGCACCCCCAGCACCGGGGACGGGGTCATGTCTATCTCCTCGTACCAAAGCGAGGGGGCGGATAACCCGGGGCGCGTGTCTGCCTTCACCAGCTGGGGACCTACTTTTGAGCTCAAGTTGGCCCCGAGTTTCGGCTCCCCTGGCGGTGGCATCCTCAGCACCTGGCCAGTAGCCCTCGGCTCGTACGCCGTCGTGTCGGGGACGTCGATGGCCACACCTCTGGTGGCGAGCATCGTCTCCCTTGTGTCCCAGGTATGTTAGATATTGCTACGCCAACTCGACCTGAAGCCTCGATACCGCCTACCGTGTCTCATCTGCTAACTGCGGTAGGCTCGAGGAACAAGGGATCCCGATCTGATCAAGAGGCTTCTCGCGTCGACGGCCAAGCCGGCCAAGTCACAGAACTACGGCGAAGCCAACAGCGAGCTCGCCCTCGGTCCAGTACCGCAGCAGGGTGCTGGAATGGTCCAGGCCTTCGATGCGGCCTATGCGACGTCTGTACTCAGCGTCGCTAGCCTCTCGTTTAATGATACCGACAACCTCGTCTCTGACGCTTCTTTCGCCGTCACCAATGTCGGTGACACCCCGGCAACCTACAACCTCTCTCACGTCCCGGCGCTCACAGCCACGACTCTCTTCGAGATATACCGCAGCAGCTCCCCGGAACTGGACACCGTTTACGCGACGCTGACCTTCGATCCAGCCTCTTTCACACTGGAGCCGAACGACACGGCCGAGGTCCACGTGAGCGTCGTGCCCCCAAAGGGCCTAGACGCCTTCTCCCTGCCGGTGTACTCCGGCTGGGTCGCCCTCAACGGCACCGACGGCGACGGCGATATTGCCCTCTCACTACCGTACATTGGCGTCGCCGGCTCCATGAAAAATGCAACCGTCCTCGCCTCCCAGCGCCTCTTGTTCAGCCGTAGCGACGACCCGGCCAACCCCGAGGTCCCTGCGGGCACGACCTTTCAGCTGCCGGCCCCGGCCGCCCACCCGGAGTGGGCCCAGCCACCTTCCAACACCTCCGACTCGGTCTTGCCGGTGGCCGCCCTGCCTGATCAGTCCGTATGGCTGGTCATGGGTAGCGCCGAGACCCGAATCGAGGCCGTCCCCGTCGATCCTAACGTTCCCGGCGTCGAGGACAACGGCCTCGGAGTCGACACGCTTGGCAACATCGCTGGCTACCCGCTCACATACCACAGGCCTATAGGCTGGATGAGCCCCTGGGATGGCAGCCTGGCTGATGGCTCATGGGCGCCGGCAGGGCGGTACCGGCTTAGCATCTTCGCGCTCAAGATATCTGCGGACAGGGCCCTTGTGGAAAGCTGGGACCGGTACGACTCGCCCGAGTTCATTATTCGCTACGTCGAGGTGTGAGAAGGGCGCTGTCAATTCGTATAACGTTGATATCAACCACAAATATGCCAACGGTGGAGAGACGTGTAGGCATCATATACCATCAATATTTAGTGTGTGTACATTTACATTTCTACGTGTGAGCCTTTGCAGTCGGGGCTTGTGCACTTTTAGTATTAAAAGCCCCTGGTGGCAATCTATATCCAAAGCTGAGCAACGCACTTATTCAAGGGAAGCTGCCAAGGATTGGCGTCAAAACAAGGCAGATGTTGTGTCGACTTACTGACTGATACTTCTACACAATCTGCGTCCCAGGGTTAGAAACACCCCAGGTGCCGTCTCTGCATCACTTCAACGCATGCACTACCGTATATATTGTGCATATCATATTCACCTGTCTACCGCTTCCCACTTGATTCTCACAGTCTCGCGGCAATCTCGCCCAATAGTTCAAGTGATGATTTTTTTTACAACTCTGAATAATAGTGCCAGCGAAGAAAATACTCAACCTGACTACGTGCGAAATATATCCTAGCAGTCCAAAATCTCCACCACCTGCCCATTTATCGGCTCGAAGGCATTCTCCCTGAATGATTGTCTAGTGAAAGAGGTAGAAGCCAAAAAGAAGAATGAGAAGGAAAGCAGAACCGACACATACCATCCCTCAAGCCAGCATACCCTATCGAGCAAAATAGGCTCCTTGTGACCCGGCAATGATGTCCGATTTAGTCATAATTGCAGAAGACATGGGCCTGTGATACAACATGGGCACAGGGGTCTCTTCAGAAGGTTTCCGTGGGAAGATGGTACATGTGGCCCAACAACGTCGTCGTCGACGACTCCGGCATCACGCCTGGGCCAGCATCGCTTAATAACCCGTCGCATGCCCGCAAAACCTTTCGAGAGGATTGAGAAATCCATGGTGACCCCAAAGAGGCTACTTGGTTGCCCGACAGTCCACGGTGCTTTCATGTCTGCGGAATGCCTGTCAGAACCTCAAAAAAGTGTCTACTTCGTTGCGACAGCATCAGGTTCTTGGGGTGAAAGACCAGATCAATGCTTACCAGGTAGAGTCTGCGTTTCAGCATCTGCATCAGGTCGGGTTGCTGCCAAATTGGGGAGCAATATCCTGCGGACATCCAGGAGCTCTCCAATAGCATGCTTGTGACGCTCATTTGCCGCAGTCTCTTTGGGATATTGCTTCTCGTATATGATGTTGCAATCGGTTCTCAGCTGGATCGCTCTGTCTAAAGCTGCCATGATGTATGCTGGGACCGAGAAAGTGTCCAGTTTTGCTAGATGGTTGGCGACGTGCTTAAATTTACAGAGACGCAAGACATATTGCTGCTTGCCACTAGGTTCAGGGGCTTTTAAATACCTGTCTGGGCAATTGAATTTCGATCCCTCAACTTTGAGAAACAACTCTACGGTCTCGGTGTCTTTTTTGTATCGAGGGCAACACGCCTTGGCACTGTTCAGGGTCATGGTGAATCAGAAGGGGTGTGGGATTGGTTCAGATCGAGTAGACGGGGTTCGTGGCAGACAAGGTACACACATTAAACCTCAGATTCTGTGGACTCTTTTAATCAAAAGAGAAGTTGGATGATGGCAAGGAAAGAATCTAACGTGGGCAAGTGAGGTGGTTAAATACTAGTTGACTATAATGCCAGGGCACTTCAACATAAGCTACTTCACCTGCGTTGACAATGGTTTCGACTTCTCTACTGATACCAAAGATCATTCTGAATTCTTCTCATTGTTTTCATGGAGAAAACACAATGGTATTCTTTGCAGGCCGCTCGTTGTGTTATTAACTCGTTTGTTTACTTACACTAGAACGGGAATCACGATAGCTTCAAGAACAATGCTGAATTGTATCCATCAGCGCTTTGATCAGCGCTCTTGTAACAAGTAGGGAATGACAGCAGGGGAGGTCATGGCTTGATCAAAGAAAAGAGAGTAAAACAGTCTATACCGGTATTGTCTAGGGATGTAAAAACTCAATCATTCGGTCAATGGAGTGGATTACAGTGTTTTGAATGAACCCAGGCCGTAGGAACCAGAGCTGTCTGTCGAATTGCGAACGCACAACTTGAAGGTAGACGGCAAGTTTGTTTCCTCGCTGGCCAGCTTCCGAGCAATGGTGTCCAACCAATTATATTGGGTGGAAACTCTCTTTGAATTTTCAGCTAAAGAAGATACCTAGGTACTGAAGAACTGCGAGAGTATCCCTAATAGACCGATTAGGCTGCACTGGGCGACCATGCGGTCTGTTGCTTGCGTGATACATGTTTTGGTGGATATTTGCACTCCTGCTCAAACACCGTCATGTCGGCAAAAATCCCCCCCTATTCGATTTCGTTCATATTTTGTGAGTGGATGCAATATTGAAGTACGCACGCTTCAACACCACAAGTTCTGAGCTACATTCCCGTGTGCGAGTTCGTGCTTAATCAGACTACTCAGTACTGAACACAAATCTTCCGGAAGAAGGTTCGGCACCGAGCTTATGTACACATGCATCTACATGTATCTCTGGAACCCAATATGAGACTGCAGCACTGATCACCGTGCAAGGTCATTCCGCCCCCCCCCCCCGGCGACTTTGTGTCGAGAGTGAGCGCAGCGCCCGGAGTACATTGAGTCGCGGTGCTGTTTCATCTCTGAACTGGGTAGCGATGGGACCGTGGTGGATGATAACTTATTTACAACTTCAAAACACAGCAGCGGGCCAACTTCTGTGCTATGCGATTGATCGGTGCAGGATTGAAGCATGTGCATTTGCTCTGCGACCCCAAAGGCTGCCCCATTACTCGAAGAAAAGGAGAAAGACGAGAAAGAAAACAAGCAAGGTCATCCTTATTGGGTACACGTGGCAGAGGCTTTGATGCGCAACTGAGATCATATATGAAATCATGCACAGGAGGCGATGCTGCACAATACGAGGCCTTTTTTGGGGGGGGGGGGCAACGCGTACTGGTAAAATTAATGCAGACTTTGGAATACGCTTGGTGTGTATGCTTTTGATCCGGATACGGGCCGCTGTTCACGCTGTTCACTGACGGCGAACAGCTGTTGGCAAGCCTGCGAGAAAAGGAATACAGGAAGTGCACGCTCAAGGTTTCTGCTTCCCGTGAGACCAAAATGCTTGCATAAAAGACAAAAAAGGTAAACATCGGGCTGATCTTGATTTCAATCGCCCTCGGACCTACGGCATTTGAGCACGGCCTCTACGAACAGCTGAACCCTTGCTCTGCACAAGAAATACTGCAGCTGAGGCGGAAAGCTTGTGGTTGACTCAGCACATTGAAACCGGTAGCAGACTGCTCCGCCAAGTATTCCAAGTTATGATCTGTGGTCAAGATAGTGTAGCGAACACCGGACAATCACTTGCATTCGAGATGACACACAATTGATCAACTCCCCTTTTATGCAATCAATTCAAAGCGACGTCGAGAAGGCCTAGACCAAAGCCCAGAAATGTTACCAGCACTTGAATACACGTATCTAATCACATGTGCAGAGGTTGAGTGCCATCGGTGAATACACAGCTTGTGGGTCTTCCATTGGCTGCCTGTTCTGCTGGCACAAGGGCGACATTGCTGGGACTAGACGCACAACTTCTAGACTCATATCTTGTCACCTTTTAAGCTCCCCGCGGCCCGAGTGCTGCATTGTCCATGTAAAGTGGAACAATTCTCCGAAGCATGCACGCGCGGCTGAGCATCGTGGAAACAAGCTTTGTGCCATGAATGGGACGAAGAGGGGCGCATCCTATTCGCAGAGACCCATCCATATTTCCTGCCCTACATCGGTCAAGCTTTCGGCGGATCTCGCCTTGAAACCGCTGAGGGTGTGCTCATGCAAACTCAGCATGCCGTCTCCCAGCACACGAGCCTCATTGCCGCGCGCTGCTGTGGACCCCCACGCCGACTCTCGCCCTTGTCCCAATTATGAGTTGAAACATCCCAACCTTGCGGGCCGTCGCCTACGGCTCCCCTACCGGTGATGCGACCCACACAGGACTGTTGATCTCATGCCACCAATTTGCTTGTGAAAGTCCCAGCCGTACAATCCCAACCTTCACGGCGTGCCGCCTATCCGATGCACTCTGTCCTGCGAGCCTTATCAACTTGCTTTGCCAAGCCTGCTGCATCTTCAAAAAATGCCCTGTAGGCAAGCACATATATTGACTTTTAGACCAGACACGACTCTCTGCTTGCGAAAGCTTACACAAGTAGGTTAGCTTGCGTGTTCCATATTTGACTGCGTGGCTCAGCTTACACTCCGGCCCCACCGGCAGATACGTACGAAGGCTAGTGTACAGCTGTGCGCCGATCAATGTCGAGACGGATGGATGTGACCACAATCCTCGGTTGATCTTGATCAGCGATGGGTCGGGTTTAGGGGGAACCTGTCGTCCCTCAAAGGGAACCCTCATAGATCCACCCACTCCCAGCAGCGGAGAACCCCAACTCAACATTCATTGCCTCACCCATTCTGAAAAGCAACCCTCATGTTAAATTTTGCCTCCCGGTGAAGAGATGATGGAGGACCGCAAGGGCTCCAGGGGCAGTCCGGGCCTCCAGACTCCCACCAGCCCCCGGGGCACCCGTGTCCAAGGCGTTCGACACAGCGTCATTCAGTTCCGTGCCAACAAGATCAGCTGGCTGGGCAGCCGGCTGGACGAGAAGGACACGCCCACGCCCAAGTCCGCCAGCGCTGATGATGACGACGAATCGAGCATTCGTCCAGAGAGCAGTGTGACTTTGGCGGACGAGCAGCCCCGGTTCAGGAAGCGCGAGACTTCCTCCATCCTCGAGCTGTTCTACGACCTCTGGGTCGTTGCCACCCTCAATGTCTTCACCTCGGCGCACGAGATCACTACCCGGGACGAGCTGGCTTCGTTCCTGCAGTACATCTTCTTGTTGTGGACAACATGGTTCCTGGTGGTCATCTACGACGTCCGGTTTCTTGAGGACAGCGTCGTCGAGCGACTCACCAGGGCCGTCCAGCTCGGTGTCCTTCTAGTCTTTGTACAGGCGGCACCCTTTTTCGACCCCTCCGAGCAGACCCGCGGTGTCTTCGCCTCGCTGTCCCTCGTGCTCGCCTTCTCCAGACTGGTTCTGGCAGGCCAATACGGGATTGTGCTTTGGCAGACTAGGTGCTTTGTACAGGGCCGCGCCGGGCTCGTCGTGGTCCTCGCCATGCATGTCCTCGCCGCGAGCCTGTACGCCATCGTGTCGGCGGCCTTCTTCGTCCACGAGGACAGCCCGGCTTACGTTGCCTGGATGGTTGTGTCGACTTCCGAGATTGTGGCGAACCTTGTTGTCGCGATGATGTCTCGAGTGGTCAGTTTTGAGGGCAGCCACCTCCCTGAGAGGCTTAGCCAGCTCACACTGGTCGTGCTGGGAGAGGGTGTCATCAATCTTGCTCGTGACCTGACGAGCATCGAGCGGAACTCTCAGAACAGCTGGATGTCATGGAGTAAGTTGTCTTTCCGTAGCTCAAGCTAAACCAAGTACCGTGCTGACCGCGATGCGTCCAACCTGTTCAGGCCCCCAGATGCTGTTCATTTTCGTATCTGGAATCGCCATGGTGTACCTGATTTTCCAGATTTACTTTGACTGGATGCATCCCAACAGAATGACCTCCTGGCCCCAGACCGCCTGGGCCCTGCTTCACCTGCCGTTCCATTTCGCTCTTCTCCTGGTAATGGAAGCCATGAACCAGTTTATTATCTGGTGGAGACTTCTGGAACTCATCAGGCAGTCTGCGGCTGACATTTTCAACGTCCTGTCTGTCTTCCCGGCCGTTCCAACGAGTCAACAGGTCGCGTCCAAGCTCAATGGGACTGCCACAAAATTCTTTGAGACGTACCCGGCGCAGGAAGATGGAACGTTGGCGGCTGACGTCCTCAGGGAAACCCTGCGGAACGTATCAAGCCTGCCTCAAGAGCTCTGGGATGGGATTTCAGACAGGGCCGGCCACGCAAATGAGTCGTTTGCATCCAGCGAAGCCTTGACAGACTCGCTCCGCGAGTTCCAGGATGACCTGGTGGGGCTCTTCTCAGCCACCATAGACACAATCTTCAGCAATTTCGAGCTCCCACCCTTCGAGAGGGAGCCTAGCGAGATGGCGGATGCCTCGGGCGCTCAGAAAGAGGCATTTGAGGCGACGACGCGCATGTTCAACCTTGTCTTTGTCTATGCGTTCCTCGCCGCCGGCACGCTGGTGATCCTCTTGGTGCTCCTCCACGCAGCCTCAAAGAGGGAGGGTTGGACGCCGTTCAACATCCTCCGCTCCGTTTTTATCGGCGTGCTCGGACTGGCGCTCATGTTCGTCACGCTGCTGTCCACCAACACGTCAAGTCTGCACAGCTTCTTCGACACGCCTTGGCCGCTGCCAATGATGACCTTCACCTTTGTGATTGTGCTGTTTCTGACGCACGTGCCCCACCCGAGGTCTTTCCTAGGCTATGCTGCCCCAGCAGAGGAGCCCCCAGTTGAAGAATCGGCGTATGGGTGGCCTAGATACTACAACACTTCGATTCGACCATCACGAGCGAGGGACTTGCCGGCCCAAGGCGGTGTTTAGAGGTGTCCCTCACGAAAAAGAGCAGAAGTGGAGCAGTCCCAATTTTTGGGACGGGCTTTACTGAGGGAAATGAGCCAGGCGATTGCCCTGGACAGACGGATAGATGAGCTTACAGAAGACAAGAAGGGAAGATAAATGCAGTACCTACAGATACACACACAAGACAACATCAGATAGGCGAAGACCACAGCATGCAATACAACACAATACGATACAATACAATACAACACACCGGAAGGCTGACCACCGTCCCAAAACACACTACAGTGTACCTACACTAGTAGAGGCTAGCTGGATATCCGGGCAACCACAACTGCCACACTGGGGAATTCAGCCTCGATTTCCTCGTCCAGCGTGTCGATGCGACGCTACCACGCTTCCTTGGTTTTGGCCGCCGGGGGAGGAGCCGCTAGAGGGCAGCGGCGGCGAATGAGAAGGCGGAATTGGGCTTGCCGGGATCCAGAAGAGGGCAGTTTGACGTCATGGCAACCGCAGGGGAGTTAAGCTTCAACCAAGCTTGAAACACAACACCACCATGACAAAAGCCTAGCCGTCACTCGCTCTAGTCGTCCTGGCTGCGCTAGCTAAAGTTGGGCCCAGGCCCCAGAGAAAAAGGGAGATGGGACCCACGGCCAACAGTCCTGCCTGCCTGCAGTCCTGACGACACTAGTCAGCACATTTATTGAGGGCGACCGACGCAGACTGGAAGGCCATTCTATCGTCAACTGGGTGCTAGATCACCGCTGCGTCTCTCCCTCTTTGTCTCTGTCTCTCAACACATTGATCCGTCCCGGCCCGGCATCTTCGTTACCTCTCAAGTCATCCTAGGCAACAATATGGCGCTCTCAAGGACTTCCCTCCTCGGGGCGATGCTCGCGTGTGCGCAATTGGCAGCGGCAGCCCCCAATCCTGTGGCGGCTGCCCATCCCATGATCACTCCTCCGCCATCTCTCGACCGTCGGGCCCTCGAGCGCCTTCAAGGGCGCGACATCGACTTCGGCGGCTACCTGAACTCGGTCTTCTCGTCCCTCGGCTCCGGTGTCTCCAGCTTTGTAGCCTCAGGTGTGCCCCAGTTCTTTAATGACCTGCCAACCGGCACAGCCGTCGAGTCCAGCCTGGGTATCTCCTCGGGCGACCTGGATGCCTCACCGACACAAGCACTCAACGTGCCGCCGTATGCCAACTGGACGGACCAGGGCTGGAACATGAGGGTCCACGGAAACATCTTCAAGCAACCCAACATCTCGCGGGAGAAGCTCAACGACCTGGCAAATGTCTTCCTCATTGACGTCGACATCGAGGACCTTCCCGAGGACCAGCAGAACCAGGCGCGGAACCTCACGAGCGAGATCTTCATTGTCCAGCAGGACAACGAGCAGGTTATCATCGACATCGTGAATGACGCCTCTGTTGACCCCAATACCGACAGTGGTGCGATCAACGCAGCTGGCGGAGCACAGAATATCACCATGCCGTACAACACCACAGATCAGGGGGATTTCGACAGTTTTGTGATACTGCAGAACACCACGGGGCCAAACGGCGGCCACCTGTTGCCTGGCAACGAGACGGATCGGCTGCAGGTGCTGGATCTCTGGGTCCGTGGGGCCGAGACCACTGGCAATGCGACAGCCTACCTCGTTCCACCGACCGGCATTACGATTATTTCGGTATGCATCTTTCCCAGCAGTAATGACACACCAGTTGGACTTGCTGACAGACATATATCAGGATATTGACGACATCCTTCGCGTCACGAAGATCTACGACCCAAAGGAGGGCCTCCTCAACTCATTTGCCCGTCCCTTCACACCTTGGGAGAACATGCCTGAGATCTATGCCAACTGGTCCAAGTCGATCCAGAACCTACACTTCCACTACCTCACTACAACCCCAGAGCAGGTGACCAAGAACTATATGGACTTCATCTATAAGACCTACCCGCTGGGATCCTTCGACACCCGCCCGCTCAACTTCAGCGATGTGTCGGCGACTCTCTCGATCCGCAAGTTCCTGCTCGACAAGATCTTCCAGACCTTCCCGCAGCGGAAGTTCATCCTCATGGGCGATACATCCAATTCAGATGTCATGTCTGATTACCCTGAGCTGGTCAACACCTACCCCGGCCAGGTCCAGTGCATCTTCCTCCGCAACACTAGCTCCACGGATACCAGCGACCTGTTCCCATACAACACCAAGGGCTTTAACGGCCTGAACCAGAGCCAGTATATGTTCTTCAACGTGCCGGACGACCTGACCAACCTGGACATCGTCAACGGGAACTGCTGGAATCAAAGCGTAGTTCAGAACGTCACATTCCAGCTGCAAGGGCCCTACGGCCTGGGCAGTGCGGCGGGTGCACTGGCCCCGCCGAGCTGGTGGAGGAGTGTGAGCTGGGGCATTGGTATGACCCTTGTCGTGGCGGCGATGTCTGCTTAATGAAATGGGCGTGATGTTGGACCCAAGGGCACGATGACTGAAGAGGCAGGAAGGAATGAAAGGATTCAGGGCATGGCGTTTTGGGGGGAGGGCATGGTTGATTGGAAACGGGCTTAGGCTCCCGGTCCCTTGGTATATATATGTTTTGGTGTAAAATGGGATACTACCAGCGCAGTCGAATCTCCACCACTTCCAGTGGCTGCTGATAATAATTGTGGCGCGGTGCAAGTCCTCAATGCTGGCTTTCCGCTACCTCCATGATTGAGGCTCCGCGGAATAATGGCACTTGGCAGAACTGCGCACAGTGACGAAGGCCAGCGGTCTCGTATTCCCCTTATTCTTTTGCCCCGTCTTGGCCTTCGTCCAATGTTTGTTTGCTCGGATTTGGCAGGCGCTTTCGAAGGGCGTCCCAAGCCAAGGCTCACATGTAGTCTCACTGTTCCCTCTTCGGGTCCTCTCCATAGTTGTCCCTGCTCTTGACGTCCGGAATCTTCGGGATCATGGGTGACGAGTAAATCGATCATACTTGGAAAGACAACTTGGTCCCCTTTCTAACCACCTCACACACATTTGCCCTCGAACTTGCTATACGGGCCTGCCCCCTTCTTTTTCGTCCGCGGACCCCAGCCCTCGAGCGAGAGAATCACCTTGACGACGGCTTGCCGAGGTGTGCGAACTGTTGGCAAGGGAACAGCTCAGCCACTCACGACCTACCGAGCGGATTAAAGAGATCGGCGTGTGAGATCTACTTTCGACATCACTCACCCGCAGCCAGTCTCCGCTTGAAGTGCCGTTCTCGGTCTCAGGGGTTCGACGGGATAGGAAGGATTGGCAAGCAGGAGTCGTCTGTCGACAGCCTAAGCCTTATACCGTTTCGATGCAAGTCTGACAGAGAGGTGTGGACCACAGCTATGGCGTTTCGCGACCAGCCCCACGACCGTGCGCGAGACACCAACGGCTGCAAGTTTGGTTGGGCATGCATGTCATCCGCGCATCCTGCCGCGCTGCCCTGGATGGATGGCATGGTCCGAACGACGTCGGGCGGGCGGTCGGTGGTGCCTGATTCGGCCAACCGGGGACGCACGACATCACAGCCGAACACGCCGGCGTGGAAAATCTGTAAGCGAGGTCGGGAGTTACTGTAGTATAGTCAAATGCCGTCGGGGCCGGCTCCATCTTCGGACTTGGCACCTCTTTTGTGATGGTGATGCCCTCCAATCTTGGGGCTGTCACGGGTGTTTCCAGCGTGGCGTGCTGTCGACAGGTAAAATGTGGGACCGCGGCCCCGGCCCTGTTGATCCACTCTGGTGCGCATGGGTGCGTGTGTGTGTGTGTGTATGTGTGTGTGCATGTGTGGGTCCCGGGGTGTCAAGTTTGCTTTTCCCCTTGTCGGCTGGTTGCCATCACAAAACCTCGGGATGCTACCATCATGTCCAGAGTCCCGCCCAACTCCCAGCGTGGCTCCATTTCAAGAGACAGACACATCGAAAACGGCGGTGGTGTCTGACATTGTCGAAACACACAATTGCCGGGCCTATTGCTCATGTGACAGCGACCATCTGCGTGGCGGGCTGCAGGGTATCATCACGCTCGGGATCACTAGCCCCTCCCAACCACACAGGGGAAAGAGAGTAGTGTAGAGAGAGAGAGAGAGAGAGCAAGAACATACTACTCGACGCAAACGGTACGCTTGTGTCCGTGCGCGGTATGGAACTTTCAGGTGAATGGAACCTCGCCCTCTCTCACCTGCATCTGGTGGGGGGTTAGGCGTGTCGGTGGTTCGGCCAGGCCTCCGAGAGAAGGTGACATGCTACCCCCCCCCTTTCCAGGTGTCTACCATGTATCCGGCGTATCTATACATGGTATTGGCCTGTAGCGTAATGCACAGACAAGCGCATGCCTGCATTTACATACTTTGCTTGTTTAACCCCCGGGGCCCTGGTAAACTCAATTCAAGCTCGCATGACGCAGCTCGCAGGCCAGAAGGGGGGAGGGACGGAGGGAGATGGGGGATGGTCTGGTATGGATGAAGCTTCCGGAGCCCCAGCCGAGCGAGGACAGCTGTCACTGCAGCGCGGTGTATCGGGGCCCGAACGCTGCAGCGTGTGCGTCGCCCGTTGTAGGTTTTCTTTTTCTTTTTTTCCTTCTTCCTCTCCTTCCTTTCCTTCTTCTCCCTCCTCCTCTTGTTTTTGTCACCTTGTGCTACGAGCCGAGCAGCACTTCCAAATCAGAAAGAGAGAGGGAGAGAGACAGAGAGAGAGCGCCGGGGGGGGGTCATCTCAGAGCCCGGCTGGCCCACTTGCCGCCGTTACATAGCCCCACCACCAAAGGGAAAGCATCGTCGTCCCATCTAGCCGCGCGGGAAGCACCTCATGGCGTGGTCGAATCTCGTATTGTCCGCTGTGTTGGTCGGCCCATCAAGGTGTCCTTAAAAGGGGACCAAGTTTGATATAAGCTCAAAAAAGCCCCGTGCCTCGATCTCGCCTGCTACGGCGAAGCTCTCCTCACCGCCACGTTAGGCTTGCCTGTTGGTGGACGTCACCGGTAGATGAAAAATCCCCGGGCAAGTTGATGGCTGCAGCGCGCATATGGCATGTGCCTACCCGCGCTGCTGCAGCATACATACAGTACCTATTTTTCCATCTACTTTATTTGGACCTTCGGGTCGTGGGGTGTTTCACCCCCGGGAAGCCTCCCAATTTGCTGGCGAGTCGGGAGGAAGCAGCCTCCCAGTGTACACAGTACCCCTTCCCGGCTCGCTGCCGAGTGTCTCGGTGGATAATCTCGGATTTGGACGGTTGGCATTCTTGGACGCCATCTCTGGCGACTTTGTACGACCCTGCCATGGCGCCGACAAGACCTTCACACCGGTGTTTATCTTACCCACCACGTTATATTCATGCCTGGCCCTTGGCCTTTTTTTTTTCCTTTTTTTTTCCTTCTTTTTTTTTGGGTTGATCCCTAGGCCTGAGCCTCGTGAGCAATACTGAGAAGACTGCTACTGTGTACCCGCCCGCGCCCTGTGCCCTGCTTCTTGACCCGCAATCGAATGGCCTGTTCAACGCTTAACTCTTCACCTTGCAGACCGCATCCTCTGTTGCCCTTCACAGTGGCTTACAAACCCTCCCATTGCCGACGTTGCACTCACGGCCACGACGGGGGGAACCGTGGCGGCCACGATTTTTCTCATGCTGCCTTGCCAGGCTCGGCAGGTTGCAACCAACATGAGAGGGCACATCTAAACCTCGCCAGATCACAGTTCGCCTTGACGCCAACTATTTTCCCGTTCGGTTTCGCGACCCAGAATGTGGGCCCCATCGGAACACAGTGGGTGTAATTGAATTACTTGAAGTACATCGGATTGGATTTGGAACTACTGTGGAGGACTGCCCTGCCAGGGCGATAGATTCCCGCAGGTTGGCGGAAGCTACCCGTCTTGTCGGTCTACCGTTCCTAATCCGACTTGTTGGTGCTTGTTGGTGTAACATGTCGTCCGCGTGGGTACGTGTACATACACAAATCCAGGCACAGCCGCACATATGCACACACACACACAAGAAACAGCATCAACTCACACCTACATACCTCTACGCGGTAGCTACACTAGGTAGGCCACATCGAGTCTCCACCTGTTCCTGGATGCAACCCGCCACCCCCAACAGGGACAAAACAAGCTCGGCCGCGGACCCCAGTCGACGCCATGCAAGCCCCGGCCCCTGTTGCTGCGCGCCAAGGTTTTTTTTTGGGGGGGGGGAGGGGGAGGAAGGGGAGAGGGGCTTTTAATCCTCAACGGTCTCGGCTCGCAACCCAAGATAGGTCCGCGAGAGGAGTGGCTGATCCGAGCAGGCACAACGTCGAACTGCCTGGATGCTGGGGGCCGATTCCCCGAGATTATCTGGACGGGAGCATGGCCCGCGTCCTGGCCTGAGGCTTCCCGATGTCGGCACATGGGGAGAACCGTACGGTATACCCACGTCACCTAATCCGCCCGGGACTGCTGGAAATGCCAACGAACAAACGGCCTTGCCCGGTGTGCTTGGTTCTCATCACACTGCTGGCATCGGTGCGAGGGTCCATCCAATCGCCCATTTTTAGATTATGAGTCTCTGAATAGCCACGTACAAATTGTCCCCAGTCAATTTCAAATGTCTGCAACACCGTGCGGCGCTCAATGTCAAATCACGTTATGCCAACCCCTCGTCTTCGACAACCCAAAGAGAAAAATTGAGTTTTTAACGCGCCAGTCCTGGAAAGAGACAAGGAAACAAAACCCGGACTTTTTGCCTCCAGCGCCTTGCTTTACAGACAGTCTCGGTACCTTCCGTCGGCATATGCCGCGGGCTCAGGCAGCTAGCTTCCTGCTTCCCCGTGTGGCAGGTCCCTTCCTAGCGTGGCTTCATCATCAGAGGTCTCCATTCATCCTGCTCATGACCAGCAAAACACGAATCCCGTACGGGAACACCAGACAGCTGGGGGGCTCAGAATCGTCGTGTGTTCCGCGAAAGAAAGTGAGAGAGAAAAAAACAGTACAAGAAAAAAAAAAACAGTCTCATGACGATACCCACGCAGAACAAAATAGAACAGATTTTTTTTTGACTTCCCGCCTCAGGTGAACAGTCACACGGAGGACCTTTTCCCTTCAAAATTACGATCCTCCCATGTGAACAAATCCCTTCGGTCTGAGAAATTTTTGAACACTGAACCCAATCGACGGCCTCACGCAGGAAATTATCCTGCCGCTGCTTTGACACAGAGGCAGTGGTCGTCTCGGTGAGTACGGGTCTCACTCGAAATTTTGACCAGCGGCTACCGTTTCACCCTGCCTCCCCCCTTCCCCCCGGCCCACTGCTTGCCGATTGTCATGGCCATTCACCGTTGCCGACGTAAAACGGATCGGGCGTGCGGATGATGCTTTGGGTGTAGGAGGAAGGAGAAACACAGACACAATGGGGTGCAGGGTGGCACGTGACCAGTCTCGTTGCCATCTCAGGGTGTTGGGTGAGTTGAACGGTTGGTTCTACGGCCGCAGGTTATGCCGAGGGTGTTCTGATAGAAGATCCCGAGTCGCAAGCAGCAGATTCTGCGGAGCCAGCAACATAAGCCCGTGCCTACGCCGATGGGTAGACCGGCCTCGGGGTATCGCTCGTAACGGTCGGGCCCACCTGCACCGGAGCCTTATACCGAAGGCTCCAGTAGAGGCCCAAGGGATCCGTGGCGATGAATTCCATGAGGCACTCTTGTCGCATGCCATTGTCGTCATAATATGGAACTATGATGTCCCTGAACTGTTGTTGTGGTGGGGTTTCGATAGAATCTCTGCCCTCAGCCTGGAGAGGGAAGCGTTAGGCCAGCTGACTCCAAGCCTGAGGAGAGTGTGGGATATTTGAGTGGACTTTGAAACTTACGAGACAGTTGGCACAAGGTGAGTTGTTGACGTATACCCAGTTTGTGCAGTTGTGCGTGTAAAAGTACTTGCACCTGTACTTGTAAAATCCACCGCTTCCACTCATGATGATTGCCGGGGGTAAATTGTTGTTTTGTGAGAGAATCAACGGTGGTGGAAGAGCTGGGAGAAGAGGGCAACGAGAGAGTAGACTCGGTCAGGCCTGTCCACGCCTGAGGAGCCAACGCAAAAAGGAATGCTCGCAACACAGAGAGGGGACAGAAGTCCTGGGCGGGTATGGCGCAGCTTTTTGAAGACAAGAGGCTTAGAAAATCGCCGTTGATTTCTGGGTGGACACTGGTAGGTAGAGAGCAGCAGCAGCCAGAATCACCCTGAGAAGAACATGAGACTTTATATGTGGCTCCCGAAGGAGGACATTTAAGGTGTGCAAGGAACAAGGGTGAGAACAGCGGAAGACCGGGGTCCCACACCTGTCAAGCTCGAGAGGGTGGGTTGGTTTCCTGCCAGGGGTCCTTACGAGGGGGGGCTCAGGGTTTGATGGATGGATGGATGGATGGATGGATGATGAGCAGTACCGTGCCGTGACAGGCGTGGCTGCGCGAGCAGGGTTTGATGGACACTGACACTGACACCGACCCTGATGGAGCAGAGAGAGGGCCAAAACGTCAAGCCGTCCCGCCGCCGATCAAAGGGCGTCGTCGCATCTCCCGTTGTGGATTCATTCACTTGATATGGGCTCCTCCGCTGTTCGAGGAGCAATGGCTTGGCTTCTGACATGGGCCCTCCCCCACTGTAGCTGTCACGCTGCGGATGCAGTGGGGACGCAGAGATGCCTTGCAATATGTGTATGCACTCTGCCGCGTACACGCAGACAGAGCACTGCGGGCATATGTGGCCCTCGACATGCCGACATGCCTGGCCGTCCCAAGGGTACCCGGAGGCCATGACTAAAATCGGGGAAAGGGGTCCGGCTGCTGCATGTGAATGGCCTCACCTGCACGTCAAAGGGCCAACATGCTTCGCCCGCGGCCATGCCCCGGTTCTTGCTGCAGGGTGTCTGGCAGCGCGTCTGCAATTGGGCCAATCAGGGCAGCCTTTTGAGGCCCAAAGACTTTGTGATCAATTCCATTCGATCTGGAAGAATTAGGAAAAGACCCGGCCGAGACTTCTCGAAGGTGGCGGAGGTGGTGGTTGATGTGGTTGAATGTCGTAAAGCGGTTGTTATTGGGGAAGCAGAAAGATCGGGATGGGCACGGGCGCGGGCACGGGTAACAGTACTGGTTACAGGCAGGAAAGATCCAGAAACCGGGGTGGGACCTGCCCACCGGAGGGCGGGGTGCACACCTAATCAAGGGAATTGACAGCCAGAGGCAGTGGGACGAGCGGCGAGAGCCAGGCGAGCCGGGGGGGGGGGGGGAAGAGGAACAAGACCGAAGCGATTCAAGCGAAGAAGAGAAAGAGCGAGGGCAAATGTGAAAAGTGACAGATGAGCGTTTGGATGAGAGATTTTGTATGCGAAGAGCGGCTTTTTGGGCTGCTGCTGTGTCGAGTCCGACAGAAACAGATTGGTTGACAAGCTGGACTGGGGAAACCAGGAAGAGCTGCACCGACGGTCCCGCGCGAGTTGGCTCTCGTGTGTTGGTTGACGGTTGCGATCCACACTGTTGCGGAGACAGAGGGATGCAGGCGATGGTCGCACAGCCATACAGACAATAGCACACGGAAGTGTCTTTGAGTACAGAGTAGCTCCAGCCGAGACTCGACCCGTGTCTGCGTGTGACCTGTGAGCGGGCGTGCTCTCTTCTCTTCTCTTCTCTGCTCTGCTCTGCCCTTGTTGGCGTTGCCTGTCCAGGCTCGCGGACGGGAGTGACCGAGGCGTACACTAGATGTCGAGCAGGCCTCTCTTTCGGACGACCAGAATGGGTTGCAGCCGCCAGCAGCCCAGAGGCCGTACAACCCAAGGCCAGCTGGCTAGCACCCAATCGAGGACATGGGCGTGAGGCTCAACAAGGGCGATCGACCTGACGAGTCAGTCCCCACCACACGTCGCAGGCTTGTGCTGTAGTGTACACTACATGTAAAGATACATGGAGGGCGGATGATTGAGTGAAATACCGCGAATGGGACGGGACCGAAAGAGGTAATTGAGGAAGTCGAACTCCTTCTGCCGAGACCCCGGAGCTAAACAAGTTCTGGCTGGAAAGGAACGAGGTCGTATGAGTCTTCAGGTTGAGTTCAACGTGACGGCCTCGCAACAACGTCTCTTGTCGGGAATATGAGCTTGCAGCTAAAAAAGTAGCGTACCTAGCCACATCTGATTGCGGTACGATGTGGCATGGCACCGTATGGTACGATACGGTAGATAGTACACAGCATAGCAGTGGCCGAACAGATGCCACTCTTCGGACAGAAATTAAACAGGTGAAGCTCAAGACCCTGCGGCCGAGACCCCTGTCAGTCTTTTGACACCTGCACCTAGCCACCTAGGTCTGTACACTAATTGGTACTGTGCTGTGGGTGGGTAGCAGGTAGGTAGGTACCTAGGTAGTCTGGCAGAGACAGGTAGGTACCCCTGGTTCGCATCAGCAGGTAGCCCAGAGCTGTGCTCTGCGGGTGGTCTACAAGTACGAGGGGAAAAGGTACCGCGGCAGTCGCCCTGTGGTACCTTGGTTCTTGGGATGGCGATGCAAAACATCAGTCGACACACAGTCACACTGATGTCCTTGTGCCATCAGCTGTCCTGGTGATACCTACCCAGGTAGTATGAAGGCTTCGACCACGGTACAGGACAGTACCTGATGTTTACCACAGTAGAGGCCAGGTCTTTAGCGCCCTGCCGTTTCTTCAAGGGTGTTCCTGCCTGGCCGCCTGTTGTTCCTGTTCTTGCTGCCACTGTCTTTCAGGGTTGTTCGCTGCAATTGTGGCGCGCCCGGTTCGACGACACGCGACTTCCTGATCTATCACAACCTGATGCTGTAGACTAACTACGAGATAGGTGACATGCCCGTCCGCTTCCCACCACCCGTGTCCACTAACAGCCACAGCGACACCAACACCTTGCCCGCCTCTCGACCCGCCCGCAAAGGCTCTCACTCACTCACTCACTCACTCATTCCATCACTCTCTCTGCCCCTAATGCATCTTCTGTGGGGAAATTGATGCTCATGTCGTGCATGGTGCCACATCCTCTGCCGTGTCCAGTCAGGCTCACGACCAACACACCTTTGCTTGACGGCTTTGAGCGGATCTCTTCCCATTCGCACGTCAGTCCAAAACTGCAGCCGTGGTGGGCGGGTGAGACACCATGCAGCCCTTCTCATCAGGCACTTCCCGCTCCCAATCCCTACCCTCAACCCTATCCTTGGCCTCAAGCAACCTTGACGTCCGACAGACAAGCACGCGTGCAGACACAAAAAACACTCTCGCATATGCATTTCATCCGAGTTTGCCACGCCCCCGTCAGCCACTCCTCGCGTGGTGGCGGGGCTACGAAATACAAGATTGCGCTCCATCCACGCCGCCGCTTGATGCTAAACATCATGACGATGCACCAATCTCCAGCTGGGGTGGCTTCTGGCATCCACGGTACATCATGAGACGAGTCAGCCTTGACAGGTCTTTGCAGCCTGCGCGCAGCAGCGGGTCAACAGCATCGTCGGGGTGTCTAACTGCTATTCGCCCATCCTTTTGTGAGGCCGCTACTTTGTGCGTCTGATTTCCCATGCCCCAACAAATTATCAGGATATCATGTGCCGCTGCTTTGCGTGCCACCACCCACTGGCCTCTCGTCACCTATGAAAGCTAGGCGGGAGAAGCTACGTCTTGTTATGCATAGCAGCTTACTATGCCCATCCGCCGGGGTGCCGTTCCTACGTCAGCCACCCCCATCCCCCACCCTATTTCTTCGTTCCTGGGTGTTGCCCTCGTCTCTTGTCTGATCGATGTTTGACGGGACGGAAGCGAGAGCTTGCAGCCGGCATGAAGGAGAACAGGTTCTATATCACCACTCAGGTCTCAGCGTCGCGTTGCCATGCCTCAGAATCAAGAGCGATACCCTCAAGCATGACTCTGTGTGACCATTAGTCACATTTGGTTGCGTAGCGTGGTTTCCGCTTCCCGCAGAGATCAACGACCACTTTCTGCCTGCTGCAAGCCCCGAGGCTGCATGTTGTGCGCCTTCCACACGCCACCTCCCGGGGATAGTTTCCAGTGGGCCACTTTTGGGAGAGCTGAGGACCTTGGTTGTCGAGATGTTGTCAACTCCCAGTTCAACTCTCCGGATTTGCTCTGTGATACGTGATCGGACCAGTGCCGATCGGCAAAGCATGCCTCATATATCAAAAGCCCAGCCTGGGCAGTGGGTTGAGGAGGCCGACTTCCTGGTGCGTTATGAAGCATTGAGGCCTTGGTAGCGAGCTATCCACGCTCCATCACCATCTGAATGCCTTCGCTGTCACAATGGCAATGGTCAGGACGGAAATGAGGTAGCCGGAGGATTTCTGACAGATCAAGATTACTTACACCTCGAACGCATATTGCAGGAGCAAGGTCTAGTGCCAAGCGGCATGATGATGCCGGTCGGTCTTCCAAACGCTGACTGAATGTCACATGCTTGCAATAGATTTCGAGTCAACGGATGACTTCATTTTCGGCATCTGTTCTATGGCTCCGAGTCCGCAAAGGACCTTGTCCTCCGCCATTCGAATTTGCGGCTGCTCGCATGTGCAAGCGACCAAGCATCTTGACGGCGAACCTTTCCGATAACTCCGAGACTCTCTCGCAGCACTGAGAGGACTCCTTGGCTTACAACCCATGTCTTGCTGTGGAAATTGGTGACTTCGCAACACACCAATTGCTGCAACCTAAACCAGAGCGTCGGGTAGATTGGCCAGCTCGTAGTAAATATCGGTTGACAGCGGGCAGCGGCATCGAAAGGGGAACATGTTTTTCGTTCTCTTGTTCCAGAATACGTATGCGGGTCTTGGGACTAGCCAAATTTGGGGACGACAATAGCAAACACAATAAGACTTGGAAAATAATCCAGTCTCACAGCCTGTTGCACTGCACGAAACTCGTCGAGGATGCTGCCCACCGGGATTGACTACCATCCCGCGTGGGACTGATCTATCACCCACAAGGCGTCACGTAGCATGGCGTCCTCACCAAGTTCGCTCCCGCAAGCATTGTGGAACCACGATTTCGCGATGTCTTGCCATAGTTGTACGGCGCCGGTTCACCTGCAGCGGCGAGACCATGGCATCGCGCCATCGGCAGCTTTGTGACAGTGGCAAGATGACAAGAACCACCACGGTGGCTTCCATTCCGGTGGGTACGATTTACTTCCGTCTCGCGTCCTATGGTATTCGCAGAGGTATCGCCGAAGCTTTTCACCTGCTCTTCCCGGCTACCATGTGCAGGCCCTGGCGAAGCGAGCCCTCCGCAGAACGAGGCAAAAGAATGGTGCCATGGTGGTCTCTTTAGGCTTATTCCGAGCAAACGACCCGGTCTTTATACTTTTCCCATGACTTGCATGAACTGCTAGGAGAAGCAACCACGTGGGCGAGGCATCCAGGTCCGGGCCTGCTACGTCTTTAGTGAGAACGAAAGTCGAGTCAAAATCAAAGTCGGGAGTTGGACATGTTACGACCACAGAATCTGCCAACGGCTTCACCCGGTCGCATGAAGAGAAGTAAGTAGACGACTATTGTCATACCGCGTGACGGGCACGACAAAAATGAAAGTAAGGTGAGAGTACAAGAGTCCGATGAGGTTCAGGCAGACCGACCATGAAACAGGTGGAACCAATCGAGGAGGTGCATCGCAGACCGACTGAGCACCAGGCGCCCGGAATGGTCTTTACTTTTGATGTTGATATCCTCGCAGCGAGTGCGAGTGCCTGCAGCGCCCAACCCGCTAGAGCGAATGCACTGCTACATGTCGCACGCTCTCGCGCATTCTGCCATCCCGCTTTTGATCATTTCTCTCTGCTACGAGATTAGTTCGAGCGTCATCGTCGGGCCTACAACCAACAACGGACGGTCAGGAAGGTGTCACTGTGCAGCATTATGGACAACATGTGAGCAAAAGCAGAACTTGAGTAGCAGCAACAACATCCCGGGCAGCTGAGCCCATGCCTTTTGCCGTCGTTTCGGCTTGGCGTGTGCGGAATCAAGGCGACAAGGAAAATGGAAAGGGGCAAAACAAGTAGCAAGACAGGCAGATGCAGAGCCCCACGTTTTCCGTCCCCCCCCCCTCCTTGTCCGCCCACCGGGCTTCACACCACCCCGGACCGGCTTATACCCTTGAATCACACCCTTGCTTTCATGGTTGAGCGGGAAGATGAGCAGATCACCACAGGCATATGCAAAGAGAGGCCGCGCGTGGGAAAAGTCATTCACGTCCGATATTGGCTGCGGGCTGAATCCTCCCCCCATACGGTACCTCGAAATCCTGGACTTGTGTGCGCTGTCACACTTCTCACATGGTGTCCGCATCAGTGTGCCGCATGTGCGTGATTCCGGTAGTGCCTAGCCCTGTGTGTGTGTGTGTGCACACGCATGCTTGTAGGGTAAAGGGGGGGTGTGTGTGTGTGTATGTAATTGTAGATTGGTGTGTTACAAGGAATCGATAATGCATGGGAGATCTCGTCTCCCTTGTCTTGCAGAACTCGATAATAACCACCAGGAGCTAAAAACAATACTGTGTTCCTCCGGCTGCCGACAAACTGCCGCCAATCCAGTGTCGTGCTCACGTCCCACGAGAGAATGAAGGAGGAGTGTGCCTAGGTAGGAATGAGGGGGCAGGAACAGCCAGGCAGTCAGGCAGCCCGCAGATGTGCTCATGAACCACAAAACTTCACGCCCCATCCTTACTTGCGTGTGGGATCGATGAGCATCAAGAGCGCCGCCTGCAAGATCGCGATCCCCTCCGCCCACCCCAACACCTTGTTGCCGGAGTAGTCATGTCCGCCCTCATGGGGCGCTTCTCTTGTTCGAAAAGGTGGTGCGGTCAGTATAAATCTATTCGACAGGGTACTTGGGTTGCCTAGGTGGCACGTCAGTTAGTCAGTCAAACACCCACCCCGCCCTCTCTCGCCTTTGCTTATGCAGCTTCACTTCACCCGTCTCCCGTCTGGAGTTGCACACAGGGGGAGGGTCGTCGACAGCTGCTCGGTTGGTTCCGCGGTTGCCCTCGTCTTGTCTTAGCCTTGACGTTACATACCACCAGTCCGTCCCGTCTCCTTGCCCCTGATCTCAAAAGGCCCGTGTCGATCGGTTGGCGGCCTGATCCTCTCTTTCTTTTATCCCTTCTACGTGGCACTCGATATTGTAGCACCACGCCGAAGCTCGTGGTACGACAGCCCCATCCCCCTCTTCTTGAAGCAGGTGCGGGTTCATCACGCGAGGCCGGGTGGATTCGCTGCGCTTGCGACCGAAGGGGCAATCAATGGGGCAGGGGATGAAGGCGCAGTTTCAGCACGAGGTCGCAGTGCTCAAGCAATTCGGTGGTGCGACGATGCCGGTGGGAGCGGGAACATGCGGGATGGCCGAGAATCGCATGCTCTATTCGTTAGCAACCTCGACCTGCCTATGTGCCTGCCTTTCTGTCTGTTCTAATCTTGGGGTCATGTGTTCTCCGATCCAAGACTCGGGAAAACTCGAACGCCGGCCCAGTTCACGGCCTTCCTTGAGAACCCATGGAAAAAGCAAGAGAAAGAAAAAAGGACCGGAACCATACACCTGAGCCTATGGGTGTATCCATCTGTGCCCCCTTCCGAACCTTTCCACCGTGGAGTGGGAGACGATATGCCTGACTCTATCGTGATAAAACAGCCAGTCTGCAAATTCAGTAATTACCAATGCCGGCATCACACTCAGCACCTGTGAATGCGTTGCTGCCTAGCCGAACCGGGAGAGGGAAGGGGTCGTCTAGACCCGCCCTCCCTTCATAGCCTGCTTCCGGCGGATCCTCTCTGTCACCCTTTGCAGAGCCGTCTTGACCTCGCCCTTTTCGAACGTGTCTAGGTCGTAGTAGACTGGCGCAATCTCCAGAAGCCACTCGGGGCGGACCCCAGTTACAGTACGGATGTATTGCTACGAAGTCACAGTCAGCACATTTCAATCAGGTATTGGAAAAAATATGGGGGAAAGCCAGAAAGATGCCGAGGCAAGTGGACGTACCTTGCTGGTGAGGACAAACTCGTGGTAAATGACCCACTCGTAGTCCGCTTTTATTACGCTGGACGGGTGGATCAAGACGGGCTGGTTGTCTTTGATCGTGGTGTAGCTCTTGCTCGTATCCTTCATAGCCACCTGCATGAAGAAGCCCGCAACAAGAGCCCGCCGGATGTTGTTGTAATAGTTCTTGTCGTTAAAGTCCGTAGATAGCAGATCGATGCCATGCGTCTCCATGATACGCTTGAGTTGGGCACGCACATTATCGGCCGAGCTCAGATGTCGTATGCTGCAGAAGTGCTCGTGACACCACGTCTTCATGTCCGTGCCCTTGTTCATCTCGCCCTTGAAGGCGTGGTACAGGTTCAGCAGCGTTAGGTGGTCGCCGTCTGGGTGGGCAAACTGTGCCTTCATCTCGTCTGCACGTTTCCGTGCTGTGTTGGGGCGGACCCACGGTGATGGGACGGAAAGCAGAGAGACGATCGACAGGATTTCGTTGCTGGCGTAGAACTCGGGACTGCTGATGAGCATGACTGCCAGCTGTGGGTCGAGGGGAAACTCAGATGCCAGGCTGCCCAGTGGTGTGAGCTCGCCCTCGTCGTCCAGACAGGCAAGGAAGTTGAGCTCCTCGAGAGCGCGCATCATCGTCTCGGGTGCCGGCGGGTCCAGGAGGTCGAAGTGGACCAGATCTTGGACACCGAGCCGCTTGAGCTGCAGGATGGTGTTCGACAGGTTGGACCGCAGGATCTCAGGGTAGGTCTGCTCGATGAGTTCCTTTTTAAATGCCGGTTCTGTGTACAGTCTGAAACATTTTCCTGGTCGCGTACGACCGGCACGACCAGCTCGCTGTTGCGCGGATGCCTTGCTGATAGGGCTGACGAGGAGGGACTCGACACGGATTCGGGGGTTGTAAATCTTTTGCTTGCTGAAGCCCGGATCGACGACGTAGACAATGCCTGGGTGAGAGTGTTAGCGCAAGACCATCGATCTGTGGACTCGGTAAACATACCATCAATCGTAAGCGACGTTTCTGCAATATTTGTAGCCACGATACATTTCCTTCCAGTACGTCCGCCCGGCTTGATAGGGCCGGGCGCCTTGTCGAAGATGCGCTGCTGCTGATGTGGTGGCAGGGTACCATAGAGGGGGTAAATTGACATCTGGCCAACGTCTGATTCGCGCAGCATCTCGTCAACCTCGAGGCGGATCCTCCTACAAGCGTCCTCGATCTCCTCCTCTCCGGTCAAGAACAGCAGGATGTCGCCCTCGTCCTCCGTCGCGTGGATCTGGAGCACCGTCCTGATGGAAGCCTCGATGTAGTCCCTCTCCGCCTCAGGGGTGTAAAATAGCTGCACTGGATGTGTTCTTCCGGGGACGGCCAACAGTGGGGCGTCAAAATAATATTTCTGGAACTTTTGGGCGTCGAGGGTGGCAGACATGATGATGATCTTGAGATCCTTGCGACGCTGGGAGATCTCCTTGAGCAGGGCCATGAGAATATCAGTGGCGAGTGTACGCTCGTGAGCTTCGTCGATGATGATGCAGGAGTATCGAGACATGTCGTTGTCGTGCATACACTCTCGCAGCAGCTGACCGTCGGTCATGTACTTGAGCAAGGTCTTGTCGGAGGTGCAGTTGTCGAAACGGACGCTGTAACCGACCTCGTTGCCGAGCGTGACGTCAAGCTCATCGGCGACACGCTGGGCGACGCTGGTGGCGGCGACTCGGCGGGGCTGGGTACAGGCGATGAGCTTGCCTGTGAACTGGGGCAGCTCGTCGTAGAGAACATATTGCGGGATCTGGGTGGTCTTTCCGGAACCGGTCTCTCCGACAAAAACCATGATCTGGGTGCTTTGGTAGATGTCGAGGAACTCCTGGCGGTGCTTGTGGACAGGCAGGTTCCTCCTCCCTTCCAGGATCCTGAAGTATTTCTGACTGTGCGGCTCGCCCGTCCATGGGTTGTCATCGGCGTCCTCGAGCCCGGAGATCTGCTTCTCGTTGGTCTCGTGGCGCTTGATCCCGTTGAATGCAGGCCATGCGGACGACTTGGCGGAGCCGTTCTGGTCGCCGTATTGATGGGCGAGGTACGGGTTGTAAGCGTCCATGCCTCCTGCCTGCCTCGCTCGCTTTGGGGAGCCCGGAGTGTCGGTGTCGGCGTCGGCGCTGGGCCTCTTGGTGCCCTTGGACTTGTCAGCCATACTGACGAAGCAAAGTCTTGCGAAAGAGTCGAGGAACAGGCGTGCTGATGGCCTCGTCGCAGAGCCTTTGCAGTAGAGGCTTTGCGAGACAACACGGTCTGTCAGGAGGGTTTTGGGGGCGGCAGTTTAGGAACCGTCCTGTAAAATTTCCTGAGAAACCCTGTAGATCGCCCAATCGGCAGGCAAGCCGATGGCATTCTGCCTGCCGAGTCGGAACCGATAGCTTTGGCCGTTGCTGCAGTAGCAGAGGCGGTGGCAGCTGGACCCTGAGAAATAAGTTCGCAAAACCAAGCTTGCTTGTGGCGGAATACCGCATCTCTGGTAACAACAGGCTGTGGTTTATATGTGTATTAGCATCTCACACGATTAGATGCAGCTTTATCAAATCCTGTCCAGACAATAAGTAGATGCTGCAGATGGACTTCAAGCCTGAGAGGCCTAGTCTTGCGATGCCCAGTAGAGACACAGTACCCAGCTATGCTACCCAATTTTGCAGCACCGGATCAGAGAACACGCACAACGGGTACATGACATGTGCATGTATAGTGCTGCTTCATGTGCTACTGTCAAGAAACATGTGTCTTGTCTCAAGATGTGTTGTGTTGTTGGCTGTGCCGACTGAGCATTTGACATGACCGACCCTCTTGGGACGTACGCCCCGTCCCCCTCATCTCTGCCGTACCCAACTCCTCCATCCTAGTAATTTTCCAACTAGAGTTTCTCTGCTCTCCCACACACATTTCGAGGATCTTCAACCTCGAGCGACCGACACGGAGAGTGCATTCAAAATGCCTTCCAGCGGGTCTCTGAACCCGGAGTCGGAGGCTTTTGCACAGATCCGCCCAACTTTTTGGATCGGCCAGCATGATTCCTCCCGGACTGAGGCTCTCACTGATGGCCAGTACTCCCAGGTCCTCAACGCTGGCGTACGTCTTCTCTCTTGTCACTGGCACGTCCATGGGAACAGCAGCTAAGAGTCTTCTCAGTTCGGATTTGCTACGGCCCCAATCACCAATGGCCACTTCCACCAGCGCGTCAAGGAGCTCTACAGGTCCCATGTGAGCGGCCTCGAGGGCTCGAGTTTGTCGGCTGCAGAGAAGGCCAACCCGTCCTTGCCCGGCCCCACCGTCCCTACTCTCACAAACAAGGACACAAGTCTCCTCCCGAGCTCATATGTGCTCAATGTGCTGGCCTACTCGAGCCCATGGATCGACCTCTGCTCGACCGACCCAGTCATCGCCAGCGTCTCACGCCAGGCGCTGAATCTGGAGGTGGCCTATGC
Source organism: Diaporthe citriasiana (assembly GCA_014872975.1). Taxonomy (NCBI): domain Eukaryota; kingdom Fungi; phylum Ascomycota; class Sordariomycetes; order Diaporthales; family Diaporthaceae; genus Diaporthe; species Diaporthe citriasiana. The sequence continues at coordinate 8,089 of JADAZS010000033.1, read as the reverse complement.
CAACTTTTGTGGGGTGCGCAGTGTTATCATCCCGGGGCCACGTCAGGACGGGGACGGGAGGGCTATTGCTCAATACGTGCGGGCCGTACAGGAGACGTTTGAGGTGGCCACTAGGGTGAACATCATAATCCATATGCCAATGTACCGTGAGCCTGGGTTAGAGGAGAAGGTCAAGCTACTATCTGAGGATCTTCACCCTGATGAGGATGTGGCAAACACAGGTTCAAAGGATGGGGAGGAAGTCGATTTATTCGGAGCTTGGGATACGTGGCACAGCATCCGGTCGGTCTGCCAATACTCGACGAGGCTGTTCGTTGGTAAGGCGGCCCTTATACACTGCAGTTCATCACCACTATACCGGTCTCTTGCTAACGCTCCTGCCCACTCAAGCCCTGAGGATTCCGCGACGTCTCCCGGAGAAGGAGCTCCAGACTCGATGGTTTGCAGAACCTCTGCATTACCTGACCCTTGGACCAAACACCTTCCAGCCCAACAAAACCGGGAACCCGTCCCTCACCCGATACCATCAGGAAATGATCTTCAGCTACATGCGCTTGAAGAACGCGCCTTGTTTCCTCCTCTACGACGTCGGGCCTTCACTGGCCGAGCTCGACACAGCTGTTGAGGCGGCTGAGGCCCTCCAGGTCGAGTTCCCTACCATCGGAGAAGCAGCCCATAGCGACGCACTGGCCAAGAGCCTCCCCGGCATGAACGCCCATGTCCTGTACATGGGCCATTTGGAGCGCCAGCAGGAGCCACTCGGGTCGCTCGAGACGGACACTCTCACGAGCTTCCAGGATTGGCTGCAAAGTCCTCTGCAGCCGTTGTCCGACAACCTCGAGTCGGCAACGTACGAAATGTTCGAGGGCGACCCCGTCAAGTACAACCTGTACGAAGAGGCCATGTTCCAGGCCATGAGCGAGTGGAAGAAGCTCGGAAAGCCCACGTCATCCCTCAAGGGCGACAACGCCGAGCTGGTAGTGACCGTCGCAGGGGCCGGCCGCGGCCCGCTGGTGACACGGGCGCTGAGGGCCAGCGAGCGTAGCGGGATGCCCATCCAGATGTGGGCAGTGGAGAAGAACCAGAACGCCTACGTTTACCTGCTGCGGCAGAACGACACCGTGTGGGATGGGCGCGTAACAGTGGTCAAGACGGACATGCGCGACTGGACCGGCCCGCGACCGCAGGGTTACGCGGGCAGCGCGCCTCCCAAGGTGGACATCCTGGTGACGGAGTTGTTGGGCTCGTTTGGCGACAACGAGCTGTCGCCCGAGTGCATCGACGGGATCCAGAAGCATATCGCGCGGCCGCACGGCATCTCGATACCCGAATCGTACACGGCGTGGCTGTCGCCCATCGCGACGCCCAAGATCCACGCGCACCTGCGGACCATCGCCCCGACCGATGCCAACGCCTTCGAGACACCTTGGGTGGTGAGGCTATACCAGATGGACCTCATCTCGCAGAAGGTGCCCGGGAAGCCGCGATTCCAACAGGCTTGGGAGTTTGTGCACCCCGTCGCCGGCTCGCTCATCGAGAAGTGGGAGGCCGAGAACGGCCCCGTGTCGCACGCGCCAAGGCTGCGGACGGCAGGCGGTGGTGCCATGAACAACTCGGGCGGCACCAACGAGCACAACGCCCGACACACGCATCTAACCTTCTACTGCCGCCCGCGCGGCGTCTGCCACGGCCTGGCGGGCTACTTCGAGAGCGCGCTCTACCGGCCGCAGACGAGCGAGGGCAAGGAGCTAGTGGAGCTGAGCATCCTGCCGGACCAGATCGACAGGAAGAGCAAGGACATGGTCTCCTGGTTCCCCATCTTCTTTCCCCTCAAGGTGAGCATGGTCTACAATATACCTTGGAAGGAGTACTTCTGGTTAATGATCTGGCTCGCTTGCTGACACGTTCGATCAACAGCAACCTCTCTACTTTCCTCAGGACTCAGACCTCGAGGTAAGCATGTGGCGCCAGACTGACGACACCAAGGTCTGGTACGAGTGGATCGTCGAGGCGTATGTCTGGGTCGGCCCCAAGACGAGAGTCAAGGTTGCGTCCTCGGAGATGCACAGCAGCCGCAAGGTGGCATGTCTTATGCAGTAATCCCGTGCACGAGGCTGGCGTTTCCGATGCGAAGGAGAGGAACGCCAGTGCCGCCGGTATCGCTACTGCTGGTGCTGCTGCTGATTGGGATTATGGCTAAGCTGGGGGCATTCTTCTGAACAAGCATATTTGTGTGATTTCGCCGTACCTAGTCATATGCATAGCAACCACATTGCGATTTGTTGCCAACGAAGCAAGGGCTCGTTTTCGCGGCCGTCAGAGCTCCTTTTCCCCCCAAAACGCCGCCATACCAACTGTGGCTCTGGTCATCCATTCCTTGTCTGCTTCATTCCGGGCCTTCCTGGTAGAGCGTTGAGAATGGGCATCGGGTGTTGTATCGCATCGCAAATGGGTTATCCTTAGGTCGCCTCCCGAGCGCTTTTGTCACCCGACCGTCCCCTTCTTTATTTGCCAGTCGCCCGTCATTGTACTTCTCCATCAACCATCCATCTTGACATCTCCATTCTCGCCCTCGCCCACAGCCCGGATCCAAAGTACATTGTTGCAGCGGATGAGTACCTGACCCAGGGAGCCGGAGAAGTTGTTCTTGATGTACTCCTCCGCGTTGGCTAGCTGGATGTTCATGTAGCTGTCGATAGAAACCCTGTGGATAGTAGGTCAAAATCAGCATCTCAGTCCCCATCTGCGCCGCCACGACATGTATGTGTGTACGCGTATGTGTCTCGGAATGTGTATATAGACGTGGTAAAGCTGGTGGTGTCTCACAGTCTGCCCTTGTACTCGGTCTCTCCCCACTTGAGACGCACCCAAATCTCCTTATTTACCCTGCAGTACAGCTGTCAGTCTCTCTCATATGTTTCGATGTAGTCGCGTGAGAGAAGGGGGGGGCAGGAGGGGGTTTCCGCGCGTTGGGCGCCTTGGGCGAAAGCACGTACAGGTCCTGGAGGAAGGGCCGGGGGTTCACTGGCATGAACTGCGACAACGGTGTTAGTTGGGCTGCAGAATCTAACATGGCTGTGGGAAGTGGGCCGACTGACACTCATGATGGGCAGGCTGCTGGTTGCTTAAGGGGTGGTGCTGCAGCAAAAGGTTGTCGTCCTGTGAGCTCTGGTCGCCAATTCTGCCAGTTGCCTGGTTTGTCGCGCGCGCACTGGGCAGGGAAGCTCTGCTGCTGGGCAGCTGAATTTTGGGAGCAGGGATCCGATTTCCACGCGGCTGGCGGCTAATCGGTGGCTACCCTTGCTCACCATTACAGGATTTACCTACGTTTTGTACCTGCACCCGCACCTGCACCCCCGCCTGCACCTGTGCGCCCAAGCTGGCTGGCAGGCCTAGCTGCACAGTGCCAGCATCGCCCTGCCGCCATCGCCGCTGAGACCGCCTGGGGCTAAGATGGTCACGGTTGCATCGCCCTTTACCGTCTCGCCTCTCATCCCGATACCTATTTTGATGACTCGCAGCACTCGAAACACACCACTCCGTTACCGAGTTACAAATTAGACTTCAGATTTATACAATCACCCGGCTGAACCCGACATTAGGTGTCCTACGGACGTGAATTATACGGGGGGCCAGAACACGACCCGCGTTTCCGATACCCAGGACCGCCCCTGCGCACAGCCTGTTGACACGCATGGCCGGCCCAAAACGGGCAACATAGACACGCAGCACCACCTCCCGTCCCATCCCGTCCTACCCTTACGCGCAGGAGAGGCGACCACAAACTTCAGATCGTCGAGTGGCCTGATCGCCTGATCATGACGTCTGGGCAAAAGCTTGACCACCTTGGGACCACTGCGAGCCGCCCAGCCCGTCGCCCGCCAGCATGGCATCCCCCAGCACGTCGTCCTTGTCGGTTGCCCACTCGCCGTCGGCCCACGGCTCCAGCCCGGGCACATTGGGGTACTGCACCTTGAGCCCTGGCGTTGCTGGCCTGCTCGACCCCAGCCACTCTGCCTGCACGACCTCCCTGCGGCTGGGGCACACCTCGCCCGCCGTGTGTCTGCACAGCGTGAATGGGTCATCGCCACGGCCCCTCTGCCTCCCTTCCAGCCGCTGGTCCAGGCCCTCGAACCTCTCGAGGAGCCCCACGGGGATGCACACCTTGAAGTTAGCAGCGTGCCTCACGCCCCGGAGCGGCTCCAGGTAGAGCTCCTCGACGTGCGCCTCGTTGCTAGGCATGCCCAGCGCGACGTACAGGTTGCGCAGGGACGGGAACTGAGTAGCCAGCGCGTCGCACAGCGAGGGCCACGCCGATCGCAGTGTCAGCGTGTCGAACTCGGGCGCGTCTGTCCACCCCTGGTCGTCCCACACCAGCTTGAGCGACCGCACCAGCGCCAGGTGAGCCGGGGACACGGTGTTGATGAACTGGATCGTGGGGTGGATCCCGCGCAGCCGGAAGAAGGACGACGAGTACAGCAGGCTGGCGGCTTCGTGGTAGCTGTGGAACGTCGGCGGGTGATTAGTGGTCCATTTCCCTTGTAGATCACAGTGTGCGCATCTGGTGGTGTGGGTTTCGGAGCTTCTGATTGTGATATGACTGACATCTTGTTGCTCGTCAGCAGCAACGGCATGATGTTGCCACTGCCGTTGTCCTGACTCCCCGCGGCGTGCGGCCTCTCTGCTTCGTGCAGGCCGCATTTCTTCTTGGGGGGCGACCTCAGCTTGGGGAAGAGGGTCGGGATGGACCTCCCCTCCTCGTAGTCGAGGCTGAAGAAGTTGCCGTTCTCGAAGAGTATGTACTCGTAGATGTGGATCCTGATCTCCACGGGCAGGATATCCTGAAAGGGACATGGCCCCGTGTGATTGCCTAATTTGTCGCTCATGGCCGCGGGCGGGCTGCAATCGACGTCTTTGGAGTTGTTGTATGCCTTGAGGCCCATGATCCTCACCCAGAGACGAAAAGCGAGAGGAGAAGAGAGGCAGCTGCGGGAGAGGACGGGATTATGGCGCAGAAGTCTGGGCGAAAATTTGAAGGATGTACGGGACGTTGATCTTAGAGTGCAGTGGGCCGGAGGCTTCTCAAAAGGGCAAAACAGGCAACTATTCCGTGTGTCAGGCCTGCAAAGACGTCGACAGACGACCAACTCTAAAAGCAGCACAGGCTGCAGGCTAGTGATCAGGACAGGGCTGGGGCCACGCCTCGTACTTGTATGTGCGTCAGTCTCCTGCTTCCGTGTGCCAGTGTGGCCCCTCCTGGCTTGCCTCGAACTTGCTTTGCGCTTGCTTTGGCGGCTCATTAAGTGCCCAAATTGTCAAAACATGCCACCGGGCAGGGGGCCCCTTTTTTTTCTCTTGGGATGATCACATCCAAGCCATCCCAAGATCACCGGGCAGCCTTGTCCACCCGCTTGGCGCCACCAACTTGCCGGGAAGGGCAATGCGACCTTGGGCCAGATATCCCTGGGCTCAATAGGCCTTCCGTGGCATTCAGTGGACAGTCAGTACTGTGGTAGGAGTCCGTGGGAGGAACGTTGGTCTTGGAAAAGGCTTGGTATGGAAAAGCAATCGGGCAATGTCGCAATGGGCGCCGCTGTCTGCAGCTGTCTCTCTCTCCGCAGTGCGCGCGCACGCACGTCTGCAGCTGGCCAAGAAAGCCTACCTAGGTACTACACAGTACCCAGGTAGTGAGTGAGTGTGCTGCAGCGCTTTCCTCTCACGCTGGCTACGCCTCGATTAAAACAAAACCCCTCCGCACCGCGTTCGCAAGCAGACAGACCCCAGCCCAGAACAGGACATGGTATAGCAGATGGGCCATGTGAACCCCGCGCAGCCTGCACCTGCTTTTTCGCCCAAATTGCCCTCCCTGGTGCATCGGCTTGCATGTGATGGTTGCACTAAGGAATATGCAATCTAGCAGCCGCATTGCCCGCAATCCCACATCCCAAGCGGCCACCCCTCGTGGCCTCTCGCCTAAGCCTGCTCAATCACCAGCATGCCATCGACCGTGCACTATCTTCACACATACACACACAGCCATCTGCCTCCATCGTCGTCAGCCACCAGTGCAGTCTGCTAGAACGTCAGCTGTCTGCCTCAGCTTTCACTTTGCGATTCTGCTTATTTTCATGACTTGATGGAGGGACGAGTAAACGGCCTCAGCTGTGGTCAATTGTGGAGATCCAACGATCAATCCTTTCGGCCCATGTTTGTTTGACTCGGTTGTGTCGCCGCAAATTATCCTCCTGAAACCCTTCTCAATTAATAGGTACAAGCGCTCGCTGGATTGTCAATTGTTGACAATGCACCTTGTTTCAGCAAACACATGGAATTTGAATCCCTGTGGGCTTTATGCAAGAAGTTCTCTCGGAGCCCCGCCACTTACGGCTATGTCCAAGGCACCCACGTGGCGCCGTTCTGTCAGGAGGTCTAGAACAGGCACTCCAATGCCTTTTTTTTTTCAGGGATGGTGGTGGGGTAAATCCTACTTGACCTGGTGAGTTGTTGAAAAAGTTCGACATGGTGGCGCTGTTGTATCGGGTCTAGTATCACCGGTACTAGTGCAATTCTCCAACGTTAATCTCTTAACAGTATTATGCGCAGTATCGTGATATCTGGGGTTCCTTGGAGAGATTCATGACTGAGAGCAACGGTGAAAGATAGTCCCAAACGCAGCAAGGCCTTCTGAGCTTCGACACGCGCTTGGGTGAGACAGCGCTTGTGGCTAACAAGGTCTTGTCCACACTGCCAAGGTCAGTAGCTGGGACACAAAGATGAAGTATACCCGTGGGTCAGACCTTCGGTTGCCCCCAACGCCTGCCGGCGTAGGGGGCGCCTAAATTGTACCACAGCCAAAATCCTGCCACACACCCACGTTTTTTTTTTAGTGGCAAACCACACCAAAACTCAAACATTCTTATAACAAGATTCTGGGCTATACTAGGTTTTACTGGGCTTTACTATAAGATTCCACATAAATCTTATTACAACTTAATTAATTCTAATCTAACTTTAAAAAAAAAACTACTTCTAGAATCCTTAGATTAAAGTAATTATTATAGTACTTTTTTTATTAATATATATCTTATTATTCTAGTAGAAGATATAAATTTATATAGTTAAATTAAGAGAAAAAAGCTACCAAGCCTTGTAAGGTACCTAGTTTTAAGTTAATTTAGGTAAGATTTCTAGAAAAAGTAAGTAATAAAAACTTCTTAACTATATTAATTAATATCCCGTAAATTTACCAGGAATTCACGGGAAAACTACCTAACTATATATATACACGGTAAATTACCGGTAAATTACCAGTAAATAGGTAAATTTACGGTAAATTTACTGTGAATTTACCTATTTACCGTAAATTTATAGTAAATTTGTAGTAAATTTACTATAAAAGTAAATTATCGGTAAATTTACAGCTAATTTATTACTAGTAAGGATATTTTATATTAAAATTCCCCTCTTAAATAATTTACTTTTATATAAATCTTCTAGTAAGCTACTATAAGTATACTAGTCTTTATAAATAATCCCTTTATAAGCTACTTGTAACGGCCTTATAGAAGTAACCCTAAAGGTTTAAGGAAACTCCGCTCTGGGGGCCTACCTTAAAAGGGATTTAAAACCCCTTTAATTAGAAAATAAAAGGGGTAAGAATTAGTCTTATACTAAATTAATACCTAATATATACTCTTACCTTCCTATATACTATATTATTATACCTAGTATTAATACCCGTAATAATTCTAATTCTTTCTTAAATACTACTTATAATACTACTAAAAACCGGTAAATAAAGGGGAAGATTATAAATAAGCCCTGATAATAGTAAAAGGAGTTTAAAAACCCTTTAAGCTAGTAATACCCTAATACTAGAATAAGAATAAAATAATTAATTTTAATAAAAAATTAATATACTTAAAATAACTTATATTACTACTAAATTAAAGCTAAAGGATTTAAAATTATTTAATATTACTTTACTTCCTATAGTTTATACCCTCTAATAGTATAATAATTAGATAATAAACTTAAAGAGAGCTTATATCTCTTAATTATAAATCTTTTATAATAATAAGATAAAAGT